>OY856187.1:221112621-221392011 GCA_963693315.1 Diogma glabrata | reverse complement strand
CGTACCGCCCGCCAGTGATATATATATATATATATATATATATATATATATATATATATATATATATATATATATATATATATATATATATATATATATATATATATATATATATACATATATATATATATATATATATATATATATATATATATATATATATATATATATATATATATATATATATATATATATGTATATATATGTATTTATATATATATATATATATATATATATATATATATATATATATATATATATATATATATATATATATATATATATATATATATATATATATATATATATATATATATAAATATATATATATATATATATATATATATATATATATATATATATATATATATATATATATATATATATATATATATATATATATATATATATATTTATATATATATATATATATATATATATATATATATATATATATATATATATATATATATATATATATATATATATATATATATATATATATATATATATATATATATATATATATATATATATATATAAACGATATGAGATATAACGAAAACGACCGGCACTCTCACGGTCGCATTTATTGAGGTAGATCAAAAAAATTTACTGTACATGTGTGTTCTATTAATATCTCGAATGAGTTCGTGAATCAGCAAAATCCGACACGTGGTTAAGGAACTAGAGCTTTTTTTCTAAAAAAAAAATGATTTTTTAAAACCGTTATAACGGCCGTTTGGATACTAATATTTCAAAAAAGTTAACAAATTTATAATTTTTGAAACCTTTTTTATCAATATGTTTTAAAATAGACCTCTGCAGTTAGAGGTTCCTGAGTGAGCGGCTCCAACAAAAAATTTTGCAAAAAAAAAATTTTTTTTTAAACAACCGGCACTCTCACGGTCGCATTTGTAAAGCCAGATCAAAAAGCCTTTTCTAAAAATGTGTGTTTCATAAATATCTTGAACGAGTTCGTAAATCAGCCAAATCCGACACATGGTTAAGAAACTAGAGGCTTTATACTAGAAAAAACTCTGTTTTTTTAGATCCGTTATAACGGCCGTTTGGATTCTAATATTTTTAAAATCTTCATAAATTTAGAATCTTTAAAATCTTTTTAATCAGTTTCTTTCAAAAAAAAGACCTCTGCAGTTGGAGGTTTCTGAGTGAGCGGCTCCAACAAAAAAGCTTGTAAAACACAAAATGCGTTTGAATCAACCGGCACTCTCACGGTCGCATTTGTGGAGTCAGATCAAAAAACCCTTCCGTAAACATGTGTGTTTTATTAATATCTTGAACAAGTTCGCGAATCAGAAAAATCTGACACATGGTTAAATAACTAGAGGCTTTATACTGGAAAAAAATTCGTTTTTTTAATCCGTTATAACGGCCGTTTGGATACTAATATTTTTAAAAACTTCATAAATTTAGAATCTGGAAACATTTTAATCCGTTTCTTATAAATACAAACCTCTGCAGTTAGAGGTTTTTGACTTGTTGGCTTCAACAAAAAAGTTTGCAACAATCCATAACTACAATTTGCAAAAACCTTATAACAGTCAATGAAAAAAAATAAAAAGGTTTGAATAGAAGAAATTAATTTTTTTTCTTAGAAATAAACTATTTTGATATTTTGCAGTAATTGGACGACATATGATATAGCGTAGGTTTGTGTCATAAATTGTCACACACATGTTCTGTGGTAGATTTGATATTTGTTTGTTGCAAAATTGGACAGATATAATTTTGCTTATATGTAGCTAATTTTCTTTTTAAAATTTGTTCGATATCTGTTTTGAATTAGTTTGTGTTGTTTGAACTAATCTGATACATCAGATTCTACTGGCACACAAAACTGTCTGATCTCGAAATCTACCTATTTCTAGCGGATATACGTGCCGCTTGGACTTTTTAGGTAGATTTCATATAAAAATCTACCTATTGCAATGGGCTTCATCTCGGAATTTCGGAAAAAATTTTGATGCCAAACGACTATATGTGATAAGCGGAGATGGAAAAACAAAAAAAAAAAAAAATTATATATATATATATATATATATATATATATATATATATATATATATATATATATATATATATATATATATATATATATATATATATATATATATATATATATATATATATATATATATATATATATATATATATATATATATATGTATATATATGTATATATATATATATATATATATATATATATATATATATATATATATATATATATATATATAACAATATGAGGTATAACGGAATTTAGCGGCACTCCCTCGGTCGCATTTTTCGACCTACACCAAAATAATTTTCTGTGTATGTTTCGGCAAATAATGTCTTGGACAAGTTCGTGAACTGGCCATATCCGGGTACCGGTTAAGCGGCTAGAGCCTAAAAAGTCGAATAATCTAGGGCGCTATAACTTCCGTTTGAATAATAATATTTTAATAAAATTTAAAAATATTAAATATTTGAACCTTTTTTTATCATTTTTATCCAGATGACAACTTTGGCGTTTCAGGTTCCTCAAAAATCAGCTGTTTTAAAAATTTACTAAACTTTGCTGCCCTTGATCTAGCTGAAATGGCCAAGCTCATATTTGAAAACTTTTTTTCACGTACTTAAAATATAAATCTTTCCAAAATTTTCAAAAATAATAGTTTAAGTCTAACGGTTGAGGCCCTAGGGCTGTTGAAATGAAAACAAACGCAAAAGGCAATGCTTTCATCACGTTTCAGTTTATGTTATTTAAATTCATCTTAGCTTTTAAACATACTTTTCAGCTATAGCCTCAAAAAATTTCAGCTTTCTAACCCAAAAGGTTCCATTTTTATAAGCATTATAATGCAACCCTTACAAGAAAAATATCAACCCATTTACTAGGTCATTCAATAAGTCCGTAGGATGACACATAGATGGCGTTACTAGAAATTTTTCCATATGATTTTTATTTAGTACTAACCTTCAAACGATACGTGTATAAATTTGACAGCAATCTGACTATTTATTCGTGAGTTATAGCATTTTGTGTGAAGCAACTTTTGTTTTTGAAAAAAAATGGAAAAAAGTGAATTTCGAATTTTAATAAAGCATTGCTTTTTGATGAAAAAAAATACAGTGGAACCAAACAATGGCTTGATAAACATTATCCAAACTCTGCTTCATCGAGACAAATGGTAGAGAAGTGGATGGCTGAATTTAAATGTGGTCGTACCAGCACAAAAGATGCAGAGCGCATTGGACGCCCAAATGAGGCTGTTATTACAGAAAACATAAAAAAAATCCACAAATTGGTTATGAACGATCGCAAATTGAAGGTGCACAAAATAGCTGACATTGTAAAGGTAGTGTTTTTACCATTTTACATGAACATTTGGGTATGCGAAAGCTCTGTGCAAATTGGGTGCCGCGTGAGCTCACAGTCGACCAAAAACAACAACGAATCGATGCTTCGGAGGAGTCTTTGGCACTGTTAAACCGCAATAAAAGGGAATTCTATCGTAGATATGTGACAATGGATGAGACATGGCTTCACAATTACACACCAGAATCCAAAAGACAGTCAGCTGAGTGGACAGCAGTCGACGAACCGAATCCAAAGCGAGCAAAGACGCAACAGTCGGCCGGTAAGGTGATGGCGTCTGTATTTTGGGATACGAACGGAATAATATTCATCGACTATCTCCAAAAAGGAACCACCATCAACAGCGAGTATTACTGTGAACTTTTGGATCGATTGAAGGCTGAAATCGCAAAGAAACGGCCACATTTGCAAAAGAAAAAAGTGTTGTTTCACCAAGATAATGCACCGTGTCACAGATCGATGAAAACGATGGCAAAATTGAATGAATTGAGCTTTGAATTGCTTACCCACCCACCATATTCTCCAGATTAAGCCCCCAGCGACTTTTTCCTGTTTTCAGATCTCAAGAGAATGCTTGCTGGAAAGAAATTTAAGTCCAATGATGAAGTAATCGCTGAAACTGAGGCCTATTTTGACGAGAAAGAGAAATCGTACTATAAAAGTGGTATAGAAAAGTTGGAAAATCGCTATACTCGTTGTATCGCCCTCGAAGGCAACTATGTTGAATAAAAAAATCGAGTTTTGTCAAAATGTTGTTTTTTTCTTACTTATCCTACGGACTTATTGAACGACCTGTTAATACCATAGAAAAATTATCAAAATCTCTTTTGTTTTTATTTTTTTTTACTACGTAACCGTTTGAAAAAAGATTAAATAAGAACAAAAAAACACAACAACAAAAGATGATTTTGAAATAAAATTGTTTGATAATGTTTGATTATAAATTATGTGTGATGGTATAATTGTAGTTGTGACGTAGTTCATTTGATCTTTGGTGGATTTAATATGTTATTAAAAGTAGTTTAAACCAACTTAAATAAAACTGTTCCGAAATTGTATTGATGGAGTTAGTTCGGATTATGTATTTAATTTGGTTCGATAATTGTTTTGAATTATTCTGTTTCTACTTATATTTTTTATTTAAACTAATCTGACTTATCTAATTTTATTTGGACACAAAACCGTCTGACCCCGAAATCTACCTATTTCAAGCGGATATACCTGCCGCTGGGATTTTTTTAAATAAAATGTGTTTGGTAGTAGAAATTACAAGGTGTGTCACAACAACACATAAAAAACTTTTAAAAACTAGGTCCCACAACAACATTCATTCTAAGGTGTTGGTTGATAGACGTAAATTTTTATATGATGTGTTTTGATTATTTTAAATATAAAAATGTATATAATAGTTGCTTGGAATACTGATAGATATAAGGTCACTAAAATATCACCACTTAAAATAAAATAAACACTTTTATTTAAATCAAAACAAAGAAATGTTTACAATATTTTAATTTTGACATTTCTAGCGCGACGAATGAGAGAAAATAAGAGAGAAGTTGAGAGAAAAATTACTTCAAATATTTTTGTGTATATTTATTTTTTTAAATAATGGTAATGGAATTGGAGGAATCTTGGGATCTAAAAGTAGCACCAGGGTTTTTTTGGTGGAGTAATGTTTATTTGTCTATTACATCTTCCAATAGAGTTATATGGTATATTTTTCTTTTATAATTTTATATGCGTCTTCGATGGTTAATATCTATTGTTTCGTTGGCTTCAATAGTTGCTTCTTTGGTAGTTGATCTGCCTTCTCGTTTCCAATTATTCCTGAAAGGCCATGGATCCATTGTAATATAATACTAATATTTTTGTTGGCTATTGCTTTATTTATTATTTCGTTTTCGGAAAAAGTTTGTGATTTCCCAGTGTTGACGTTCTTTATAGATATACAACTGATTTTTGAGTCTGTAAAAATGATTATGTTTTGCATTTTCATTTAAATTGTTTTCTCTTCGGCTATTTTTATGGCTTTGGTTTCTATTGTTTTCATTGTGGATTTGTTGTTTAACAGGCTGATTCTGACATAACCTTACAGATGTAAACATAGTCAAAGCAAAGACTTTTCTCTTAGCTAAAACTAAAACCTCTTAAATGCGATTCTGTATGTAGTCACAACTGCGTGATGTCAAAAAATAAAATCTTACCATAGACAAATAATAATATATTATTATTTGTCTATGCTCTACTTAAGACCATCAAACATGGTCATCTAAGCATCATAACTTAACTTATCATATTTTTTTATTTGAATTCTTGTATGAAAAATTATATTAATAAAGGATAAAATGTTAGTTATGAATTATTTAGGAAATTATTATTAAATTTAATAATAAAAAAAATTATCTCTATTTTATTTTAGTTTGTAGCAAAATTATTAAACAAAATATATATTGATAATGATTTTAAATAAAATGGCGATTGAAGATTTCATATTTGCACTATCAAAGTTTGGCGTACCTACCCCAAATTTTATATAAACTTTAAGAAAAAATATAATCATTCTTTTTTCACAAACCTATGTAAAATAAATAATAAAAATCAATATATTATAATTTTATATTAATTGTATATAAATTAGTAAAATATATTTTAAGATCGATATTCAAACAATAAAATGGCGGTTGAATATTTTCATAAACAAAAATTATTAATAATTCAAAAAATTTTCTAAAACATGAACTTGATTTTTATAAAAAACTATTATATAATATTACCATAATTCTTAATAATAATTTATATGGTATTTTAATTTGTCTTTCAATTATTTAAAAAGAAAATATGACATTTTATAATAATTTTGTTTATAAAAATAACCGTTCGAAAGATCTCCAAAATATTTGTAGAATTATTGAGGTTTTTTATGACAACGTTCACAGAATCGGAATTAAGATATTCCTCTTAAAAAAATTGTCATAACAAAAATAATCATAACTAAGACCTCTTAACTCAGAATCAGCCTGTAAGGTTATTTTAGTTACCAAATCTATTTTTTTTTAAGCAAATTCCTATTCGCTTTTATCTTTGTTAATTGATTCATCTGCGTTAATCTCTTCGTGTCCGTTCTATTTGTTTAATATTTCTATGTATTTGGCGATTATTTCCACTTGCCTTATGTTTTTACTCCAGTTAAATGTTTATAAGAAATTTTCATTTGTTATAATATTTATATATTTGTTCTCTTAGTTTAGTTTGTAACAATTAGTAACAGTTTAGTTTGTGGTTTGTTGGTTTGATTTTTGATAGGAAATGGTACTCTCTATATATTTTCCCTAATTTTTCCATTAGGTTGTTGTTTTTTATCCTCTTACCGGTTTCGCTGTTTTTGTTGATTTCTTTTGCTATATATTTAAGGGATGTTATTTTCTTGTCTAGTTCTGCTGCTAATGTGGCAGTTTTATAGCGAGAATTGAGATTGGTGTCGTTTTTAGCATTCCTGTACATATTCTTAAATTTCTGTTGATTATTCTTTGTTTAATTTTTGCGGTATTTTTAATATTTGTTTGTGTGATCATGCTTGCATATTTTGTTCTTGTTTGTATTATAGCTTTGTATTCTCTTGTGACTGTATTATAAAGGTGGACTCCTCCGTTTTTGTGCTTTATTTGTTTTAGTAGGTTTGTTGATTTGACTATTTCTTCATCTAGCTTTTGATAATATATAGTGATGATTTGTTGTTAAATGCAATGCCCAGAAATTTTGTTGTTTTTGTTTCTTTTATCCTTTTGTTGTCGATTGTTGCTACAAAATTTGATTTTTTATTTTTAAAATAATCTCATGAAGCTGCATTTTTGTAGATTTAGTTCGAGTTCTAGTGTTTTTAACCCGTCGTTCAATTTGTTGATCGCCAGTTAGTTTTTAATTCTACTGTTTTTTCGTTGTCTTCTTTCACCAATATCGCTATGTCGTCTGAAAATTGGTTAATTGATGTTTTACTATCTTGTATTTGATGTAATTTGTAAGTGGAGATAATGACAAGAAACTGACTTAGGCAACTGCCTTGTGGAATAGATTTATTTGTTGTTTTATTTTTGTTGTCCCGTTCCATATAATGTTTCTTTTTGTTAGAAGTTGGTTTAGTCAGTTAGTTAGATAAGTTGGTGTGTTGATGTATTTTAGATTTTCTATTATTTTGTTTTTCTTTACGTTGTCAAAGGCTCTTGATATATCTGTCGTTACTATAATCTGCGTTTTATAATTCGTTTTTGTTGGTTGTATTACTTCGGTTTTGAAAAAACCAAAGTATTGAATTCATGAGACAAAAGTGAAATTCTTACCCCCACTTTTTTGGCATTTCTCGACGATTTAGAACCTCTTGATTTTAAAAAAGCAAAAAAATGTATGTCTGTCTGCCGGCCGGCCGTCCGTCCGTCATTACCTACGAAATCTAGAAAACCGCTGGATGGATTTCAAAAATTTTTTTTTCTAAAAATAGGTATACTCAATGGGCAGGTAATAGGTATGTACGATGTATTTGATAGCTGTACCGGAAGTGTGTCAAAAAATCATTAGGTATGTATCTGTAATAGCAAATTTTCATATTTTTGACTTAAGAAACGTTAATTTTAAGTGATAATGAGTAGGAACAGAGTATGTGGAGAAATTTTGATGGTTGAGATTGGTATGTGAGATCAAAAACTAGATTATTGCATTAGAAGTTTCTCAAAAAAATGTTGTCAAGTGTGTCAAAAGAAAGATTTTTTTTATTATTTTGCCCAATTTTTTGGAAAAAAATAAAATTAATTATTTGTATGACATGAAATTTTATTATTATTATAGAGAATTATGGCATTATAAGTTTGTCAAAAAAATAATGTCAAGTGTGTCAAAATAATGATTTTCATTTCTTTTTTTAGAACAAAATTAAATTAGTTATTTGTATGAAATGAAATGTAATGAACATGATATTATTATTATTGAGAATTTTATTGCATTATAAGTTTGTCAAAAAAATATTGTCAAGTATGTCAAAAAAATGATTTCATTTATTTTTTACCCAATTTTCTGGAAAAAAAATTAGCTGTTTGGATGACGTAAATGTGACATGGAAATTTTTGAATTTGTTATAGTTTTTGAAATATTTTTGGAATTTTGAAAAAAGTTTGTATTTTTGATTTTATAATCATTTTTGTAATATTTTTAGAATTTTGGAAAAAGTTTTAATTTTTGATTTTGTTATAATTATTGCAATATTTTTAGAATTATTGAAAAAAGTTTAATCTTTGATTTTGTAATAATTTTTGGAATATTTTTAGAATTTTGAAAAAAGTTTGGTTCCATTTAATTTTTACAATATTTTTGGAATTATGAAAGAAATATGAATTTGTGATTTTGTAATATTTTCTCGAAACGCTAAATGGAGAGGTTTTTGAGTAGTTTGCTAATTGTATAATCTTTTCACTAAATTATGTTAATATATGATCTGTTATAATTTTCCGACAACGTATTGATGTTTCGTGTTAGTTTTGTAATACATATCTAAACAGAGATAAAAAATGCAGGTACTTTAGCAAAAAGTTATGTTTATAATGCATCGCTGCCCAAAACTAAAAACCATGTCCTCATAAAAGTTTTTGCCGAAAACTATATCAAAATCCTTAATCAAAACCGAAGTCTTGATATCTTAGAGCTGTGAGATTTCAGCCCCTCCATACTTTTGCTAAATAAATTAATAAAGTAATCCATTATGTTGTACCCATTTCTGAAACCATATGAGTTTGTTGGTAGTATATTTTGTGTTTCTAGGTGCTGGTTTAGTTGTTCTAAGATTACTTTGTTGAATATTTTTGATAATGTGTTCTGTAGGCATATTAGTCTGTAGCTTTCTGTTAGGTTTTCATTTTTGTTTGGTTTTTTTATTGTTATTATTTTTATTTTTTCAATTTTTCTGGATATTTTTGACTCACGTATATTTCATTTAGTTAGACTGCTAATCTTTCCGCTGTATCAGTGTGATGTTTTTAGTGTTTTATATAATATTTTGTTTTGTTTTGTATAATATTTTGTTCCCTCCCGTTGCTGTATTTGAATATTTTTTCCTTTATGATTGTTTTTTGCATTGTTATATTTTCTATCGTCTGTGGGAAGTTTTTATTTATAATTTTTTTTTGCCATGTCAGAATCTCCCTAGTAGATTAACTCTATTTTCTTTTCTTTTTTGTATTTTATTCTATTTATTTTTTTCCAAAGAAGGCTTGTGTTTAGTGTACTGTTCATACTGGTTAAAAACTGCTCCCAAGATTCTTATTTAGCTGTTTTATCTCTCTTTTTAGTATTGCTACTGGTTTAGAAAGTTCGGTGGCTGTACAAGTTTGTTGACGTATTGTTACTTGTTTGTTATTGTCGTTTAATGTTCCATACTCTTTGTATTTTCTCATTCCACCAGTGTTTCGGTATGATTCTGTTATTTACGGTTATGAGTTTTGTGTTTTCTGTTATTATTTCCTCCATCTTTGTTTCAATGTTATTATTGTGCTCAAGATCAGTTTCTTTTATATTTCATATAATGAGTATAACATCTTTCCAGTTTGTTATCTCTCTTTTGGATTTTCCGTTTATTTTAGTTTATATTATGATCTGATCCTAAATTATCGTCGATGCAATCCCATGTTGTTCTTTTATGGATTCCTTGGGTACATTAAGTAATATCTATTGTGGATGTTGAATGGTTGTGCATGTTTTGTCTTGTATGTTTTCCTGTGCTAGATAAATAGCGTTAAATAGTTGCATACTGCTATTTTTTATTATTTCGGCTATTTCTTTTCCTAAGCTGTCTTCATAGTTTTGGCTTCCCCACATGTTGCTATGCGCATTGATATCTGCTACTAGAATTGTTTCACTGTTTTTTCATCTTTGTCAATTTTTTTTTTTAAATCTTCTATTTTTCGCAGTAGAATTGCCGTTTGGAGGGTTATATAATGGTATTAATTGGATGGTGTTATTTTTTTATTTGATTTTAATTTGTGTTGCCGATATCTACTAAGTTTAAATTTATTGGTACTTGTTGAAGTATTATTTTGTTGTTGATGAGGAAACCTACTCCACCGTATCCATCATCTCTACTTTTTGTTATGAATTTATAGTTTCTTATTTGTGGTTGCTTATTTTGATGTGTTCATGTTTCATTTTAAAATAGTTATATCTATTTTCTGTGTTTGCATAAACATTTGTAAGATGTTTATTTTGCTTCTCAAGCATCTGAAGTACAACGAGGCGTTAATTCGTGTTCTTGAGATATTTAATGTTAAAATTTTTTAGTCCGTCTAAAATTCTAATTGTTCATTATTTTTTCGAACAATTTTTATCAACAAAAACTTTTAACCATTGAAGTTCGAAAAAATTATAAAAAAATCGAATTTTAGTCGGACTAAAAATCTTTAAAATTAAATATCTCAAGAACTCAAATTAATAAATCTTTGTAAATTTGAAATATTTTAGAGTAAGGAAACAGTTCTGTTTAAAAAAATAAATAAAATTCCCAAAATAAAAATAAATAAAATTGAATTAGTAAATTAAATTCCAATTGATCATCGACCCTAGCGCCATCTTTAAAAAAGTTTTTTTGATATTTTAATTTTAAAATTAATTACAAAAACAATTAACTAATTTTTTTCAAACGATTAACTAATCATCCATCCAACAAAAAAAAGTTTGATGAAATCAGTATAGCCGTTCTTGAGCAATTTAATTTCAAAATTACATCGGATTGGCGGAATTTTCATTTTTCATGCATGTTGGGGTGCCCCTATGCAGAGGCGTCAATTGGGTAGGGCTGGGGGGGGGGGGCATTGGCCCCCAAGGATCTGATACTATCAATACATCGATTCAATAAAACCATCCAATCGTTTACACTATATAAAAATTGTACACTATAAAAATTTCAATGCACTGTTATTTTGTAAATTCGTCTAATTTTTAGAAGATTTACTTATCTAATATACCAATTTTATCGCATACTATTAATTGAAATATATCTGATAATATAATTATTACGTTACATATTATTTTGGCCCGACTAAAGTACGGTTCACCGCAATATTCAAACCGTTATCGTTCTTTGCATAGACTAGAGCGCCGCCGATACGAAAGGCGGACGTATTGCTTCTAATCTTCTGATGAAATCAGTTTTATAAACAAAACACGATCGTTCTTCCGAAAACGCCGTGGGTGCGTATTTTGACAAAATTCTATCGTACGATAGTGTTTTGTTTATAAGATATTCGTGTCTAAGCTAGAGGAAACAAAATATTTCATTAGTATAGGGTTCCTCGAGAGTTCATAGTGCACTATTTAACATTCAAATTTCAATTGTTATTGGTCATTGGTAATTTATATAAACATAAAAGTAAGTACATGCAGGAGAACACAACCTAATTATATCCCACTTATTTGGAAAACCCTGACTGTTTGGCCCTGTTTTTTTATCTATATCATATTGTACAAACTTTACAAGACTTTTTTAAAAACAATAAATTAAAAACATTTCTAATTGTAAAATCCTATAACATATCGGTTTTCTTGATAGTTGTGCTAATTTTTATAAAATGAATGAAAATAATTACGAGAGTAATTTAAATTTTTTGTATTATTTCCAGTGATTTGATAATAGTGAATGTTTTATAATGGACAAGCAATATTTTCTAAAGACACGAACAAATATTTAAGTTATGTAAATATTTTCAAAGTATGTTATGAAAACTTGCTGACAAATTCTTTTCGCTATATGGACTATAATTTTTAATTCATCAAATAGCAAAAATTATATGTTTGGTTGGTTATAATAAAATCCAAAACGTATCCTAAACGTCAATCTTTGCTCATTTTTTTATACAGTCACAGGGAGGGAGAAACTATTATTTTTTTGTGGTAGGTTTTTCTTATAGATTTAAAAGAAGCTCGCAATAATTGTACAATTTTGAATCAAATGAAAAATTTACGCACGTTTATGGGTAGTAAACTGACCAGACGTCCCACGCTGCGTGGAAATGTCCCACATTTCATTGCGTTGTCCCACGGAGAAATTTGTCCCACCACGAGAGCGAACCACGAAACAAATATTTCCACCACATTTGCCCGCATTATCGAAATAATCAAATAAGCCTTATATCTACCTACGTACATACAGTTTGCGCAATATCTTAGTCAAAGCAATGGCTTCACTGTTTTTTCTTGCAATTTGTATAATGTATATGTTGATTTATTTATATTGAGAGAACAAACTAGTGCAATATTTTTTTTACTAAATAGTGTTTTAACTATAATTTTCTTAGAAATACTAAACTCAGTTTTTTTCACTTCAATAATTTACATTTTGTTTTGGGAATATCTTTTGCTGTCTAACAGATCTATCTCAACGAAAAGGTTTGTTTGTTTATAGAAACATCTCCCCGGTGTATATACGAGAGATCGAAAGTATATTATGAAAAATAAAATACAAAATATTTTACTTAAAAAGACGCAGTTTTCCGTATAAATTCATAAACATTTAAATTTTCAAACCAGAGTTTTACTTTATTCGAGCACTCATTTTAATCCTTTGAAATAATATTCAAAAATTAAAATGTAAAAAAAAATGATTTTACTCCTTTGGAGCAGATTACATTTTCCTGTTCTTTTATTCGATTTATGAATAGTCCCTCTACGTCATCCTTTATATTCATTTTTCTAACAATACATGAATAATTGAACGAATCATTCAAACATTTTACGTTGGAAAGCATCAAATTTGAAGCAAAAATAAAAGTTTTGAGTATTTGAAAGAAAATATTTATTTCAATTTAGTAGCAAGAATGATATTTTATTATTTTCACTCCTGTATGTGGGAGTGTTATATTTTTTTAAGCTACGCACTCCGAAAGAACAAAGTAAAGGAATGATATAAGTAGCGTTTCAAACTCTGTTTAAAACAGTGTAAAACACACTTTAACTAGGTAGCTCAAAAGTAAAATTATTATTTTCTAATTTATAATTTTTTTTTCTCAATAAAGAACAAACAAAGTAGAGAGCATAAAAACTTGATAAATGGTATACATTGGCAAAAGATAGAACGAGAGGTATACTGTATATCTCTTATACTTACAGAATACAGAAAAGATATTAATTATTTAGTAAAATTAAAATAAATTGTTTCAATTGTTTTGCAGTCTTTACTTGTGTAACAAAAGTTTTAAGCTACTATAAAAGGTAAATTTTTACTAATTTTTAAAATTATATTTAAAAAGTTCTCCTGCAAATCAAGATGGATAGAAAACGTTTACGTAAATTCTCATACGATATTGAATTGGACTATCCTTTTATAAAATAATCAAAATATAACGACGCAAAGGTTTATTGTATTACCAGTCGGAGTGAATTTGCAAACTAACAGTGGACATTATGAATTAAAAGACATATAGATACAGATAAACATAAAAAAGCGTTGCTATAAGTCGTCAGCTCCAGTAGCTTGAACAAGTTTTGTTGTTATTTTGTTTTCTTGTTTTTATTTAACATTGACAAAAAGTTAGTTGCAATTTGCGCTGATAACCCAATTTTAGTGGTGTCACGTCAAGAATTGAAAATTTAAAAGCAAGCTAAGCTCGAATTTGAACCAGAATTGGGTATTGGATTCGCAGCCCATATTCTAAATAATGCAATAAGAAGTGCTGCTGATTTAAATGGCGGGGTTAAAAAAATTTGGATATTTTACTGCCTTTACTGGAGACGTTGAAGGAGTTCTGCGGCAAAAATAATGTCGAACATAACCAACTTATTGGATACAGTGAAACTCGCTGGCTGGCGGTAATGCCAAACTACTTTCTTGATGCTTAAACAATGCAGAGATGATACTAAATTTAAAATTATTTTTAACAAATGAAGGGATTTTGCAGAACTTTGCGGCATTCGCTTCGATGAAACAACAATAGAAGTCAAAGATCTAGCATAGTAACCAAGGTAGCTCAAAAGCATTTTAGTTTCATTTCTAAGACCATGCATTTAAATGCTTTTAAATAGATGTGTGTATGAAAATGTACATGTTATGTTTTACGAAACAAATCTTTTTATGTCATTTACATTCACGCCCCCCCCCAAGATTTTGGTGAAATGACGCCACTGCCCCTATGCTCAAACTATGCAATTTAAAGAAAATTCTATAATGTTGTATCTAATAGTCTATTTTATGATCAAATTTTTTTTAATAATTTGTAACTTCTACGGTTACAAATATTACGGCTTGTTTAAAGACTATTTTATATATTTATTTGTTATCTTTTTACACACTTTTATTTAACTTGATTTTTAACAGCTGTGTTGGGTGGAATTTTGTGATCCATTTTTCAGTAACTTCCCATTATGTGATTTATTCCAAATTTAAAAGACAAGTTTGTTGGAGCAGTCAGTACGTATTTCTAAAAGTTTTAAAGCAAAAAACTTTAAAAAACTGAAGAAAAAAAATTCAAATTTTTCTTCACAAAGGACGATGTGTTCGATAACTGTACCGGAAGTGTGTCAAAAAATTGTCAAGTGTGCCAAAACAAGGCAATTTGCATATTTTTTGCTTAAAAAACTTTCATTTTAAGTGCAATTACGAGTAGGAACATTGAATTTGGAGAAATCTTGATGGTCGGGATTGGTATGTGAGACCAAAAACTAGATTATTGCATTGTAAGTTTGTCAAAAAAATGTTGTCAAGTGAGTCAAAAGAAAGATTTTTATTTATTTTTTACCCAATTTTATGGAAAAAAATAAAATTAATTATTTGTATGACAAGAAATTTTATTATTATTATAGAGAATTATGGCATTATAAGTTTGTCAAAAAAATAATGTCAAGTGTGTCAAAAAAGGATTTCATTTATTTTTTGAGCCAATTTTTGTAAAAAAAAATTTTGCTGTTTTTATGACGTAAATGTAATTGAAAATGAAATTGGACATAGAAATTTTTGAATTGGTTATAATTTTTGAAATATTTTTGGAATTTTGAAAAAAGCTTGTATTTTTGATTTTGTAATAATTTTTGCAATATTTTTAGAATTTTGGAAAAAGTTTTAATTTTTGTTTTTGTTATAATTTTTGTATTATTTTTAGAATATTGAAAAAAAAAAGAATTCTTTTATATATAATTTTAAATTTTGAAAACAGTTTCAATTTTTGATTTTGTAAGAATTTTTGGAATATTTTTAGAATTTTGAAAAATTTAAAATTTTTGATTTTATTATAATTTTTATAATTTTGGAAAAAGGTTCAATTTTTGATATTGTTATAATTTTTGCAATATTTTTAGAATTTTGGAAAAAGTTTGAATTTTTGAATTTTTAAGAATTTTTGGAATATTATTAAAATTTAGATAAAGTTTAAATATTTGATTTTATTCTTATTTTTGGAATATTTTTAGAATTTAAAAAAAAATAGAATTTTAAATTTTATATATGGGTGATTCCCAAAAAAGGGTACATTCTGCTGTCCAAGCAATTTTTTTTATCCAAATAATTGTACAAAATATGTACGGAAATTGCAACGTGTTTTTAAGAGAATTAATCAACAGTATAAAAGAAGTAATTTAATTTTATTTTTATTGAAAAATATGTGCACGGAACTTGAGAAATCACGTCCGTGGACTGTCTCAAAACTGAAGTTTTAAAATAATAAGATCCAAAATCAAAATAATAATTTCATTGGAAATAAAAAATATACTGTATGAAATAAATAAATATTTCTACTTATTATACCTCAAACCTATATAATAAACATATTACCAAATTCAATTTTACAGTAGAAACTAGAATGTCCCAAGAATTTTAGTCACTTCCGTGGACAAAGTGTTTATTTATTGTATCTTGTCATAGATGGCAGTACAAGCACCAATTCAATGATTTAGAAATTGTCAGTTAACCAGATTAACTTTGGAGAACTATTGTTTGCAGGTTGAGTGTTCTAATAGAGTTCAATTTGCCATAGAACATCAAAATTTGAAGTGGGCAAGCAGTGGTTATAGAGTCACATCCGTGGACATCATAATTCTTTAAGTAATTACTAAATTTAAATTTTTTTTGTAGTTATAGTAAAAGTGAATTGTATTTATAATACATTTCAAAGAACAACTTCTCAAAACCAAAATGTGATCATTCACAGAATGTTTTTAATGAATTTATCACATCCATGGACATCATGTCCGTGGACATTCAATGTCCACAGATGGAACAGCTAAGTAACAGACGTGACACAAACATAAATAGTGTGATCTTTAATATTTATAAATGATTTTTGTTGATAAAACTTAAATTAACTTACATTATTATCATGTTAAAAGCAAAATTAAGAAGAGCTTGTCTGAAAATGAAATTCTTACACACTGTGATTTTTTACAGCATTATAACAGAAAATATTCTGAGGAAGTGCAAGCAGTACACTTTGGTGGATCGAAAAATCAGGTTTCTTTACACACAGTAGTTGTTTATTATCACAATGGTCGTAGTTGTTTATTATCACCGTTACGTCTGTGGACAAGTAAAGATTTAAAAGTTTTTTTTCTTGAAATTTCTCATATATGATCTGGGCCAATATTATGACTTAATACAGCAAGTTATTATCTAATAGAAAACATAATAATAACGATTTTTATTTCATGTTTAAAATTCAAAAATTTGTTTTTTCAAACTACCTCTTTTCAGGAGAATGACCCATATATTTTTAGAATTTTGAAAAAAATTTTAATCTTTGATTTTGTAATAATTTTTGAAATATTTTAAGAATTTTATTTGAAAAAAGTTTGAATTTTTGATTTCATTTAATTTTTACAAAATTTTTGGAATTTTGAAAGAAATATGAATTTGTGATTTTGAAATATTTTCTCGAAGCGAGAGGCAAATGGCTAAATACAATGGCTAAATGGAGAGGCAAATGGCTAAATACAGGTTACATTGAAAAACGAAATCAACTAGCTGATAGATACGCCAATTTAAAAACAATTCCTGGAACACGAGGATATCACTCATACATTCCTACAAATAATGGATCAATCTTAGTTAGACGTTATTCTAACTCTACGGAAATTAGTAATGTAAAATTAAGTATATGACAAAAAATGTGTAAAATATTTATTTTGAGTTAAAATTAAAAATTTATTATAAAAACATATAAAACATTAACAAAAAAACTGTTAATTTTTTAACTCCACTTTTTTTATGATGAAAAATTTTAAGGCGTGTTGCAATAAAATTAATAAAAAAAAACAACAAATTTTCCCCTCCTGAATTTTTTATATAATGTTAGTAACATATGTACCTTTCACATATTAAAAAATCAAAAATTTAAAAAATACGCATTTCTAGAAAATTGAATTTGAATTTTTTACCGTTATTTTTCTAAAAGAAAATGTTCAAGGTCATATAATGTGAATTATTATTTTGATTAGCTCTGTTCAATACCTACATTTTGAGTTATATAACATTAAAATTAGTCCGGTAGTTTTGACTGTAGAGCCATTTCAATACACCAGGGTCGGGCAATTGCTTGATTTTTCAACACCCTGTATCTTAAGACAGGGGTTAAAAAAAAAAACTAAAAACGCAGAAATTTTTTTTTATTGATGTCAATACCTAAATACCTAAATATACAAAATTAAAACCTCATTTCCAGACCTTGCTCATTTCACGTGTTTTTCACCTATAGTAAATTGAAATGCAAATTCCATGTAAGTGTACATTAGAATAATTTTTTTACCGATTTGATGCCACATGGGAGGGGGAGGGTTTCAGACTCCCAGTAAACCCTCCCCTCTCCCCTTGCGTACGCCACTGACCATAGTCGACCTAAAAAGTATAGTATATACCAATTTAAAACTGGTATGAGCCCAATTAATACTAGTTTGATTAATTTTTTTTCTATTACTGTATTGGTATATTGTTTTTTCTATAGGGGTGATGATATATCACAACTGCTACTACTTTTTTTAAATAATAGTAAAATTTACTCAGTAAATAAATACAAATTAATTTTCTCTAAAAGGCATATGCTTCATGAACTTTATTTGCTAGAGGAAGCCTAGATAGGGTCGGGCCTTTTCGCCCCTACCTAGTTACACCAATTGAGGAGCCATTTCTCAATATCTGATTATTGCATATAATAACGTATATTATTGATCAAACAACAACACTTTTAAGGGCAGTGATAAATACCGAAAAAAATAAGGCTAGACCAATTGCACGTTTGCCTACTATAGGTTAGCTTTAGCAACACTAGACAAGAACAAAAAGAACATTCAGTATGATCATTTTACTCATCTTTATTATCTCGTTCATTCAACTAAACTCGTCACCGTTCATATGATCCAAAATTGAAGTAAGCCTCACAACACAATACAGATAAATGGAAGTGTAAATATTTTAAACGTAAATAAAAATCCATTTAAACGTAAATAATCGATCGAAACTTGTCATAATGAATAGACAAACAAAGATTTATAACGTAAGTCAACTGAAAGATTTTCAATACAAAATGTTCCGCCAGTTTTTAATCACGTTTGTTAACCGTTTACTTGCTTACTATGTTCGCATGTTTTGTTTGCGAAATGGACAAAATGAAATGACAGACTGTGTCGGTCTTCAGTTTTCTTTACTTCCGACATAAAACAATGTAAGTGTCATAATTCTGGCTTATGTAATAAAGCCAAATTTTTTCATAGCAAGAACTACAGTAAAAAAACTAAAAATAGCTATATCAATAATCCCATCGAACTTTTGAAATTAAATCTTTTTGGTCTTAATTGATAAGATTAAACATAAATCAAATCGATTTCAAAATAATTTTTAAAGGTTTCGGTTCACGTTTTATGAATAAAATTTAATTTATGTGTTAATTAATTAAATTCAACAACAACAAAACATAGATAAGATAATGAGGTGGCTAACATTTGATATATATCTTTTAACGCAAACATAACCACAAATATTAGATTAATAGATTAACTTGACTTATTCTATTAACTTAACTTTATCGAATCCATTTAATTCACGTGCTTAAAATTTATCTTCATATTTACCCTTTTGCATAGTCATAGATTTATTTGTATTTTAATTTTCGCGGTTCGATGATTCATCGAGCAGACCTGCATTTAGAGAAGAGAAGAACTAGATACCGCTTAGATTCGTTTGTCCATTGTGCAGTCATTACCACTGGAAGAAAAATGTTATTTAAATATAATTATTATAATTATTACTGAATGCAGAAACCTACCTGAAAATTATTGTCTGCTTTTATGCAGCTCCGACTTACAACGGTAAATATAATCGATGTATCATCAACAAAAGCAGCGTTTTCGTTTTGCAAATATGTACTTAAATACTCTAGATGCTTTAGTTCTCATCTCCTTTATGCGAGTTATTGAAACATTCGTCAACTCGTGACCTTATCGGTTGCTTTGATTTTCTAGCTTACTCAATACAATCTGAAGAACTACGTAGGTATAGAGTTCATCCACCACCACCCCTAAAATAATACCTTCCACCACCACCCCTAAAATAATACCTTGGCTAGTGATATCTCTCTTATTGCTATTGCCAGTTGTATATGATATATCACCAAATTTTGTATGCCATTAGCAGGCACTGATTGATGCGGAGTTGTCATACCCGTTATTAAAAATAAAAAAAATATAAATAAAACACACTGAACCCCCGTGCGAACTTAATATTAGTTATTTTTTAACAGAATGCCCTATTTTCATTGACCCCGGCAAATGTGACGATCCCGTAATCCCGGGACTTTCTTTTGTTAATCCCGGGACTTCGGGATCATAAATATGTGTCAAAATCCCGTGATTCAAGATCGCGGGATTGCAATCCCTACTAGGAATATACCTCAAGCTGAATTATTGGTATCATTCATATTTCGGATTCAGACGAAGAAGGTGGTCTCCTAAATTTTAAAAGAAAAAGAACAAAAAAATAAAAATAATCGAAAATAGAAAAATAAGTGTTATAAGTGTTGATAAGTGTTAATAAGTAGCTAATAAGTGTTATAGTGTTTGTGTTAGTGTTTATAAAAATAAAAGTATTGGTGAGATTGTTCTTTATTAAAAAATTATTTGGTATTTTGTGTTTACTGTTACCAAGGGGTAGGCAGGTAAAATTTTACCTTTTATTGCTTTGGTGTAATAAATTTATTTATTATTTTAAAGCATAAATTTGTCTTGGTAACAGAAAACAAAAAATTTCGTTTTAGTTGTTAGTGATTTTTTGTGGATTGATTGAGATTTTTTTTGTGAAGTTTTTTGACATGATCTAGCTCCTCCCACCTCGGACTTATTTTAGGAGTTGGAAAATATCAGTTAGTTGATTATGAAATGTCTTTTTTTTGACAAAAGTTAGGAATTTAGAATTTAACCCTTTATTTGTACTCTTCAATTTTTTTAGTGTATTTTGTGTCCCCATTTTTTTTGCTTTTCTCTTATCGTGCTACTGTTGCAGGAAATCTGCTATCGTGTTTTTGTGACAGAGATACCCAGTTTCTTTTGTACTGTGTAGTGTTGAAATTTAGGCCTGGCCGAATTGCAGTAGCTTTGCCGGCAATGTCAAAGGGTAAGTCTTTGTCTCAACAAAATGGCCACAGAGTGAACCAATAGCTTAGCATTGACTTCACCAACATAAGAGGTCTTAATTCGAATCTAAACGAGGTTCATCACCACATCGAAAAAAATAAACTTGACATATTGTTTCTTACCGAAACAATTGTTAGTGGCAACGCATCGAAGTTGGATCCCGATAAATACCGGATACCTAGTTACGAATTGGAACATTCCTTTTATAACAAGCATGGTGTCTGTGTATTTGTTCGAGATTCACTTTCATGTATGAGAATTAAGGCCTACGAGTTGAACTCTAAGCACCATAATTCTATAGCACTGAAGATCTCAGGTGTTGATGAAACTATGTTTATAATAGGATTATATAGATCCCCAAATTCTCCCCCAGGATATCCCTTTTTCGATCAAATATCGGCTAATCCAGACAAGATTACCACGGACTACCCCAAAGCAAGACTGGCCATTCTTGGAGACTTTAATATTCATAATAAAGAATGGCTTAGGTATTCATCGCGCACTGACGACGTAGGAAGACAAGCCGAACTGATACTCGCAGATTATCACGGTTTGACGCAAATGATAGAGTGCCCCACTGGAATCTCAGACAATTCACATCATAACAATAATTTGCTGGATCTGTTTTTGACAAACGAACCAGATACTACGAAGAGAAAAGTTGAACAACCCCTCGGAACATCGGACCATCTACTAATATCAGCAATAGTGCAATTAACATCACCGACACAAATTAAAGCAAATCCTCGTCGCGTTCGGAACTATAAACGCGCCAACTGGTATCGACTGAGAAACTTTTATGATGAAACACCTTGGAAAACTATTTGTTGTGTTGATCAAGATCCTAGCACATCGGCAATAAGAATGTCCGAAATCATAATAGACGGAATGCGGCGGTTTATTCCAAATCGATTAATCACTCCTTAAACTGAGCCTTGGTTCACGCGGGAAGTTGCAAAGCATTTAAGACATATAACGCTAATAAAACACCTGAAACCCATAGCGCCTATAAGAAAGCCAGAAATATTAGTAAATACAAAATAGACTTGGACAAAGAAGCGTTTATCCAGAAGAAAGCAAAGAAATTCGCCGAGCACCCATCTGGCTCACGTAGTTTCTTTCAGGCAGTTAAATCAGTCCAGAGCAATTTTACTCGATCCTCTATTCCAACCTTAGTTCTGAATGACATTCCCGTGAGCGACTCGAAAGAGAAGGCGGATCTTTTGGGTCGTATATTCGCAGAAAACTCAAACATAGTTGAACCTCCCCATTCTCCTACACTCATTCCCCCAGTTGTAACGAAAATGAAACCAATTATTTTTCGTTGCAATATTGTACGGAAAATGCTTCTTTCTATCAATATCAACAAACCTGCTGGCCCCGACGGTATTCCACTCCTCATTCTTAAAAACTTTGCTAGGCAACTAGCTCCAATTTTAACAAAAATTTTCTATTTATCTTATAAAACCGGAATATTTCCCAACTCTTGGAAGCTGGCCAGCGTTCAACCCATACCAAAGAAAGGGAGTAAGATCGATCCTAACAATTAAAATATTTGAAAAATATGTTAACTACAATTTACTACATTATTTGGAAGTGTCGCGAATTATTGATGATAAACAGTATGGTTTTCGTAGAAGTCATGCAACAGTGATCTGTTTTTTTTTTTTTTTTAAATAAAATGTGTTGTGTAATAGAGTTTAGAATATGTGTCACAACAACACATAAATACCTTTTAAGACCTAGGTCTAGACCTGGGTCCCACAACAACTGGCGTTCTAAGGAGTCCAGGGAGTCCAGAGTCCAAGAGGGCCAAGATGGAAACAGAGGCAGCACCCCAATCTTGACAGCAGTACTCCATACAGGGACAAATATAGGACTTATAAAAATGAAGCAATTGGTATGGAGTGAAAAATTTTTTGCATCTATTTAGGAGGCCGAGTTTTTTAGACGCGCTTATTGCCATCGCCATTACATGATCGTTCCAGAGTAGGTCATTTGAAACTGTGACACCCAATAAACGAATGTTTTTACATTCACCTATTGGTTCATTAGCCTACGTATCCCATCTCTGGAACAAATCGCTGGAAAACCAAGGTGAAACATTCAGTATTTCACTTGACATTTCTAAAGCATTTGATAAAGTGTGGCATAAAAATCTCATAGCTAAATTAAAATCTTACTGTCTCACGGGTTCATAGTTTTCTTACAGGTCGCCAATTTCATGTTAATTTAGATGGTATCACAACTAATATTTTCACAACCAATGCTGGGGTTCGCCAAGGTTCTGCACTCTCACCAATCTTGTTTCTTTTATACATTAATGACTTACTTATTTCCACAGTGCACCCAAACCATAGTTTTGCTGATGACAGCACATTGCATGCATCACATGCATCTCCTAAATTTCGATCTCATACTGCAGTTACCACTGATAGAGAGCTGCTAATTGATTCTATCAACAAAGATCTGGAGCGTATAATGGAATGGGGAGATCGTAATCTTGTTTCATTTAATCCAACCAAAACCAAACTATGCCGTCTTTCACGAATAGAGCGGCATAAAAATTTCACTATTAAAATAAACCACGAGGAATTGCGTGAGGTTGAATCAGTTAGACTTCTTGGAGTGGATATTCAAAATACCCTGAAATGGAATAAACATGTGTAACCTCGCTAAATCTGCAATGCAAAAATTAGGATTCTTGAGTCGATGTAAAAAGTATTTCAATCCCGAGCAAATTTTGCTAATCTTCAAGTCCTTTATTCGTCCATGTATGGAGTACTGCTGTCATGTTTGGGGAGGTGCTTGTCAGTCAGCAATAAAATGTCTAGACTCTGTACAGAGAAAAGTAATACGGTTGATTGGTAATACCGAACTAACGGACCAGCTTGATTCACTCCAGCACAGAAGAAATGTGGCTGAATTATCAATCAATTATAAATATAACTTTAGCGAATTCTCCTCTAAGGAAATTCAAAATATGCTTCCATCGTGTGCGCAGTATAATCGACAAACGAGAGCTGCCGAGTTATCCCATCCATTTGTTGTACAAATACCTCGTTGTAGAACTGTGTCCTTTCAGAACGACTATTTTAATAGAGTGGCCAAATTGTGGAACTCAATGCCTCCCTCTGTATTTCCCGATGAATTTTCCCCTCAGGCATTTAAAGAAAATGTTCATAATCATTTAAAAGAATTAGTATAGTTATCCCTATATCCCCATTCCTTCCATTTTCCTCATCTCCTTCCTTTATAGTTGACATGGTATCTTCGGATATTCAAAGAGTCTAAATAATGAATATTTCATATTTAGTGTGCTAAACATGTCTAACTAATTAGTAAAAAAAAAAATCCCAATTTTAGTTTTGTTTCTGCAAAATTGTTAAACAAATTTACTTTTCCCTTTAATTTTATTTTTATTTCCTCTATCCTATTACGAATTATAGTCCTAACTCATATCCTATATCATATTTTATGTGTGATAGGATTTATTGTTTAATTATTTATTCTTAAAAAAAAAACAGGAAACTTTGCGTCCATTAAAACCTCAGAACGCATATTGTTGTGGGGTCGTGATTTTTGAAGATTTTTATGTATTGTTGTGACCGATATTGTTACATATTTCTATTACACAACACATCTTAAAAAAATATATATCTTCCCTCTCTCTCGCTTGAGTCACTCCTTACTTAATGTCGGTACAAATTTCACCTCAATCGGTGTAGTCCGAAAAACTTCGTAGCGAAAACCGTTAAACACTAGAATATGAAGGTAGTGGGCCATAAACTCACGAATTGTTATAATTGAACTGAATGGTTCTCTATTTTATGTTCAATATATTTTAGGCGATGAAAAGCAATCGTCCTGAGAACTTCTAAGCTTAGCAACAATTAATGCTTAAAAGTCACATGTTCCTTGGTCTCATTCGTCAACTTCTTGGTTCGACAAATAATCTATTTTGTGTTATTATGGTTTTCCATATTATTCACTGTTTGTGTGCTTTTGTCACTTTTGAATTAAAATACAATATTTAAAAATATACTTTTTACTGTTTATTTTTAAATTTATTTATAATAATAAAACTTCCTTATAGTAACAATTTGATTTTTATTTTTTTATATTTTAAAGAATATCGATTTCGACTTATGTCATCCTCAGTTCTTAAATTATTATTCTTAAATTATTATTAAATTATTATTGAATAATAATTTAAGAACTGAGGATGACGTAAGTCGAAATCGATATTCTTTAAAATATAAAAAAATACAAAAATCAAATTGTTACTATAAGGAAGTTTTATTATTATAAATAAATTTAAAAATAAACAGTAAAAAGTATATTTTTAAATATTGCATTTTAATCTATTTTACTGCCCTAACGCATTTCCTACATTTTGAGAATGATTTTTTTCTTCAACTGGACTAATCAGACAAAAAAAATTTAATATCATTTAAATTTATTTTATTTTTCTCTAAAACATTTGTTTTTAAATATTTATTTTAAATAGTTTAATTTGTTTTATTATTTTAATTTAGAGTTAATTTAGATTCTTCTTTTTAGATATAACATAATTAGTAAATTTATATATTTTAATTAATTTTAAACACAATACGCTTTTTCTATAAATAAAATAATTTATGCTTTTATATTAAATCGTGGCATTAAGTTTTATATAATAATACAGTTAAATAGTTAATGAAAAAATATAAGTGATGTTATAATAATAAATAAAAGCTAATATATATATAATTTTATCCTTTTGTTTTTATTTATTTTAATTACTTAATTTTAATTCTAATAAAAATATTTTATATCGTATGATACATTATCGTACTTTAAACATAATATGCTTAATTTAATTTTTTTTTTAAATTTATATTTTTTCAACTTTTTGAAATGAAAAGTTGTTTATTTATTATTTTGTAATAACAATTAATTTGTGATATATCTCTTAATTTATTTTTAAAAAAATATTAAATAGATGTATGTAAATATTTATAATAAAATAATGACACAGTCAACAATTTTAATAAGTTCGGTTAGATGAATATAGAACATGGGGAGATGTTTGAATCTTTTCTTAAATAAAAAACGTGGTTCTCGACACTAGGTGTGTTTTAGATGACATTAAAGGTGTGAACGGATTATCGTTATATTAAATTTTGTTTTTGTTGACTGGCAAATATTGGCCAATTTATTTTTTAAATTTTAATTCTAATCATGCATTTAAAAAAAATTAAAATATGGCAGCAATTGCAATTTAGATATGCGAATATTAAACAAATTAATTATTATAACTGAAATCTAATAAGTTATTATTATTAATAATAACAATAAGCAATCAGTGAAGTTTTACCGAATTTTAAATTAAAACATATATTATAAAAATGACTACTTTTTGAAACAGTAAGTTAAAAGTTCAATCAGAAATAACATTCGGTTTACTGAATGCATTTCCCTTTTATCGCGCAAATCGTTTTAGTTTTTTACAATTAAAGCAAAATGCCTAAATGTCAGTACCCAGCAGGAGCAAGCCGATAATTAATTGTTTAACATTTTATCAAAGTATCTTATAACATTTCAAGTAAATTCAATCCTGAAAAAATTATTATATAATTATTCAAATTGGGATAAAAAATAATTGTGTGTTCAGAAAAACACTAATTATACATATCTAATTAATTTCATTGCAACTAATAATTTCTACAACTATGATGTCATTTTCATGACAAGGTTCTGACTTCTGACGTCATCCTAAACTCCACAAATAAGATCAATACTATACAATGGTACACACATCGAATAATGACAACCAAAAAGTCACCAGACATGAAAATATCAACGATTTTATATTAAAGATTTTTAGTCCGACTAAAATTCAAATTGTTCATTCTATTTGCGGACAATTTTTATCAACAAAAAAATCCTAACCACTGAAGTTCGAAAAAATGATAAACAATTCGAAGTCCTACTAAAAATCTTTAAAATTAAATATCCCAAGAACACGAATTAACGCCTATTTGTAAATTTGATATATTTTAAAGTAAGGATAGAACTATTTTTAAGAAGAAAAAAGTTAAAATTTGATTGAAGTTAAAATTTTTTGTTTATGGAAGTTGTTTGAAAAAATTATGAAAAAGTAGATTTTTTAGTTGCGACTAAAACCTTTAAAATTAAATATCTCATGAACACAAATGAACGCCTCTTTGTAAATTTAGAATATTTTAGAGTAAGGATAGAACTGTTTTACAAAACAAAATAAATTAAATTACAATAGATCTTCGACCCCTTAAAAAAGTTTTTTTAATATTTGAATTTTAAAATTAATTACAAAAACAATTAATTAATTTTTTTCAAACGATTAATTAATCACCTATAAAACAAAAAAAAAGTTTGATGAAATCGGTATAGCCGTTCTCGAGCAATTTAATTTCAAATTTACATCGAATTGGCGGAATTTTCATTTTTCGTGCATGTTGGGGGTGCCCGCTATGCTCAAACTATGCACTTTAAAAAAATTGTAGAATAAGATGTATTTTTACACACTTTTATTTAACTTGACTTTTTATTCTGTCCACTCATATGCCAAGTTTCAGAAAAATCAAAAATGGTCAAGTTTAAATTTCGACTTGTTCACCTGTGCAGATTACGATTTTCATCTTGTAGTAAATAAAAGTCGGTGTTCTTACTTTAATATGATTTTCTATAATATAAAATTATGGTAATATTATTATTATATTTCATTTTTATATTTATACTAGCGGGACCCGGCGTGCTTTGCTACGCCTATAAATAAAGTTTGTGTGTATACATTTTGTTGACGTAGCAATAATTTCAAAGAGTAGTAATGAGAAATGGTTTTCTATTTTTTTTTTTTAATATGAATGTAAAAGGATCAGCACTCTAGTTGATCAGTAAAATATAAAAAAATAGTATTATATATAAAACAAAGAATATATAAAAAATACGCGATTATATAAGTTTTCAGGTGTGTAATCTATTTAGAACATTATATGGAACAAAAATCGATTCACAAATTTTCACAGTGCTCATACGGTTTAATATACGCTTTCTTTACCGGTAGGTTACTAAAAACGTTGCAAAAAATTTTGATCGGTATATGATTTTGTGGTCAGCAAGTGCGGTAAGAATAGCGACAATACATTCGATGAAGGTATAGAAGAAGTGATGTAAAAAAGGAATAAAAGAAGTGATGCAAAAAAAATCAAAATTATTTGGAAGTTTTTGTATATGAATTCATAGGATTTGAATTCATAGGATGAGAAATATTTCTATTTAGTCAACATTTTAAGTCATTTTAAAGTCATTATTATTGAATGTTGCAAATCAATGCGAAACTAATATCTTACACACGGTCAATATATTGGCATATATGTTCCATATATGGACAACATTAATGGAATATTAATTTTTAAGCGAATTTGTGAGTAATTATTGCTCAAAGTAATTATTAAAAGTATTATTCCCGATAATAAGTAATTATTGTCGGGATTGAACTCACGCTCATCAGAGACATCATAGTTCAAAGCCATCTTACAGACTCAGCCACAGTGGATGAAACAACAACGAAACATATTTCAATTTTCATGTTCAGATAATTTCTAAATTGAAACTTCATTATCGCATATTTATTTAAATTGAATTCTTCATCTGTGATTATACAATTGTAAATTGTATTTGTTCCCGACACGAAACACACAAAAACTGTTTTAAAGAAGTTTTTCTGAGAGAAAATAAAAAATGTTTTAAAATTGCAAAACTCATGTGAATTAAAATAATTACTTTAGCTTAATCACTCTAAAAATCTCTAAAAACTATTTATTTTACACCAAATAGTGTAAACCTTTTGTTTATTTAACATTATAACCCGTCGCATATTGTCGGTATCTCATAAGAAAGAAAATTCAAGAAAACTCGTCTTGAGTTGTTGAAGGTCATTGCAAAAGCGAGTCGCATTGGAAACTAAACGTTTGAATTCAAATGCCATATCTGTTGCGATCATTGAAATACGTAGCAACAGTACATCTTCCACTTTGAATTTTCCATTAAAAATTGTAGCTTCAACGACATTGTTCATCATCTTTTTCACCTAAAATTTCCAAAAAAATGTGCTATTTCAAAATATTTGACATATTATTTTAATAAAATATTATACATTCATTTTTCTATTTCATAAAATTATATTCAACGAAAAAAAACATTGATCAAAGCAAGCTACGCGCATAAACCGATATTTAAAAAAAAAACCAATTGAAATAATTATCACCAATCACCAATGAAAAAATAATACACGACAATTGGAAAAAGCAAGCGTTGTGTATTTGGAAAACTTTAACATTAAAACCAATTTTTTAAATACAAATATGGCACCATCTATTGGCTAACCCAAATTTATGAGGCGTATATCACACTATCTATATATTGGTCAATAAAAAAAATTTAACATGAAATTGGAGAGTTGACGTTAACTTTAACTTAACCGTAACTTAAGACTCTATACAAAATTTTGATTTAAGGTTGGTAAGAAATTAGGTATTCTTTGACGTTTGATTTGATATTAATTTTGGTTTTGTAATCAATTTTATAAATCAATCAATGCTTTAAAAGTAACAAACTGATTTCACAATCAAAATTTAAAATAATAAATTTCGAAATAAACATTTGATACAAAATTTAAAAATAAAAAAATTTATTTTCATATTAATTTCATGCTAATATTTGGCTTTAATTAAAGTCGCTCTTTTTATATCTTTTGCATTTTTTAATAAATAAAATTTTATTTTTATGGACACTTGCAATTAAATATTAGTTTTCTTCAGTTTTTATACTAAACGTCAAAAAATCCTTAAGATAGAATGAAATGAACTTTACGTTAAGTTAACGTTAAGTTTACGTACCGACTATAAATGTTCTAGTGCATTTTCATACATTTGTACTTTACGTTAAGTTAAAGTTACCGACTATAAATCAAGCATAAAGGTTGTAAAATAAACTTTGCTAGTTTTTCATCCAGTTTTGATGACAATTTTTTTACCTCTAATCGTTCTATTTTAATTAGCAATATGTATAAGAGTATTTTTCAATTTGATAATGATTTTTGTAAATTAACATTGAAGACCAATGAAAAATTTAAAAAAATAAAAAAATAAATTTAAATTATTGTTTTCTTTATTTTTACTCTTATTTTTATTCAAACTTTATAAAAACCAATACCCTAATTTTTTACAGATTTCGATACTTTATAGCACTACTATAATTAATATATAACCTCCACAAAATTGTTAATAATCTTTGGTAACGTATTTGACATAGCATAATATGCTTTTCGTTTTCAAATATAAAAACGTTTTTAAATATATTTCGTTTTTCGTATATTTCGTATAATTTCGTTTTTAAATATAAAACAAAACTTTTTTACTAAAACAAATTTGATAGTCTAATAATGGCCTTATACGAAGTTAAGCGCTATACACCTGAGCTAAACTATAAAAAAAGCGAACTATGTTTTTAAAAAATAATGTATATAACGTAATTATAGAAAAAAAACATTACCGAAACAAAATATTTAAAAAAGAAAAGAAAAACGGAAACATTACATTTTTTTGAAAAAGCTTTATTCGCATTAAAACATTACTGATTATTTTGATTTACGCTGCCATCTGAAAGTTGGCATATGAACAATCCATATTTAACATTTAATATACAATTAAAAAATATTTAGGCATTTAATCAAGATAATAACTATCCTATCTCTCAAGCTGGACCATCATACACACATTGTACAAAATTTCACTAAGATTGGTTACGTTGTTACGGAGTTCATCGCGGACAAACATCGTGACACGTGATTTTTATATATATAAGATAAGATTATTCTTAAGTCGCTCGAACATGAAAATTGCCAAAATTTCCCATACAAACTTGTATGAAAAATTTAACCTATTTTCGTATTTCTTTTACGGACAGAAGAAAATAAAGTATTTTATATATTATGCTCAATATTGTCAGTAATTGTCAGTAATAGATCATAAAGAAACTTAAATTATTTAATTGTAGTATAATGAGAAATTTCATAGATAATTTTTAAAATTATTCAAGTTGTGTTTTGAAATGAAATCCCATATAAATTTTATTGAATTTATTCTCTTTTCCCCCTTTTGCAGCGCCAAAAGAAATTTAAATTATTTAATTGTAGCAAAATGAGAAATTTCATAGATAATTTTTAAAATTATTCAAGTTGTGTTTTGTATGAAATCCCATATAAATTTTATTTAATTTCGTTTCTTTTCCCCCTTTTGCAGTGCCATTGCAGCAAATACTGGAACAAAATAATCGCTCAATAACATATGATAGTCTATATGGGCCCTACATGGATGATTAAAAAGTCGATAAAGCAGGTTTGACAGTAAATTAATTAATTTACGCCGCCATCTGAAAGTTTGCTTATGAACTATTTAACATTTAATTCGTAATTAAAAAATATTTGGGCGTTCAATCAAAATAAAAACTATCCTATCTCTCAAGTTGTACCATTATACACACACTGAACACAATTTTATTAAGATTGTTTACGTTGTTGCGGAATTTATCTCGGACAAACATCGTGACATGTGATTTTTATATATATAAGAAGATTGTGTTTCATACAACTTTTTCTTTTAATTTTATTGGAAACACATCATTGAATTTTTTTAAAAATTTAATCAAAGGAGGCGATTATTTGTTGAATAAATTTGTTTACATGTCCGTATTATAGTCCAGTAACTTTATACATCACAGTATGCGTCAAATCCGGTAGTTCTGATTTTTTTCAGATTTGTTTATGATGTTGGCCTAATGAATAATCCAAGTTTGTGACCTCGAGCGCCGAACGCAACTTTGTCAAAAATCGAAAAAACCGCGAAAAAATCGTTATTTTTTCAAATTTTGTTGTAGCTGAGCAAAACGGCATAGCGGAAAGAATGAGTCGTACGTTAGTGGAAATAGCAAGAACTATTCTAATTAATCCAAAGGTAGAAAAATATTTGTGGAACGAAGCTATCTTAACAGCTGCATATCTAGTAAATCGGAGAATAACAAAAGCACTTAGTAAGCTAATCACACCAGCTGAACAGTGGTATGGCTACAAGCCTGACGTCTCGAAACTACGAGTTTTTGGTTCAACGGCATATTTACATATCCCAAAACAGTTTAGAAACAAGTTTGACTCCAAATCAAAAACCTGTTATCTTGTCGGCTATGCAACTAATGGGTACCGGCTTTGGAACCCATCAAGAAATGAAGTGATTGTTGGAGGAGACATAATTTTCGATGAAACCACATTTTTTCAACCTAAAAAAGAAACTGTTCGTGAAATTACAATAAGTGATTTAAAAGAAAGTGGAGAAAATGAACAGGTTATCTGTAATGACTGAAGTAAATACTGAAAATATCAATACAAATATTGAAATTATTGAGTAGCCACCACAAAGTGATGTAGAAAACAAAGGGAAAACAACCAGACCAAAATGGTTGGAAGACTATGATACAAGTTTGATGGCCTTGAGTGCTGAAAACTTTATAAATGATGTTCCGCAATGCTTCGAATAAATAGAAAAACGAGACGACAAAGAACAATGGTTGAACGCAATCAATGGTGAACTAGAATCTCATAGAAAAAATAATACCTAGTCTATTGCAGAAAATCACAAAAACAATAACATTATAAAATCCAAATGGGTTTTCAAAATTAAAAATGATTCTTATGGAAACTCAGTCAAATATAAAGCTCGTCTTGTTGCAAAAGGTTTTCAACAGAGAAAGGGCATCGATTATCAAGAAACTTATGCACCAGTCGCAAAACTTACCACTCTGCGAATTCTACTAGAAATTAGTACAGCTTATAAAATGGAATTTCATCAAATGGATGTAAAAACTGCATTTATAAATGGCGATATAAAAGAAGAAATTTACTTACAATTTTCAAGGGGCATTTATAATGAAGAAAACCTTGTTGGCAAATTAAATAAATCTTTATATCGCTTGAAACAAGCTCCAAAAGCTTGGAACGAAAAATTCAACGAATTTATTCTAAGTTTTGTTTTTAGCAGATCCAACTGCCTGTATACGAAAGGAAATAATTTAAATGAAATAATTTTTCTTTTGATATTTGTAGACGATCTAATAATAATTTCAAAGAGTGAGCCAACAATCAAAAACGAGAAAAAAATTTAAAGAAAAATTTGAAACGGAAGACATGGACAAGTAGAAATACTTCCTGGGGATGAAAATCGATTATAACAAAGAAACAGGAGAGTTACCAATTTCACAAAAAACATACTTAGAAGAAGTTTTAAGGAAGTTTGGCATGTATGAGTGCAACCCAGTCAAGACTCCAATGGATTGAAATTTTAAACTAGAATCTACAGTTGAAGAAAATTTTGACGAACCGTACAAAAATTTAATAGGATGTCTAATGAACATTATGTTATGTACGAGGCCCGATTTAAGTTATTCGATAAGTTATTTGAGCAGACTCCAGCATCAACCTAATGCAGAAGCCTGGCAACAACTGAAAAGAATTTTACGATACCTGAAGCAGACAATTGATTTAAGACTGGTATACAAACCAGACATACAAAATGAAACTTTATTAGGCTATACAGTTTCTATCTGGGCTTCAGACATCGATAGAAAAAGTACTACTGGCTATATCCCGGGTAGAAACTGCCAATGTTAAACAATGGGCCAACCTCAGGCCAGTATTGGCGAGCCAAGCCTTGGCTAGTTAACTCCGGTTTTTGTCTGGGCCAGTTGTAAATGCCTAGACTGAACCAAGGATCAGTTTATTGTATTACACGTTATTCACCAGGGTTTTGCATTGTTATAGTGATTGTAAGTTTCATGAAATTTATATTTTTGAAATATTTCATGAAATATTTAATTATTGTTCCATGAAATATTTTAAAAAAGTTTTGTTTTGGAGCTCCTAAAATGGGAAATAAGTCAAATATAAACACAAATTGATGAAAGTAATTTTGAGCAAGATTGATCTTCAATGGAACGCGTCTAATTTTGAGAATATAATTAAGCTTAATGTGAAGCTTTAACTTAAAGTTAAGCTTAATTAAAAAAAATAGAAAATGAATTTTGAATGTTATATGTTATCGATTTTTAATTTTATAGCTTATAATAAATATCGTTTAAATATTTACTACCATAGAAAAAATTGCATTTTCTACGCGAGTTAAAAACATTTTGCATTCGTGAAATTGTCCCACTCGCGGCTAACGCGTCTCGTGAATAAATTCTCACGCACGAAAAAGTAGCGTTTTCATCTCATGTAGCAAAATGTACTATTTTTGAAATATTTCAAGCATGAAATATATTTTGTTGAAATAATGGTACATTTCAAATGAAATGTTTCATTTGTTTAATCACTAACTGTAAACAACTCAATATAAAAAATTAAAATATATTTAACGCCATCGTAAAATATAACACTCCATATAAAAACAATCTAAAACAGTTTAATCAAAAACACTTATCCTTTTTTCTATCTGGCAAGGTTCATATGCAACTGTCATTGTTTTTTCATTACTGTATAATTTTGTCCACCATTGTTGAAAATAACAAAAAATAAATAATATTCAACTTAAATATAAAAGAAGTTATTTTAATTACCTAATATGAGTTTCAAATTTTATAGTACATAATGTATAAATAAATGATATTGAATGTCAAATTATAGATATTTTCAAGATCTATCTAAATTCGTTGCTCTAACAATATAAACTTGTCCAAAAAGTGTAATTTTGTATGGATTTTTTTTCAAAGTGCTGTATCTTGGACCTCGAAGCAGATATACAACTTGTTTTTCTTTTTTAGCTTTAGTGAGTGATTCTTTATCGAATAATAAATCTTGGCTTTAAATATGTGGTTAAAACTTTGTGGTTGGCATAATTCCTTTCTGGTAATTAATCATAGATAATTCTCATAAAATAATATATCTATTCATTTACTATAAAACACAATTTTTTTTAGAATTCATCGAATTAAAGTACGAAGATTCAAATAAAAAATTGAAGATTTTAAGTGTAACCAATTCATATTTTTCTGGCAGCGGAGATCGCGAGGGTGGAAGACGCCTTCGTTAAAACTTTTATAAAAAAAATAACTTAACCGAACTTGAAATTTTAACATTTTTAACATGGAATTTAAATAAAAATTATGATAATATTTAATTTATTGTATTTCGTATTAAAAAAATTGGTATTTCATAAATTGGTTTGCCAGGCTTGACCCTAGTCTGATTTGCCAGGCTTGGCCCAAGTCTGGTTTTTCAGTCTTGGCCCCAGGACATCATTCCAAGCTTGGGCCGTTTGAAAATGTTAAGTCTGGCCCAAACCCCAAAAGCTGTGGCGCAGCATTATCCCATTAGCTAATTCTTACCCGGGATCTTTAAAGTTTATGGATGCATGATTTCCTGGATTAGTCAAAAACAATCAACAGTTGCACTGTCATCAGCAGAACCTGAATACATCGCTTTAAGTGAATCATGTTGTGAAGCGATGTTGTTGAAGAAAATTTTACTAGATCTATATATTGAAATGAAAGAAGAAATAAAAATCTACGAAGACAACGAAAGTTGTATAAGAATCGCAGAAAATCAATCAAGAAATCCAAACATATCGACATAAAATTTCATCACGTAAGAGAAATGATACAACAGAACGAAGTTAAAATATTGTATCTTGAATCAACTGGCTGACGTTTTTATTAAATCATTACCCAGATTAAGCTTTGAAAAGTTTAGGAGTGAAATTGGATTAACCTAATAAAAATAAAACATATGTAAACTTGCGGGGGGTGTTGAAAGTCGGACAAAAGAAAAGGATTATCATTATCAAATCCAAAGAAAAAAAAAGCAAAATTAACTACATTTGGACTTTGGAGGAAAATTTTAGTTTTGCAATTAAACGAAAATTGTAATGATTACGACGTAGATTCAGATACAGTATTTCCCGAGAATTTTGACAGAACACATTTTAACCTGTAACGATATACTGGACTTTCCAGAAAATAAGTTCTAGTTGTTTTTTTTTAATTTAATATTCAACAAAAAAGTATCATATTTGTGTATAAAATTTTATAAATATGTAAAATGTTAGATATAAAAAATTGTAGTACTCATTACCGTGAAATTTAATATAAATTTTGTTGAAAGGAAAAAAACTAATTCATGTGATGTGGTTATGATGTCTACAGTTATTGAGGTGTTTAAACGCCATTGAAAATGTTGGTACATTAATCCATTTTGTTTCTATCAAGAAAAGTTTAATTTGGAGTCTGAAATTATAAAGGAAAAATATGGAGGGGCTGAAATCTCACAGCTCTGAGATATCAAGACTTCGGTCTGGGTAAAGGATTTTGATATAGTTTTCGGCAAAAAACTTTCACGAGGACACGGTTTTTAGTTTTGGGCAGCGATGTATATCAAACATAACTCTTTGTTAAAGTACAAGTATTTTTTATATCTGTTTAAAAATTTATTACAAAACTAACACGAATCAATACGTTGCCGGAAAATTATAATCAAAATTCCAAAAATATTGTTAAATTAAATAAAATCAAACTTTTTCAAAATTCCAAAAATATTCTAAAAATTAGAATGAAATCAAATATTTAAACTTTTTCTAAATTCCGATAATATGCCAAAAATTCTTAAAAATTCGAACTTGTCCAAAATTCTAAAAATATTGCAAAAATTATTACAAAATCAAAAATTAAAACTTTTTTCAAAATTCCAAAAATTATAATAATATCAAAAATTAAAAATTTTTCAAAATTCTAAAAATATTCCAAAAATTCTTACAAAATCAAAAATTAAAACTTTTTCCGAAATTCTAAAAATATTGCAAAAATTATTACAAAATCAAAAATGCAAACTTTTTCAAAATTCCAAAAATATTTCAAAAACTATAACAAATTCAAAAATTTCCATGTTCAATTTCATTTTCAATTACATTTACGTCATAAAAACAGCTACATTTTTTTTCCAAAAAATTGGCTAAAAAGTAAATGATTTGACATTTTTTGACACACTTGACAACATTTTTTTGACAAACTTATAGTGCCATAATTCTCAATAATAATAATAAAATTTCATTTCGAGCAAACAATTTTATTTTTTCCAAAAAATTGGGTAAAAAATAAATAAAAATCTCTCTTTTGACACACTTGACAACATTTTTTTGACAAACTTATAATGCCATAATTCTCAATAATAATAATAAAATTTCATTTCCAACAAACAATTAATTTTATTTTTTTTTTCCAAAAAATTAGGCAAAAAAAAAATAAAAATTTTTCTTTTGACACACTTGACAACATTTTTTTGACAAACTTATAATGCAATAATCTAGTTTTTGATCTCACATACCAATCCCGACCATCAAGATTCCCCCAAATTTAATGTTCCTACTCGTAATCACTTAAAATGAACGTTTTTTAAGCCAAAAATATGAAAATTTGCTATTTTTGACACACATAATGATTTTTTTGACACACTTCCGGTACAGTTATCGAACACAGCGTCCTTTCGGACCTGCATCTTGTGAATACCTATTTTTAGAAAAAAAAATGTTTGAAATCCCTCCAGCCGTTTTCCCTGCAGTGTAGGTAATGACGGCGGCCGGCCGGCCGGCCGACAGACAGACATACATTTTTTTTTTTGCTTTTTTAGAATCAGGAGGTCCTAAAACGTCGAGAAATGTCAAAAAAAGTGGGGGTAAAAATTTCACTTTGAGCTCATGAATGTAATACTTAGGTTTTTCAGACCGAAGTAATTTATACATAATAAAACCAAGATAAAAATCCATTTTGGAGGTATTTTTATTAATTTGTATTAATAATAATAATTTGTATGACTGCCCGCATATGTTTTTGGAAAGGTGATGAATGTTATGACTTAGAATTCCTGAATAGCAGAAGTTGGTTAAAGGAAGAATTTTGATATCAAAGTGTTTGTCGCCGCAAATTGGTTTTCTGGTGGACACACACAAACCATAGAAGATGACTACTGAATAGAAGTGAACAATCAACAAAGAAAAATTCCAAGATAAGTTTTTTTTGTTACTTTTATATATTAATATTATTATTAGTTTTTTATTTATTCTGAAATGATAGGCTAGTTTAGTCAAACGTGATAAATACGGATAATACGGATTAGGTGAAGTGCTTGCTATCCGTTATCCCGTGCTATTTGTTTTTTTTTATGTATAATTATTATTAGGAAAGTCCTTTACACGGATAAGAATGAAGCTATGATTTCAGGCCATAAGTTTTTTTTTTTTATTAATTAGTTAGACATGTTTAGCACACTAAATATAAAATATTCATTATTTAGACTCTTTGAATATCCGAAGATACCATGTCAACTATAAAGGAAGGAGATGAGGAAAATGGAAGGAATGGGGATATAAGGATAACTATACTAATTGTTTTAAATGATTATGGACACTTTCTTTAAATGCCTGAGGGGAAAATTCATCGGGAGGGAGGCATTGAGTTCCACAATTTGGCCACTCTATTAAAATAGTCGTTCTGAAAGGACACAGTTCTACAACGAGGTATTTGTACAACAAATGGATGGGATAACTCGGCAGCTCTTGTTTGTCGATTATACTGCGCACACGATAGAAGGATATTTTGAATTTTCTTAGAGGAGAATTCGCTAAAGTTATATTTATAGTAGATTGACAATTCAGCCACATTTCTTCTGTGCTGGAGTGAATCAAGCTGGTCCGTTAGTTCGGCGCGTTAAACCGTGGTTTACTTCAAAGCTCATATCTCAAAAATCTTCCTTTTTTTTTTGTTTTTCACAAATTTTAAAGCAAACACATGCAGTTATGAAACTAAACAATAAGAGATTCCATATGGATTTTTTTATACGATTTTTTAAAGTTTCGTATATGAAAAATTCACATGTGTTTTTACATCAAATTAATTATTATTCTAATTAATGCTTAATTATGTTTCTGTAATCTAGTACATCTAGTACATTCATATTTTGTTTATTGATATATTTACTTTGTCAAAAAGATCTTTGTAGAAGAAACAATTCTCTTGTTCTGAATTTGTATTAAAAATAAGTTTATAAATGTTCATCATATAATTAATAAAACAATTTAAGTATAACACGTTATTTCTGTTATTTCATAAAATATCTTTTATTTTCTTCATATTTGTGTTCTAATTCATTTGTAAAGCATTTATGAAAAGCGTTTAATAGTTTGATGTCTCATAAAATATAGATTTTTCTATCTCTCTACCAAAAATCACATCGATATACGAAGTTTAGGTAGGAAAAATATTATGTCAAGAAATTCGTTACATTTAATAATTTTTAAGTAATTTAAGTGAGAAGACGTGAAAATTATTTTTTGTAACACATGCACAAAAAATATTCAATTTTGTACTAGAATAACTAAAACGAAAAATTTACTTTTCCGCACATATGACCACAAAATATTTTGTATGCCTGTACCGCACGCTGCCTGAATGTGAGATTTGTATTTAAACCTATCCTAAATAGATTATTTTTATAGTACATACTAAAATATCAAAATAATAATTTAAATAACTTACCAAAACAACTTAAACACAACCCAAAATCATTTGAATTGCAAAAAAAAAACAATTATTTTGGCAAAAAAAAAACAGTTTCCAAAATTGTACAAAGCTGTAAGTGGATTACTATGTTTTAAAAAAATTCATATTGTGTGTATTGGATTGCAATTTTTTTTTAATGTTAACAGTTTAGTACAATAATTAGCAGCGAACTATTATATCGTCGCTTTAATAATGAAATAACGTATGCCATATATACGTTGTTTTTATATAATGGGTGCGCTGCATTCCCCATAAGGATGTCTATAAAGTGGCATTTTAACATTTTCCAATTTTTTTATAACTGGGGTTGAAAATTAATATATTGTTAATTAACGTACATGCAAATTTTAATTCGGTTAAATATTGAAACAGCGTAAATGCATGTACGATATTTCAATTCCTACAGAATAAAATACAGAGGTAAAATCAGTGTCGTATACTTTACATACATTACGATCGCCACACGAAATGGTAAATCTAAAATATTGTATAAGCATCATTCATTACTACATGATATGCCGGTTCATATAAATAAAAAATTGTAAGAATATTATGCGTTAGTTTTATAATAATTAGTTTTAGACTTAATCGTACTTTTATGCTAAATGAAATAACGTATATGAAATATGAAATAACGTATAAGGTACCTGATTGACTTTTCACCTCTTTTTAGGTAGAAAAGCCAGCAGGTACCAATGTGAAATTTTAATATGCTGTAGGGAAATTAGTCAAGATTAATTGGCAGAAATTTTTTTTTCAATATCTTTATTCATTCAATAGTGCTGCCGAGTTTACGAAAATCAGAAAATCGAAAAATCTTTAAACCCAATTATCTCGAAACTACACTTTTGCGAATACGTTGTTTCATTATTAAAGCGACGATATCGACCTATAATTTACAACTATTACAACGAAGATGGCGCACTTGAATTATTTAAATATCTTAAATTTGTTTATAACTTTGTTAAATAAATGATTAAATTAACAATTAAATAAATATTTATAAATTTTATGCATTTGTTACAAAAACTAGAGTGTATTACTAGTGCGAATGCGTTTTCCAAACGCGAGTGATTGCAGCACGTTAGAGAACTAAATTTTGTTTGGAAAACGCATTCGCACTAGTAATACAATCTACTATTTGTTGATTGAAACGAGAAAGCACAACTTGCAATTTTAAATTTATTTGTAATAAAAAAGTTCATGTATTAAAAAAAGTGAAAATACTAGTAAAATTTGAAACTTAAATGTAAGTCTTAAAAACTTTAAATAAATTAAGTCCGCATTTCAAGCCAACGTATTTCATAAGTGTCGATATTTGTGCCCAGTATAGGTCAAGAATATATGCTAATAACCAACCGTAGAACGTTATCATTATGTTTCGTATATTACATATTTTAAGCTTTGTAGTGTCGACATTATATGAAGAATAATTAAAAATTTTTAAAAATCTATTTGTGATCTAACATTAACCTTTTATTCAATTTAAAACTGCCGTTAAAGTTCATGGTCATAACTAACCAGCATTGTTCGGTTCAGAATTTACAATTGCAAATAAATTACAATCTATACATGACTTTTTAATTAGGCATTTACGACTACTTTCTAAAAGAAAATAGCGTAAACTTTTATTAATTATTCAACTTTTAATTTACCAAGAATTCAGCTTTGCTATTGTGACCTATAATTTTTTAAATTGTGATAAACAACCGAAAACAGATTGTGATAAAGTACCAAATAACTAAACATTCACAATAACCGACAAATAGGTCACCAATATCAACCGGATTGGCATAATTTTAAAATGGACAAAAAAAGATAACAAACCTGCTAAATATTATGAATCTTCCGTTCATCAAGCTATTGCTGTCATACATAATGCAACGTCAATTTATACATGCCAGTAAAATGTGTAGCATTTCAAAAACTTCGTTGTTATAAAAATATAATGATAAGAAACCTAGACCGCCAGCAGTATTAAACTTTGAAGAAGAGAGCATTCTAGTATAATGGATTATTCAAATGGGTAAAGCAGAGTTTTCCATAACTACATTTCAGTTACCTGAAAGCGTTACGCTTTTATTAAAAAATTTGAATAAAGAAAACAATTTTTTAAACAGACGCCCAGGTCGAACGATTTCTCAAAAAGCATACCGAAATATCACAGGACACTTTACAAAAATATAGGTCTATTATCACTAAAGATAAAATTCAATATCGGTAAAAACTGATTTTTTGCTGCTGAAAGCAAATGTGAATTGAATGGAGAGGAAATATATAAAGATATTAAAGATCATTTCAATTTTTGACTCAAAGCAAAATAGAATCTAAAATTAAGTGCTGAATCTTCCATCTTCGATGAACGGGAAGATGAAATTGAATTGAATATTTTGGACTTATCAGATCAGCATATTATTAATCAATTATTGCCAGACGGCCAAAACGAAATAGATTTTTTACATTTACATTTAATCAAAGTTCAACAAGTCATCAAAATACCATGGATATGCCAGGCCCTGGACCATCAAATTCAACTGATTCAGTTATAGATGTTGTTTCACCTCCGTTGAAGCCCGTGAGCAACCAAGGGTTTACAACAATCCCAACTCCATTGAGAAAATCGTTGTTTTGGCCTTAAGACTTTAACAGTTCTGATTCAAGAAGCAACTGACTCAAGGATAAACTTTCAAAAGTTGCAACAAGTAGCCCTTGAATAAAATATAATGAACAAAAATAAAAAGGAAAGACTAACACAGAAAAAGACAAAACAGTTAGGAAGGAATTAAGAGAGAAAAGCAGCAAGCTGAAAAAACAAATGTTTCATAAGGCGATTTAAAAAAGACAAAGTTCAACGAGAATGAACAAATCCTTCACAACGCCGAATGAGTTAGACTTGCGATGAAGAAATTAAAATTAACACTTTATAATCGTGACATATGAAGGGGAATATTTTCCAGACATTGTCATAGGTACAAATCTCGATGAATATCGTGTTAAAGTAATGACGATGAGTGAGGGCAATTGGAAACGGTCAGAAAAAGACGACAATTTGTGGTATCATACTTCTGATATTGTAACATCGAGCTTATTTTGTTATATGCTCGTGGTATTTATTCAATACCAGAGCTAGATATCTATAGGAAACCACATTAAACAACTCAAAATAACATTCTTTTATTTTTTTTTTAAATAAAATGTGTTGTGTAATAGGGTTTAGAATATGTGACACAAGAACACATAAACACCTTTTAAGACCTAGCTCTAGACCTGGGTCCCAGAACAACTGGCGTTCTAAGGTGTAGATTAACGCTTTTTTTAAACATCTGCGGGTTGAAGCCACCTGAGACTAAGTGCTCCGGCAAACTATTCCATTTGTACACAGTTCGGACAAAGAAGTCTCTCTGCGATCTGCCAGTATGACAGCGCGGGGTCTTTACCGTTTCAACGGTTGCGGCAGCCGATTGCCGAGTGGAACGGGGGTAAGAATAAGTTTGAGGCATGATTCCGCTGATTTCATCTGAGCACTGCTGATGACGATATTTGTAAAAAAACAACGAGGTCAGCAACAGTGCGACGATGTTGTAGGGAATCAAGTTTTGATGTCAAAGTTCGATCACCCACAATTCGTATAGCCCGCTTTTGAACAGAGTCCAAGAGGGCCAAGATGGAAACAGAGACAGCACCCCAAACTTGACAGCAGTACTCCATACAGGGACGAATATAGGACTTATAAACATGGAGCAATTGGTATGCAGTGAAATTTTTTTTGCATCTATTTAGGAGGCCGAGTTTTTTAGACGCGCTTTTTGCCATCGCCATTACGTATTATTATACACCATACCATACGCCATTATGTATTATTATTTTAATTTTTAATTGTATTGATTAAATGAATTGTTATGTGATATTATTTTATTTTTCCGATTTTATTTACGATTAAAACTATTTCTAACTGAATTAAAAGAAAACTTGTGTTAGGTTTGACAAAATAGTATTCAAGGTAAGTAATTTCTCTTTAGCAAAAAGTTTAAACACTACAGTCACAAATACCATCAGCAACTCACGAATAGCAGCTTAATGAATTGAATTGCTTAATTTTACTTATAATTAAAATAGTTCAGGTTTGTAATAAAATTTATTTCACTAAATTCAAGTAAATGAAGATTTATATACCGATTTTTAAACAACATCTTTACTTTGATACAATCACAAACGCCCCTTTCAAAATAATCGATATAAAGTTGTGTTGTAAGGTCTATATATTGCCAGACCAAAGATAGACAGACACATAAAATCCCAAATAAAAAATATATATATTATCGTAAATGTCAATAGTAAATGTCAATCTCATCTAAATTGATCAAAATGATATAAAAAATATTACTTCAGGTTACATCTTTTTCATTGCTGTTTATGGTAACTAAAGAATGACTCAGTTACACCAGCTTGTAAATGGTTTATATTGGAAAAAAATTTCTGTTAATCAACGACGAAATTTAGGGAGTGGAAGGGGATAATACAAAAATTTCATTTTTTTCACAATAATTCAAAAACTGTGCACAGCAAAATTCTAAAAAAATGCAATGTTTCATAATTTTGTTACTCTTTCAAAAGACACTCCACTTGGCCGGGTTTTAAATGGTGTGTTTACCTCGTCTCATTCCCATCCACTTAAAAAATATGATTATTGTTATTTGACGCTTTTCTATATTTTCCATTAAAAACTTACTAATTTTTCTATCATTCCAAATACTTTTTAAGATTGTCCATTAATTAGGTTCGGAGCTAATTAAGGAAAGAAAAAATAAATAAAACCCCATTATTTAAAATTACATTAAAAATTGGGGGTGGGGGTGTAAAATTCCAAAATACATTTTTTAGGAATACTGAAGTGGAGCCCTTTCATATGATATTCTACTTGACGCGATAAAAAATGTAATTTCTCAAAGTCCTCACATCGTAGCCCTGTAAAACAAAGGAAAACAACTTTATTTATTTTTCAACCCCTCATCTTGTGTGGATAGGTTAGATTTATACGCATCTTAAATTTCAGGTCCATGGGATTTATAGTTTACGAGATAATCGATATAATGGAAAAACATGTTTTACTCTCACCAATAGTGTTCGTTATACAAAACGGAACCCTAAAAATTAACATAAATGTATGAGAATAGAGATCAAGGACTATTGCACAATTTTCCATGCTGGAATGACAAGGAACTCAATAACACGATCGCTGCCACGTTTACATCTATTTCACATGAAGTGCGCACAACATATAACTGACGTTGAAGATAGCCTCCATTCTATCTGAATAACAGCAATGATTGAAGATGCAGATGCAGAACTGATGCCATTGAAAGAAAAAATTCGAAAAAATAGTCTGAAACATCGATGCAGTTAGAAATAAAAAAAATAGCTCCAGCGGCTTTCTCTGTAATGACGATTGTGACGGTAGACAAACATACATTTATTTTTTTGCTTTTTTAGGATCAGTAGGTCTTAAAACCACAAGAAATGCCAAAAAAGTGGGGGTAAAAATTTCACTTTTGGATCCAGAATGCAATACTTAGGTTAATCAAACCGAAGTAATTAGAAGATATCATTTAAGTGAAATCTCATTCATAAAATCGTCACTTTTACGTCATTTTAAGGTAGAATTAGATGATATCATATGAGTGAGATATCATTTGAGTGAGATCACACTTAAATGAGATGCATGTTACTACCAAGACAAAAGTGAGGTCAAATATAAAAATAAAAGTGGCATACCAATCGTTAAATTTCGTATATATAGTTTGCTCAAGTGAAAACCCAATTTAAACGTACAAAATTTTGTGATAAATAAATTTCTTTATCAAGTTCGAGTTTAGTGTTAATAATTTATTCTGTATTTGGTTGTAGTCAATGCAGTAATTAATAGCGACGTTAAAAAATTTAATTTGGTTACATTTATATTAGTAATATGGATCAAGCATAAGCTGCATCTTGCCCCGCTATTTTACTTATATACAAAAACGTAAAAAAAGGAGAGTTACTAAACGGATCTGGGTAAAGGAATGTCTTCAAAAACGAAAAGATTACGGGGCGGTTGATAACGTCTTAAGGGAATGGCAGGAATGTGATGAATGTGAGTACTTCGATTTCAAATGAACCTACTTCACCACAAGCCCACTCAACTCCTCAACTGTTATATGGACAGTAAAAATCATCAGGAAATATGGTACATTTTGAGAACTTATAACTTGCAGCGACACTGAAAAAGAAGATGAATTTGTTCGCTATAATAATAAACAACGATTATTAAACTTTTTTCGTTAACTAATTTAACAATTTTGTTGGCTTATTGAACAATTTATTAATATTACGAATGTTTTGGTAATCTTGATAAAATGTTCATTGAGCCAACGAATTTAGTTCAAAAATCGCTATTTATGTTTATAACGAACAGTTTATCGGTTTTTTAAGTAGATGAAGGGCTTGTAAAGTACAAATTTATTAACTCATTTACCAGAACATTAAAACAGAATATTTTTTTTTTTTTTTTAATAAAATGTGTTGTGTAATAGGGTTTAGAATATGTGTCACAACAACACATAAATACCTTTTAAGACCTAGGTCTAGACCTGGGTCTCACAACAACTGGCGTTCTGAGGTGTAGATTAACGCTTTTTTTAAACATCTGTGGGTTGAAGCCACCTGAGACGATTTTGTCTAATAGAAGAGCTTATCTCTTTAAATCTTTAAATAATAATCGTAATGAATAATGAGAGAAACACCGTTAGAAAAATGTTGGAAAGTCTGATTTATTCAATAATATGAAAATTTTTACTTTCAGGTTTTCGGTACGACCCTACTTTCTATATTATTTTCTTTATTTATAGACACTACATACAGAAGAACAATGGAAAAGAATTGCAATTAATTTTAATGAAAAAATATAATTTTCCGAATTGTATTGGAGCGCTTGGTGGAAAGCTCCTAGATATTAAAGATCCTAAAAACAGTTAAAGTTTGTATTTTAACTACAAATTGGTCCATAGTATCGTATTAATGGCCTTAGTTGATCGAACTATCAATGTACTTATGCAAATATTGGAGCACCAGGTCGGGATTCTGATGGTAACATTTTAATGGGTGCAATCTTTTTAATGCAATTAACAATAAAAAAAATTCAGTTGCCAAAACCTAAACCATTACCAAATAGAAACGTATCCGTCCCGTTTGTGATAGTAGTAGATGATTTGCGTTATCTGAAAATCTGTTGAAGCCATACCGATTTAAGAATCTCACCATTACTGAGAATATTTAACTATAGGTTGTCTCGAGCTACGCCAATTTCGGAGAATGCATTTGGAATTGCATTAGCTAGATTTCGTGTGCTAAGAAAAAACATAGAACTACAACCGGAAAAGGTTAAAGTTTTAGTGAGCACCATTTGCGTTCTCCATAATTTTATTCCTCATAAATCAAAAAACGTCGATGCACCTTATATTCGATTTTGAAAAAAAAAATTCCTTTTTGAAAGTTCTGTTGTTTTTTTCGAATAAAAGATCTTTCAAATAAAAGGACCAGTCCTGAAATTTTAAAAATAATTTAAGTAATTTTAACGTTAATGCAAACTACAAGTCCATAATGGCCATAGCTAATATAATACAACATAAACATTTTTTCAAAATTAATAATTATTAAATTTGTTTAAAAAGAAATACATGTAATATATATATATACTGTCTTCTGGTAGTTTTTATTTAATTTAAATGAAAACACCTATAAGCATTAGATCTTTAGAGTTTTGCTCAATTTATTTAATTTTTCAAATATTTCGAGGATTGTTTGTCCTCATCCTCAGTGATCTACAAATTACAACTTACAATTTATGATATAATTTTATATCATAAACAAAAACAACGTTACATGTAATATAGTTTTACTAACTAGAGATGGCAGTGATAAAGTTTGTATACAAATTTCAAATAAAAGAACTGGTCCTTCTAATTGAATAGGTAAACCGGCTATTCTTGTAATCGTTTAAAAGAACTAGATCTTATGTTCGCGGTAAGACGGTAGTACGATATATCTCAAATAAAAGTATTAAATTAAATTTTCCAATGTCAAATTAAGTGAGTAAGTAATCGCGACGTTCTTCTGACTCTTTTTTATTATGTTCCTAATTTTTCTAAATATCCTATCACACGAATTTTATCTGTTGCTATGCCAGGCTAAAACTGAATAGAACCATGGAACACTGAAGCAATTCAGAAGAAAGAACAAGGTATAAAGAGGCCCATAGAACAAACAACAAATTGTAACCGAAACAGGGAGGATATAATAAATTATAACGAATAATAAAAATATCAACAATCATCATATACGAAGAAAGTAGCCGATTCAAAATATCAAACCACGTTAAAACAACTCACAACAGGAATAAATAAAAAGAAGTCGAATTGTATTATTTATGTTAAGTGTCAGTAAATTGTTAAGTATGAATATTTAATTTAATATTAATAAAATCTTAAATTCGAGATACATAAAGAAAAAGTGATCTAGACGTGTGAGTGATTTCGCTCTGTAGCCTCGAATCTCGATGATGTTTCCTAAATTTTCTATGATCTCACCCAAAATTTTGCCCCAAGCGTTTTTCAATCTTCCAAGTCGGACATTCATACAGCACCAAATTAATTTAGTAAATAAAGCAACCCTAATTTCCAAATGTACTATGTCTCAGTTTTTTTTATAGGAAAATTTTCTGAATTAGTGCCACATGCGAATAAACTCCATAGTACATAAATTAAAAAATGATAGATCTAAATAGTATATAGTCAACACATATAGTATATTGTATCGAACTATACAAATGAGCCCGTTCTGGATAGTTGTGATAATTTTAGAGACTAACCAAACACAAACAATATTGTACCGAGAAAAACAAGTTATAAAGTAAAAACTATCAATCGATTCGAACACAACGAATAATAGTTTTTTTTTGTTTAAATTTTAAAAAAATAAATCAATTTCTATTAATCATATCACATAAATAAAACTAATCATAAATTTAGAGTATCATTTTAAAAATAAATTTAAAATAAAATAGGTATGTAAGATTAAATAAAATTAAAATAAATGATATAAACATTACGTTTTATTATGTTGCTTATAATGGAGTATGTTTATTTTTGCCTACACAAACACATATAAAATATATAATAGTTAATAAAATATAACTATAGCTATACATAATAGTTAATAAAAATAGTATTTTAAAAATATATATGTAAAATAAAATAATTTCTTAAAACTTAAAATAACAATAAAAATAATAACAAAATGCAAACAATAAATAATTTAAATGGCAATTAATAAGCAAATTATAAACTTAGTTATAAATATTGGAAATTATGTTTAATTATGATAACATAACTTAATTATTAATTATTTAAATTTTGTTCATTTTATTGAACTTTTTGTAATAATATTTTGTTATATTTTGTTTTGTTTGTTTTATTTTTTTTTAAATATTTTTAATAAAATATGGGACAGAATAATAAAAAGGTCTACAAGGTTGACAACGTGTTTTCCATCCAATCCGAAAAATATTAGGGAAAAATACAAAGATTGCATTAATAAAGACAGTCAGCCGTCGTTTGCGAGTAATGAAATCAGATATGCAATTAACAGTTCACACCAAACGTGTATAACGAGGCGTTAATTTTGATCGAGGATATGTGTTTGACAATAGCTAACAAAGTATTAGTGTGTGCAACCAAATCGAACAGCAAATGACGCTTATGATCGTGATTTGCAACACGAATCAAACTTCGATGTCGATAAATACTGAAATTATAAAATAGATATTGAAAAGAATCACCCGAAGGTTCAAGAACATCGCATTGTATATGACACAATAATGCAAGCAATTATAAATCAAAGCAGTGGAGTTTACGACGATTTTCATTTCAAGAACAAAATTTTCCATTGTGCTGCACCGCATAAGTACTTCTTTCATCTTAGCTTGTATCTTAACCATGTCTAAATACTTGTAGACGTCATTTGGTGCAGTATCAACTTGTTCCACATTCATTCCAACTATTACTGCTCTGTGATCCGAAAATGAACAATCATGAGCTGATATGTTGTAATCATGGGTATAAATGTTTGTAAAACAATGATCAATAATTGAAAATCCACTCTGAGAATGGTAATAAGTATGTGCAGAGGGATTGAATTAAGCAATGCGAAACAATTGCTTTGCAATACTAATACTGCATTTACAGCGACATAGCAAATTAGTAGATATATACCGCATTCACAGCGACATAGCAAATTAGTAGATAGTATATTATAATTTGCATATTGGCATATTTAATATGAGTTTAAAACGTAGATTGTAATTTGAATCGTAAGTATTTGAATTGTTTGTAATGGTAGTAAGCCTAGATATCAAATTAGTTGCAAGATTTTAAAATAAAAAGTGTTTACAGCACAGATTTAAATTACATCTACTAATTTGCTATGTCGCTGTGAATGCGGTAATAATTTAAATCTGTGCTGTAAGTGCTTTCGAGCACGACCAACCGCATATTCTTTTTCTTACAGAAACACAAGTTTCTGAAAACTATCCCTATGACGTAACACTAAATCCCAAATATAGGCTTGAATCAGCTTTTAAACTCCATCAAGGTGTATGTGCATACATTCATGAGAGTGTTGCATATAAACGCTTTCCAAATTATGAAGTACATGGTGATGGCTACAGTACAGTAGTATTAAAGGTTTGTCTACCTGAAATTTCTTTTTTTACAATAGCTCTATACCGGTCCCCAAACAAACATAATTCCAATTTTTTTAATGACTTGACTAATGTTTGCGACGAAATTAGAGCACAATTTCAAAGTTGTGAGGTTATCGTTACCGGTGACTTCAACGTCCACAACAAATCGTGGTTGGAATTTTCCAAAATGACCGACGACGACAATGGAAGGCAGGCAGAAATATTTGCTGCATCGCACGACCTGACGCAGATTGTAAAAAGCCCAACTTTCACTCCTCGTAATGGCAGTGATAAAAGTTTTCTCTTAGACCTTTATCTCACATCTATGCCAGATATTACGAGTGTCGATGTCGATAAGGGTAGTATTGGAAATTCTGACCATTATCTAATCACATCAGTTATCAAAACTGATTTGCTACAAACTAGAGTTCCCAAATCCCGTAAAATATTTCACTTTTCAAAAATGGACACCAATGGTCTCCGAAGTTTTTTTCAAGGTTTCCCTTTTAATCGTCATTGTTTTTATACTGACGATGTAAATGTTTCTGCTCAAAACTTTACTGAAACCATTCAATTCGGTATTAACAAATTCGTTCCCTTTTCAATAATGAAACCCCAACAAAAATATTTGTTTTCGAAAGCAGCCAAATTGGCTCTTAGAAACAAAAGTAGATTATTTAATATTTGGATTCATAAAAAGAACTCTGTTAATCGATCCCAATATTTAAAGGCTAATAAAATATCAAACCAGATAATTGAAAACGAAAAAGCAGAGATTGACAGAGCGAAAGCGGCCATTAATTCTTTAAATTGTGGTACTAAATCTTCTATCCCTCATATAAAAGTGACGCAAACATATTTTATTTTGTTTGCAGTACGTCTGATGATGAAATCAAAAATTTCTAAACGTCGCTAATTATAATTAATTAATAAATTTGAAGATATAGTTTATAAAAGTCAAGTCTATATATTTATTAAAAGTCATTGTCCAAAGACCGAAAAGACTGGATCAATCAGGGATTTCCAAAAAAATAATAAAAAACGGTCATACACACTCAAAAAAAAGTTGTAATTAAAGTTTAGATTTTAGACATTACGGCAAATATTAATGAGATGAATAACAGGTACGCAGAAAGTTTTTCCAATTCCAGCTTAGCATAAACATCACTCAATTAATATTTGATATAAACCACATATATAGTAACGTTATTGTTAATTAATATATAATTAACTCCTCTCAAATTGATTGTTGAAATTAATTTTAAATTCTGTTAATTCTGTTTGACATGATTATATAGTTTGATCTAGTATATTTACAATTAATATTTGATATAAACCACATATATAGTAACGTTATTGTTAATTAATATATAATTAACTCCTCTCAAATTGATTGTTGAAATTAATTTTAAATTCTGTTAATTCTGTTTGACATGATTATATAGTTTGATCTAGTATATATATGATTTTTAATTTTGCCCGATTGAATTTTAGTTGTTAAATGTAACAAAAATTTTTTTAGCTATTTATTTTAGTCCAGTAACTTTATACATAGCAGTATGCGTCAAATCCGGTAGTTCTGATATTTTGCAGACTTGTTTATGATGTTGGCCTAATGAATAATCCAAGTTTGTGACCTCGAGCGCCGAACACAACTTCGTTAAAAATCGAAAAAACCGCGAAAAGATCGTTATTTTTTCAAATTTTGGCGATTATAACCCTAAAGGACTAGTTTTTCTTTAACCTTTCTTAGGACATTTTTAAAGTAGACTAAATTTGCTACAATATGATAAGAGAACTGTCTTTGTAGACCCAATAGTTTCCGAGATTAAGCCTTTCAAAGTTTTAGTCCAGTAACTTTATACATCACAGTATGCGTCCGGTAGTTCTAATTTTTTGCAGACTTGTTTATGATGTTGGCCTAATGAATAATCCAAGTTTATGACCTCGAGTGCCGAACGCAGCTTCGTTAAAAATCGAAAACACCGCGAAAAAATCGTTTTTTTTTTTTTAATTTTCAAATTTTGGCGTTTATAACCCTAAAGATTCCGCTTCCAGATTCCGCTTTGCAACATTTATGGAAATCAAATCAAGACACGTCATTAATTAATTATAATGAGAAAACAAAACCATTGATGATGTCAAATATTCACGTTCTCCAATATCTTTAACTTCAACCATTTCATCAGATTCTTTTACACAATTCTCATTACATAGATTCTGCCATTATTTAAGATACTTTAGAAAAAGATAATAAATTAAGTGATTCGATAACTGTTGAAGATAATATTGAAAAATGCCGGACAATGCAACATTTAGTGAATCAGGATATCAAATAGTGCTAAACAACAAATTCTCCTTATATTGGATACAACATCTCCAACAACATTTCGATCATCATTTTCATCTCCTGGAAAATTCAACGCCACTAGCAGCCAATCTATATATTAAAATTTACCTACACTCAACGCAGTATCACCTAAAACTGGTAACCCCGACAATGAACAAACCTTCCAATGGAGTCAACTGTAAGAAGTATCAATTTTATGATTCAATTCAATTTTTTTTCTCCTTTTTAATTTAAATTAGTGCTTGCTTCATTTTATTGTAAAAAATTTAATTTTATTATAATATTCTTTTTTTTCACAGCAACAAAACACTCTTCTCGTAGTGATCAGTCACAGTGATCACATATTCTTCCTGCTAGTCATTCCTGCTGTTTAGCTTAATCTTGTTTCCTCCTAGTGACACATTTTTTTTTCTCTCCAATTTCTTATTTTTCGGCTTTGAAGCCAACTTCTTGTAGTGCGATTAATTTTTTAAAATTTTCTTTTTGTTTTTAGATCGATACCATGGGCCGAAGCTTCACAACTCTTTCCTTCGTAAGACCCACTTCGTTCTCCGTTAGTCATGGGCCGAATTTTAACATCTCCCTCCTTCGTAAGACCCACTTCACTCTCCTTTACTCTTGGGCCGAAACAATTTTTTTTCGAATTTTCTGATTTTTCAATTACTATCCCTAACGTTATCCATATGTTATCATAACATGATTATCTTCTAACGTTAACCATCTATCTGTTGACAAAATAGGTATGGTCCTTATGGATATAAAAATCTGATTTCATCTAGTTAAGCAGAACCTCCAAATATCTGATCTTATAAAGGAATATCCCCAACGTTACCCATATGTTGTTACAACATGAACATCTTCTGACGTTAACCATTTATCTGTTGACGAACAGGTATGGTTCTTATGGATATTTAAAACGAAATTTCGTCGTTAATCAGATATTTCTTCTTAAAGCAATCTTTTTCTATGGTACACGTCTCCAAGGTAAACATTAGTCTCAGTCAACTTTGTACTGTCAGACTCTACCAAACTTGTGTTATCATATGCACTCCTTTGCTTACTCTAAATTTCTGCTTATTCTTGCTTTTAACAGCTACTTTTCGAAAAATTAACTAATATTCACGTTTGTACATGCTAGTATTGTCTCAGTCAACTTTGATCTGTCAGATATTCAGCATCACCGACGTTACTTTTCTGCTTCTCGTATTTTAAACGAACCTTTTAACCTATGGTACGCATTTCCACATATATTGGTCTCAGGCAACTCAGCTCTGTCAGACCTATATCTCCACTCGTGTTACCATAACTCCATAATTGTTCGTTTCGTTTCTTTTTTTTTGCAGAACTCCAAGTTCGTAAGACCCATAATTTATTTTTTTCTCCACCAAATGGTATCGTTTTCTAAACAACATCTTTAAACTTTTTCTTATTCGCTACAACTGCTTAAGCAAAACTCTTTCCTTCTTTCCTCCTCAACTATATATCGTTCCATCTTCGATGGCACTAGGGGGGAAGTGTTGTGGCGAACATTATAATTAAAAATTTTTAAAAATTAGCAGGCGATGATTTCCTTAATATTTATAAAAAAAACAAAAAAATATATTTTTATTATTCGGTTTTTGTTTTCTTTCCAAACAGTTTTGATAAAATTCTTGATTTTCGTAATGTAAAAAAATGTTTGTGTAATAAATTTGTTTTAAATCCTATTTTTCACTATTCCAAATTTTAAATATTATAATAAATGTTTTACTGTTAACATGTTAAGTCAAAATGTAATAAAATAAATTTATGGAAATCAAATCAAGACACGTCATTAATTAATTATAATGAGAAAACAAAACCATTGATGATGTCAAATATTCACGTTCTCCAATATCTTTAACTTCAACCATTTCATCAGATTCTTTTACACAATTCTCATTACATAGATTCTGCCATTATTTAAGATACTTTAGAAAAAGATAATAAATTAAGTGATTCGATAACTGTTGAAGATAATATTGAAAAATGCCGGACAATGCAACATTTAGTGAATCAGGATATCAAATAGTGCTAAACAACAAATTCTCCTTATATTGGATACAACATCTCCAACAACATTTCGATCATCATTTTCATCTCCTGGAAAATTCAACGCCACTAGCAGCCAATCTATATATTAAAATTTACCTACACTCAACGCAGTAACACCAAAGGCGAAGTTGAACTGAATTTTCATTGTTAATGGCCAATACCTGTAGTGCTAATTATATAATAATTATATTATATGATAGTGATACTTAATTTGAACTGAAATTTCCTTTTTTTAAATATGATTAAATTTTACCTTAAGATAGCGATAGTACAAGAAACAAAATATCAAAGTTAATTTTCTAAGTTTAAATGAATTTCTTTCTAATGTTTCCATGATAATAATATATATGATTTATACTGAAACATTTTATCAAATAAATAAGTCTAAATGTTTTTAACATAAAAAATAAATATCGTTCTTATTCAATAATTTTTCTGTAATTTGTAAGGAAATCCGTTATATATCTACATAAAAATTTGTTTGAAATGCATAAGGAAATCCGTATAATTTTCACACAAAAATCGCAGTACGACTTCCTAATATAAAACTGTGCGATTTGTACTCGAAGATCCACATACTATTCCTCTCATTTTCCATCACTAACACATTGACATACATGGAATTTTTGTGCCACTTTTCTTGGGCTAACAGCACGGAATTCCGTGTAAGAATATTAATGGAATCCACATTCCGAGTGAATCTTTCGTATAGATTTTATTACGGAATTCCGTGCGATGCGTTTATTGGGTATTATGTTGAGGAATGATTAGGTGATTATGATTAATATCTTGAAGTTGTAAATGGGCGTATCCAGCACGTTAAGATCTCATTCAAAAAGTAGATGTCTCACATCTCAATGTGCTGTTTGCTTAATATCTAACCGACAAACTGTAGAAAATCTTTCTTATTAGTGAGATAAGAAATTTGTATCTACATTTTGTAGATATTTTTTTGTTTGCGTCTTTGCATATTTTTTGACAGTTGTCATAAGACAAAGTTAAATTATTTAATAAAATTTTGTTTTTTTAAAGTGACGCACTACAAGTTAAGTTAAAAAATAATAAAAGAAATAATAATCCTTATAATATGGCAAATATTTAGGAAAAGAATATGTACGATAGCGAGGGAGGTAAATATGAACAGTTCTTCCTACAAACTAATAATTTCTTTCTGAAAATGCATTAATTAAAGTTAAAACTAGAAAATGAAAATTCTAACATAACTAATTTTATTAAACTTGTATGTATTTATATTATGTACACATACTATATATTTTTTTCTTCTACTTTTCAGATCTGCAATATGCGGTATATTTGGAGGTAGATATAGCTAAACCTGATATCAATCTGACATATACAACTCAAAATTTATGTATAGAAGCCGTCGAAAGTACTCAAAAATCACGGGAGGACGAGAAATGGGGTCATGCCCAAATTTAGCTTCTTTTAAATGAATATTATAACGTCCGCAAAGACGAATTTCGAAATAAAAAAAAAAGAAGCGTGTTTTGTGGAATGAGATAAAGAATAAATTCCAAATCTTTGGAATATAACTTCGAAACCGCGGAAATATATAAAAAATTTGCAAATTTGAAAAAAAACTTATTTAAAAATGAAAACGAACTGGTCAAAAACAGGTCGTGGTAGATTCCATTGGGAATATTTCAAAAAATTTGATTTACTATTCAAAAAAGATAAAACCATTAACCTCCCAAAAATTTATAGGCTAGTACTTTGGAACCTGTTTTGATAGACGAATCAGCAACTCGCGAAACATTGACTTAAATTCATCTAAGTTATATTTTTGTATCTTGACTTCAAAATAATCTTCATTACGGACTGGGGATTCATTTAAAAACCAAGTATTCTCCTCTCTTAATTTTTTTGTATAAGTTCAACATCAACTATTATAAATTCATAATTAATCTATACTTAAGTAGCTCAAATATGTAATATTGACGGTAAAATAATTTAACAAACCAAATAATTAATGGCTGAAATAACAACTATCAGCATTTCGAGAGTATTTCCAAAATAACATGGAAACAAAGAAACAACTATGTCTAGTGCGGATATTTACGGAGTGAAATTAATCCAATAGTTAGGTGGCTAATTTAATTTGCATCATCACTTAAAATGTAAGCATAAAGAAATTTTTCTACTCCTATCACAGTAAATTATAAATTACATCAACTATCTATGACAGCTAAATTGATTATTTCAAATAGCGTGCGGTAAGTAAAAAAAAGCGTGCGGTAATGGATTTTCATATATATATTACCGCACGCTTTTAAAAAAAGGAAAAATTTTTATTTAAAGAAAAATTTGATTTTAAAAATTAAATATTTCAATTCATTTTGACACAGAATAATGCAAGCCTACCACAATTTGTGGCAAGCCTACCACAATTTAATTTATAATTAGTAATTCATTTTTTCAAGTAATGATATGCGTTTGGGCATTAAAACAAAGTCGTAGAAAAAGTATATAACAAATCTCGAGTTGTAAAGCATTTTCCATGCTCGTGAAGATACTGCACTCGACGCTACGCGTCTTGGGCGCAAAATTTTCCCTCGCATGTAAAATGCTATTTACAACTCTAGATATGTAATATACTATAACCGTACCGGTATATAATAATGCTGTTCAAATTCAAAATCATATACGTGAGTTAAAAAATATTGTTCAAATTCATTTCAACAACGTTAGTGGTATTCGATCCAAGGCAGATAAAATTTATATGGCCGATTTGAATATCAATTTTGATCTTTATGTTTATTTTTGTTTTATATGAAGAGTTTGTCAAACTTTCTTCCTAAAATCTCGGATCATAGACTACACAGAAAAATGTATTTAGGAATGAGCTATGTAAACATTCTAACGGAACAATTGCAGAAACTGTTTACTCACAACAATGAAAACTTGTGGCTTTGTCTCGAAACTGTTAAAAACATAAACAAAATTTACACGATCAATAAGGATCCGACAAAATAATTGGGCTATTATTTTGAAAACGTACATCGAAAAAAAACAACTATTTTTTAAAAATCTGAAATTTTGATATTTTGTTGGTATTGACGAAAGGAAAAAAGTAATTTCTGCTTTTATTTTTTGTGTACTCTGAATCGGAGTTATGTGCGGTTGAATTTTGAAGCTTTTTCACGTAGTTTTTGGTAATGGTGGCAATGTTTTGTGAATAGGTGCCACAAATTTCATCCGACTTACGTATATTTTTGCAAGTAAAAAGGAAAATAATTGAATAATTGAAATAAGTAAGTTTAAAATTAATAACTTTTCTCTTTTCCGCTGGGCCTTCCATAAAACCTTGGTTTACTTCAAAGCTCATATCTCAAAAAGTAGGCTTTTTTTTTTTGTTTTTCACAAATTTTAAAGTAAACATATGCAGCTATGAAATTGAGAAATAAAAAGTCAGCAATTCAATATGGATTTTTTCTTACGATTTTTTAAAGTTTGGTATATGAAAAATTCACATGTGTTTTTTTATTAAGTTAATAATCCTGTAGTAAATGTGGATCTAATAAATTAAACATTTCATATTTTAACACCTGCAATAAATTTGAACCATTTTTTGTGTATTTCTGATTGAGAAACAGATTTTTATTCAGAATAAGAATTGGAAATCCCAATGATCGAAGATTTTGTTATAATTTCAACATCACCAACACTAACATTAGAAAAAAACATTAAAAAAATATTTTTCCTATAAACATTATAATTTAATCAATATTATAAATAAATACATTAAAAAATTAATTTATATATTTTTTTTTGCCTTTAAATTGAAATATTTATGATCATCAGAAAAAGAAAACATTTTGGCAATTATTTTATCGGGTGTAGTGTTATCCGGTAAAAAACAGTGGAATCCTTGAGTTCTTTGTTTTCTTCCAAGAACATTTCGTAGATGTCGGTGAGGGTCCATAACACCAACCGCTTTGATTTCTTAATTTTTGTCGATCCTTCTGTAATAGTAACAACATATTTAAGGCCAGGCATTGGCCTTAGGTTCTACTAATTTCCTCTGATAAGAAGTATGTTTGAATTTGTTTTACTATATTTTGTGACACACTGTGCACTTGTTTGCTTTGAGGCCAACTGTAAGGACCTACTGTTTCCAACAGATCCATGGCGAATTCTACCAGTCGTCTTGATGCATTAAATTCATCCTGAATACGGTGATTTGACCAAAATTTACGTGGTAGAGTTGTCAACAAAAACACTTGTTTTGATTTACAGCTGGCATCTTTAAACTCTTGTTTTTAAGGTTCATAAGCCATGATGTATATTCACATTCCTCGTTTGGTGATAACACTTTAACTGAATCTACTTGAAATATTCTTTGACTTATTGCCGATGTGACACTTGCAATTTTTTTATAACTTCCTGTTGTAATATGATTTTGTTTGATAGGAGATTCGGCTAACCTTCCAAGAACATTGTTGATATCTTCTAAAATGTCATTAAGTAGTTCAGGAACTGGTGGAGATATAGTATCAACCGAAACTGGTGATAGATCTAAAGATGCTGGAGGTATTTGAATATTTTCGTTCGTTGGAACATTTTCAACATCCTGATTTATAGAAATAATTTCACTATCGATAGTTTCCGAACATGAAAGCTGCTGTATAGAAAATATTAGTTGCATATGAATTTTTATTCATTTTAATAAAATAATTAAATTTACCTTATTTTTATAGATATAAGTGCGACATGTTTCACATATAAACTGGTCATCACGCAAAGTAAAATTTAGGGTCGCAGCTTTTTGAATAACAGCTGGTGTGACCAGTTTCACATTTTTTGATGTCCGCTGATGATTTTTGAGACCGTACAAGTTACAGCACAATTTGAAAGGCATTTCTATTATTATCTTTTCTAAACGTTATGTCTTCTAAATATTTTGGAATATAATTGATTATAAGGCAATCCAATCAATATATATATACCCTTGAAATAGTTTTGACATAGGTAGAATCAGGTAAAATGAGGTAGGTACAATTTAATATAATTTGATTGGATGCAAGTATAATTTGGTCAAAAACCGTTTGTGGGCGTCATTAGAAATTTTAAATGTTAAAATTATGAGCCTCTAATGAGATTTTAATTAGTAAAAGACATTTTTTAAAATGAATAAACATTTTACACACCCTTTTAATAATTTAAATTCCTTTATTTTACCACTTAACTTAAATTAATTTTTAATAAGTTTTTAACCATTTAACCGCACAGAAAATGGTTCAAATTTATTGCCGGTGTTAAAATATGAAATGTTTAATTTATTAGATCCACATTTAGTACAGGATTATTAACTTAATAAAAAAACACATGTGAATTTTTCATATACCAAACTTTAAAAAATCGTAAGAAAATATCCATATTGAATTGCTGACTTTTTATTTCTCAATTTCATAGCTGCATATGTTTACTTTAAAATTTGTGAAAAACAAAAAAAAACCTACTTTTTGAGATATGAGCTTTGAAGTAAACCAAGGTTTTACGCGCCGCCTAGCGGAAAAGAGAAAAGTTATTAATTTTAAACTTACTTATTTCAATTATTCAACTATTTTCCTTTTTACTTGCAAAAATATACGTAAGTCGGATGAAATTTGTGGCACCTATTCACAAAACATTGCCACCATTACCAAAAACTACGTGAAAAAGCCTCAAAATTCAACCGCGCATAACTCCGATTCAGAGTACTCAAAAAATAAAAGCAGAAATTACGTTTTTCTCCGATAGACAGCAAATATAAATTTTGCAGACTTATTTCAGTCAGCAAAGTGGCACTTTTCCTGCCTAGGCAGCAAAGCAAGTACTTTGCTGCCTAGGCAGCAAAATAATTAGACTTCATAGAAATAAACAGATATTGTGATTAAAAAAAGAATTTTTTTAATCGATTTTTTTTTTTCATTTTTAAAATTTTGCTTTATTTTTAAAGTAATAATTATTAAATTACATATCATTGTAATTAATCGGAGAAAAAATTATATGTTCAACTCGACAGCAAGGTAGATTGACTGCCTTGGCTGAATTCCTAGCCTCGCTCGCTCGGCTATGAACTATCAGCCGCGGCAGTCAATCTACTACTTTGCTGCCTAGTTAAACAAATAACTATTATCCTTTTGTGAATGCCAACAATATATCAAAATTTCAGATTTTTTAAAAAGCAAAAATTTTAAAATCAACAAAAAAATGTACGTTTTCAAAATAATAGCCCAGTTAAGAAAAACAAAAAAAAACGATTTTTGAGATATGAGCTAGCCAAGGTCTAGTGGAAAAACGAAATATTATTAATTTCCAACTTACACATTTCAACTATTCTTATTCAACTATTTTACTCTTTACTTGCAAAAATATACGTAAATCGCATGAAATTTGTGGGATCTTTTAGCAAAACATTGACAGCATACGAAAACATCATGAAAAAGGCCCTGTTATATATTTCCAAAATAAATATTATATGTTTCTCACTGTATAATTTAATATTAATATATAATTAAATATAAATATTATATATTAATATTTAAATATTTATACAATTTTATATTTAAAAATCTATTGTTATATTCTTCTCTTTATGTAATGTATATATGTAAATGTAATGTATGATGAATAGCGGTTAGAAACGAGATATTTATTAAAGAGTAGTGCGTATCGGCATCTCGTAATGTAAAGTACATTAAATATTTGATTGAAGTAAGATGTTTTATTTTTATTTGAAATAAAATTTAAAGTTATTAAAAATAAAATAGGCCAATAGAATAACGGAAAAAGATATGGCTTACGTGTTGTTGTTCGTAACAGGTCAGAAATTTTTTTAATCTCTGGGGTAGGGTACTCACATAATCGACATGCCGAGTCCACTCGCCCGGCACCTGGGAACTGGAGTTATGCAACTAAGTGTGCTTGAAATTTTTTTTTGCTTCCTTGTAAGCAAAATAACTCGTAAATGGTGCACTTTAGGATACTGGTGCCATGGAACTTTTTTGTTCCTTAAATGTTTTTCTATAACTTAAAATAAAAAAAACGAAAATAATTTGTTTTGTAGCAAATTTTTGCGAAAAAATGCGAAAAAATGTCTAAAAAACGATATTTTTCAATTGAATTTAGTTGTTTGCAAATAATTGTTTATAACATAATTGACCCCTTTATCTTGTAGCAGAAACCTCAACGAAAAAAGTAAGTTTCAGAACGTTTCATTCGGCTTGACAGTTTTTGCACAATTTCATTTTGCACTTAATGTCCCTAAAAAAGTTGTTAACTTTGGGCAGGCCGCAAGGTCTAAGTTTTCATCCGATTGCAATCTATTTGACGGGGATTGAAAGGGTGTAGTGTCAGCTTTAAATAGCATTTGTGTTACCTATACCCATATTCAATATTAACAACAACTACAGTGGTTTGAAAAACCCGCGAAAACTCCTTAGTTGCAAAATTAAATTTCTCAACGAATTTTCCACTTAACGAGATGCGGTTTTAAAATTTGCAAATTCCTTAGAAAACCGAAGATTTAAAAAGAAACCTCTCTAAGATGATTTGGACCGAGTTATGGCCCAGTTCGTTTTTGAAACCACGATTGTGACATTGATTTTGTATGCCATATATCGATAGGAGCCGAGAATTTCCCTCCAAAATGATACTGTTGTGCCCAACACGCGATTGGCTACTCTGACTCCTGCTTGTAACGTACTCTATGAAATAATAAAACGTCCTGAATAGTATACGTAAAACGTACGTAGCGACACGATGTATAATTGAGTATTATTGTAATGACAAATAAATTTAATGAAAAAGTAATGAGCTACTTATGTGTAATCATGTCCCAAATCATGTTAGATAGGTCTATTTTCTAAAATCTGAGGTTTTCTAAGCACTTTGCAAATTTTAAAAACGCATCTCGTTAAGTTGAAAATCCGTTGAGAAATTTAATTTTGCAACTAAGGAATTTTCGCGGTTTTTTCAAACCACTGTAATTGTTGTTAATATTGAATATGGGTATAGGCAACACAAATGCTATTTAAAGCTGACACTACACCCTTTCAATTCCCGTCAAACAGATTGCGATCGGATGAAAATTCAGACCTTGCAGCCTGCCCAAAGTTAACAACTTTTTTAGAGGCATTAAGTGCAAAATGAAATTGTGCAAAAACTGTCAAGCCGAATGAAGCGTTCTGAAACTTACTTTTTTCGTTGAGATTTCTGCTACAAGATAAAGGGGTCAATTATGTTATAAACAATTATTTGCAAACAACTAAATTCAATTGAAAAATATCGTTTTTTAGACATTTTTTCGCAAAAATTTGCTACAAAACAAATTATTTTCGTTTTTTTTTTTATTTTAAGTTATAGAAAAACATTTAAGGAACAAAAAAGTTCCATGGCACCAGTATCCTAAAGTGCACCATTTACGAGTTATATCGCTTACAAGGAAGCAAAAAAAAATTTCAAGCACACTTAGTTGCATAACTCCAGTCCCCAGGTGCCGGGTGAGTGGACTCGGCATGTGCATTATGTGAGTACGCTACCCCAGAGATTAAAAAAATTTCTGACCTGTTACCGACAACAACACGTACAATCCGTAATTCTATTGGCCTAAAAAGCCTTTTATTGAATTGAAAGGTTCAATCAGGACTTAACAGGCCCAAAAATGCACAAGCGCAATACGGATTCAGAGTACTCAAAAAAAAATCCAGAAATTACCTTTTTTATTTCGTCAATACCAATAATATATCAAAATTTCAGATTTTTTAAACATCAAAAATTTAAAAATCGACCAAAAATGTACGTTTTCAATGTAGCGTAATGTATCGAATTAATGTTATATTAAATTTTAGACCTAAAAAACTAAAATCTTAGTGACGATTAAATCAAAATTATTAACGATAATAAAGAAGCAATATCAGAATCGGATTGAGTTGCAACCAAATTCAAAAAACAATGCCGCCAATTATTTTGGATGGAACATTCTTCAAAGTAAAAAATGTTCGGATGGGGTATGGTACTATTAAGCACGATATTGTTGCATACAACGTGCCAAATGTGAAACTGGAACAAAAGAACCTTATTCGTTATTATTTAAAGAAAAAACATCCTGGCGATGTCTGTCGCTATGAGGATTATAAAAAGCGGAAGTATATCCCACCGGCAAAAAAAACAGACTGAGAATATTATGAGAACTTCTGCGACTAAGAATAATAACAACTTAAAAAATTCATTTATAAAAGGCAATCAAAAAGTTGTGAATGATATTATAGCTCGTTTTTTGGTTGAGGCTAGTTACCCATTATATACTGTTGAAAGTCCGGAGTTTATAATTTATTATAGGTCAAGAAAATAGTGACGAGGATTATGAGAAGGAAGATGAAGTTTCTTTTGAAAATATGGAAATAAAAATAAATTTCCAAAATAAAGATCTTGATGGAGTGATTGTTTGCAATCGGATAGATATATTACAATGAGTGATGTAATTCCTTGCATTATAAATGTGATTTTCAAGCTTCAGAAAATGGTCGAAGGTCGAAAACTAATCTACTGTACAAAATTGGCTAAGTTTTTAATTGCATCTATTAAAACGTGTTTTCGATTATGTGTTCGAGTACGAATAAATATTCGTACTCGAACACATAATCGAAAACACGTTTTAAACTTGAAAATATAACAAACAAATCCAAAACTTACATTTTAGCAACGGTAAGCAATTACACAGATTGATCTAGTTAAAAAATACTTTTAAATGAAATTGTAAAAGATGAAAAGCTTATCGAAACAGTTAGTAAGGCTAATAGTCAGTTGATAAAAACGAGAACAATAACTTTTATGAATTTTTATGTATAATAAAATTGAATTAAATTTTCTTTATTTTTTACTAAAATAATAAAAAAATCGCAAGGCTCTGATCAAGACTTCGGTCTTTGTTAAGGTATTTTATATAATTTTCGGCAGAAGGTTTTTATGAAGACATTGTTTTTAGTTTTGGGCAGCGATATATATTAAAAATAAAACAGATGGTATATCAGGTAAGGATTTTTGAACAACAGAGCAGTAATAAACAATATAGAAAATAAGGTACAGATGTATCTGATAATCTCCCATGAAGGTCAGCGGTTTACAAAACAATTCAATGGAAATGGTGTATTCAGCCTAAGTTAACTGTCTAGACGGGAGAGCACCGCGAGCGCCCAGACCCTTGATCAAGGTGGAGCAATAACAAACTAACTAATGTTGTCAGTAAGACTTAATTACATTTGTTTCATTATGGCTATTAGTAAGTAATAGTAATATGTATAGTTTTAACCAATCAAATTGGTTATTAAGATTTGTATACCACTAGAAACTTTATGCTACTTATGGGATCTTTTTTTACACATATGGGATCTCCAAAGCATAATAAGCAATCAAAACACATTTACCATTTGAAAGAACAACATAAAATTTCCTTTCACTCTCATAAGTCATAAATAACTAATGTGAAGATATTTAGTATTGAATCAAACGTAAAACAGTTAAGTAAATAAGTTGTCCTAAATCAGTTACTTTTTAAATGCGATAAACAACTTATTTTATTCCAGATGAAATCGTCAAATTAAAAAACAAATTGGAAATATGTACTGTTTTGCTAAAATGTCAATTGTGTTATATTTCGTGTTACATTCTAATAGGAAAAAAATATTGATTTGTTAAGTTTTTTTAACAAGTGAGCAAACATGATGTAAGCTAACCTGATAAAAGAACCGACAAAATCCTAATAAAAATCTTTGAATCTATTTTCAACGAAAGAATCAATTTGATAGAATATTGTTCATCAGATTCTTAAACAGAATTGTTAATTAATGTCTGAAATGTTGATTACCAGTTTAAATATTTAAATAACCGACGTCTTCACACAACATCAAGAATGGTGGAATTTTCTAATTTGTTAGCTTATCTCTAAAACCTATGCATAAAATTATAAATCAAAATTAATAATCGGCTTGCTACTACTTATTCAACAGAAATTCCATTTTATTTAAATGAATTCCCTATTCGTGTCATATTGCTTATTATATTGATTAAGTTATAAAACAAAACAAAATAATTGCATCATATTCACATTATCGTGATGTATGTTATGTTATGTTCATGTAAATGTATCAAAGACGTTTTCCTATATATAGCTAAATTATAATACAAAATAATTAATTGACACAAATAAATTGAGAATACACGTCTTGAGATTTATAGAAAGATACTAAATACATAATAAATATATATAAATTTAAATTTTTTTGTTTTGTGTTACTTATAATATAAATTTTAGAATAAATAAAATATTAAAGAACCTATTCGCTTGTTTCATCCCATTTTCTTTCTTCTGTAATTCTATCAAAACAATCTGATAAATATCCATGCTGAAAATAAATAAAATAATAAATGTTTATATTTATTGCAAATAGAACAGTCAACTTACATATGGTGTATAAACCTTTACCCACCGTGGTGGTTTATCTGTACGACTATATTGAAAACAAAATGCCATAGATTCATCATCACTTTCCCATTGTGTAATTGTTTCCCATGTCAATTCAACTGTTTGAGATTCTAATGAACCATCCTCCCGACATGCATGAAGTCGAAAACTTTTTACACCAATTGCGGGTATAACATGTCCTTCCTTCCTACTATCACATGCACAATGTGGAAATACAACATCACCATATCCTAAAAGCGATCGAGCTAAAGATAAATATTCTGTTGCCTTTTTAGCATCCTGTAATGCCTTTAACTCATACAAACGTCCATCTGCTCGAATGTTACCACGATTTACTTCATCGACAGCTTGATGAAATATAAATTTGGCTGCTTGTTCACCGGCTGGTAAGGTTAATTCACGATTTACTGAAAATAGCCATCGTCGAACACATAAACATGTACTAGATGCTGTACTATAATTTTGTACATATAGTTGATGTGGTATTTCGTTGGACTGAAGTTTTCGTTCTGTAAGAAAAACAAGTATAAAATTGGAGGCAAAAATAATATTGAACAAAATATGGATGAGAAAAAACATGAAAAAATTCGTGTTACTGTGATATAGCTTAAAGACGAATTGATTACATTTAACCGATTCTACACTGTATGTCAAATTTAAAATATCAAGTTTTTTTCCATTATTTATTTTCCATCAGTTTTACGAGAAAATAAAATATTCCATGACCTAATGCTTTCTCTGTAACGACTAAAAGTTTTTATTCTCGGCGAGATTACTTAGTTTGTTGAGCAATACGGAATTCCAAAGCAGGCGTTTTATTTTTGTCAAATAAAATAAATTCTTATTTATTCTTCTATTCTATTCTATTCTATTTATTCTTCTTCTAACCACAATCTGTTCAGGTTCTGTGCCTCGATTAAAAACAATATAAGGTCGAAAATATAAAATGAAATTTGCCGAGGCTGCTGGGCAGTAAATGAAGCAATATCTGACAAAATCATAAAGTCTCTCTAGAAATGGTCGGAAGGAGTTCCGACCATTTCTAGTACATAAATCTTACTTTAAACCATAATACATAAAACTAAAAAGAAAACACTTGTCTCCATAATTAACTAACAATTACCACCCATGAACAACTTTGTCTTTATAAATTAAACTTACCAAAATTATATTCCACTATTTCAAATAAATAAAAATACTGTTGAGTAAAAGATGTTAAATTTGCTCGTTGTACTAATAACTCCCATACACTTTGAGCATTTGCTGATTTTCTGACCGATACCGAAACTACTTCGTGATCCGGTAACATAACTTTAATATCAACCGGTGATGCTGATAAATCATCTTCAGAATCTGTTAAAAACTCTTGCACCGAATCACTTTCAGCGATCACTCGAACTGCGCACACTTTTTCTAAATATTGTTCTAAGCCCCTCCTTCGTGCATCTAATTGCTGCTCACTTAATTGAAATAACCATTTACCAGGTAATTTTGGGAAATTAAAACCTGTAAATTCTTTTTTCAAAATTTGATGTAAATTTGAGAATTCGCGATACCGTCTCGAACATAATTGTCGTCCAGCCATATGTATATTAAATACAACATAACGTTCCCCATTACGATTAATTATACTATAATCAGGTATGCTAATTGGCAGAGATCGTTTTTCTGAATAATCAATATACGAATATCCTCCTGGATCTTCTTGCGGTTCTAAACGTTCAGCTTCTTGTTGTGTTACAGATATTACAGTTAATGTTAAACGATCCCCACCAGATTTTATTAAATCAACAACTTGTTTATGAGTTGCACCTTCCACATTTACACCATTTCTGGAAAAAAAAATAATAAACAAAAAATTATTTATTTTAATTGTTCTTTACAATGTTCGTTTTATTTTCAAACTTTTCCATTTTTATCTCAATTTAAAGATGAACAAAATATATCAAATAAATTGACCCATATGTATTTAATATTAATAACTAAATTGGTGACCCCAATGAATTAAAGACGATACAGAATTAACTAATAAAATTAATTATTTAAATTTATAATTCAAACCAGTGATGAATGTACTCTATTGATATCTCTACTACTTTGATGTAGTTGAATAAATTAAATCCGATGATAGTGAAAATATTTTAGAAATGATAAAAGAAAGAAAATTGCAAAGGTTAAATATTAACTTAAGTGATAAGATAAGGTTTACTAATTAAGACCAATAATTAATCACATAATGGTTGATTTTTAATAGAAAATATAGAGATGTAAAGTTCAGTGGTCCTAAATATCATATTTTGGTATACAATTTCTAAATAAACAAATAATTCAGTTTTTTAAGTACATTAACAACAACAACGTTTATGCTACTTCTAATTTTTTTAAAGAAAAGATAAAAAATATATAAAATTAGAAAAGAAATTTTTTTATTGTTATTTTGATAGACATTAAATCTATAAACTAACCACAAATCTTCCTGAAGTATATAAATAAGAAATATGCTCTTGGAAACAATGGAAATGTTTTATTCACAAATAAACAAAACGAGAAATAAATTATTGTCAAAAGATAGCATTGAACAATGGAATTATATTATGGTAGCATATTTTTGTCATCATTATCAATTTGTTTTCGACAGAAGTGGGTTGATATTTATTTTTATCAAATTGTGCAATTACCTAGTTATGTAGAAATGAAAGGTTAATCTAAATTCTAATTATTATATAAGTTTGTGGAAATCTAACAATATTTATATTGCAATACTAATTAATTGTTTTTTGAATGAAATTAAAAATTTGTTTTTTGGCAAACGGCTGTAAAATTTATCTTTTCTGCCGCTAGGGAGAAGACTTGACACATATAATCAAAGCGACTGTAGAGAAACGCTATTTTTTTGATTTTTTTACGGCGGCAGTAAAGTGTCGCCATTCTTTTTCATGTTTTTATGGCGATAGTAAAGTAAAAAGTTAAAAGGCTAGCCCTGATGAGAATGATATACTTTTTTAAAGTTTAAAATTTTCTTATTGGTTCAAAACTAGATCGGTCGAAAATTGTATGGATTACAAAAAGTTTCATAATTTGCACCATAATTTTTTAGATTCAGTTCTTATATTCATGATGGGAGATTTTCCATCGGTGTGATGTTATATCACAACTAATTTACTGAATTAAGTAAACAGTTATTTAAAAAAAAAAACTCATCACAAATTTATTATTTAAACGCTAGCCGAAAAAATTGTGTATTTAATTCGGAGCTAAAGCGATATTTTACTCCCTACGGTCGGCCGCCAAACTAAAGACTCAACACAAAAAGCAGCACTTTAGCTCCTCAGAATTTCAAGTAAATTATTTTATTTCGCGTAAAATTTTTTATAGCATTTGAAAAAAAAATGCTGGTTTATGCTGAGAGAAATCTATCAAAATTTCCCTTCTGCTAGCATTACATATGTGTTCACCTCACCATCACCAGTTCAATCAGCAACATATGAAACAACAGAAATATATTTCTACTATCATAGAAACCTCTAGTGCATATTGTAAATACAAACATTCGCGTTTTTAACAGTAAAATTATCGTAAATCTCATTCCAAAGTTTCCTCTTTATATTCCATCATGTTTTCTGTAAACAGATTCGATTCGATGTGCTTCTTCTTTTAAATCACTATAGCACATTATTTAAAAAACAAAGTTAACCAAGCTACATGCGCGCCAGATACATTGATTAGAAGAGGTTGTTATGTAAGCGAATATACGACATTCCATAAGGAAAATCTATTCATTAGTGAATTGAATAACAGAATGCGGCTAGAACAGAGTATTTTGTCATTGGCACCCAATTTAACAAAAACTCCTTTGAAACCAATAGTGAAACTTTTTATATTGCATTGTAGCATTTGGATACCAAGTTACATTGCTGGACAACTAAGATGAGTTCACCGTTTTCGTCTATTTTGTTCTAATTTATAACTTTTTTTTAAATAAAAAGTGTTGTGTTATAGGGTTTACAATATGTGTCACAACAACACAAATACCTTTTAAGACCTACGTCCCACACCAACTTTCGCTGTAAGGTGTTGATGGACGCTCTGCGGATTGAAACCACCCGAGACTATGAATTCCGGCACACTATTCCATTTGTATGTCGTTCGGATAAAGAAGTCTTTCTGCGATCTGGCAGTATGACCGCGGGATCTCGACCGTTTGACTGGTTGCGCTAGCCGATTGCAAGTAAGAATAAGTAAGAATAAGTTTGACGAATGATGCTGCTGATATTATCTGAGCACTGTTGTTGACGATATTTGTAAAAAACAACGAGATCATCAACAGTGCGACGATGTTGTATGGAATCAAGTTTTGATGTCAAATCTCGATCACCCAATATTCGTATAGCCCGCTTTTGAACAGAATCCAAGGGGGCCAAGATGGAAACAGAAGCAGCACCCCAAACTTGACAACAGTACAGGGACGAATCATACGTCGAGGGACGTCCATACAGGGACGAATAAAAAACTTATAAACATGGAGCAATTGGTATGGAGTGAATATTTTTTTGCATCTATTTAGGAGGCCGGGTTTACTAGACGCGCTTTTTGCCATCGTCATTACATGATCGTTCCAGAGTAGATCATTTGAAACTGTTACACCCAATAAACGTGGGCGAGATGGAGAAGTGGATAAGTCAACAACATCACTTACAAGGAAGTTAAGCAACACTGGGAAGGGTGCGAACTTAAACGGGTGACCGCTTGGGAACTTCACCAGAAAAAATATGGAAACAGGATTGAATCACATTGAAGCAAGAATATCTCGCCCACGGTATGCCAGTATACCTTATCCAGCAGCCCTGGAAACTGGCTAGGATTCGATGGCCCAATCACCCGTTAATCCGAAAGGTGAATCCGAAATTCAATTGATTAAAGAAACGAATACTAGAAAGAAACAAAGTAAAACAAACCGGAATAATCAAACATCGACCCTTAGCTATCGTACCCGGACACGAGTAGGAAACTGGAATGTCAGAACTCTGATAGAAACATCGCGGTTAGCACAAGTTGAGAGAGTAATGAAAGAATATAACATCGAGATACTAGGACTCAGTGAAGTAAGATGGAAAAACAGTGGAGAGTTAACAACAACTGCAGGAAATTACATGATGTTTTCTGGTAAATCCAACACACATGAACAAGGCGTAGCAATACTAACAACACCTAACGCAAAGAAAGCACTTCTCGAATGGAAACCAATCAGTAGCAGAATAATAACGGCAAGATTCCAATAGAAAATTAGAAATACAACGATCATACAGTGCTATGCACCTACCGAAGAAGCTGATGATGCGACAAAAGATGAATTCTACGAACAGCTCCAAGCAACGCTGGCTAGTGCACACCGAAATGACATCAAAATAATACAAGGTGATTTCAATGCCAAAATTGGAACCGACAACACCGGAATGGAATCAGTCATGGGTAATGGTGCATGTTTATGCACTAGAATCAACACCAACAATGGAGACAGGCTCATCGATTGTTGTGTCACAAATCAACTATTCATAGGAGGCAGCAAGTTCCCACACAAGAACATACATAAATACACTTGGACATCACCAAATGGAAGAACCAAGAATCAAATTGATCACGTACTGGTGAATAAGAAGTTTCTATCCTCTCTACAAGACGTCAGAGCAAAGCGAGGAGCAGACATACACAGCGACCACCAACTGGTAATTGCAACATTCAAAATTAAACCAGCCGCTGTAAAACACAACAAGCCATGTCAGAGGAAATTCAACATCAACAGATTGAGCGACAAAAATACAAATAACATCTTCAAAGAGTCGCTCCAGCTCAATCTACCAAACAACGAAACCACCAGTATTGATGAAAAATGGGAACAAGTTAAAGAAGCTTACGTCAAAACTGCTACAGATGTGCTTGGATACCAAGACAAATCACGGAAACCATGGATTAGCGATGATACATGGAAGAAAATTGAAGAGCGTCGACAGCTCAAGTTGCAGTTGTGTCACCAAAACACAACCGAGATCCGCAACAAATATGAAAGTACAGCAAAACAAGTTAAAAAGATGGCAAGGAATGATCGCAGAAGATATACGGAAAGCATTCTCAAGACTGCAGAAACAGCAGCAGCTAATAGAAATATGCGCACACTACACAAATGCGTGGGAAAGGTCACCAACAAATATACAAACACTCCACCAATAAAGGATGAATCTGGTCAAACCCTCACAACACACGAACAACAGCTAAATAGATGGAAAGAATACTTCGAAGACAACTGCCACCAACAAGAAAATAACTTGCAGTCTCCGGATGACAACTATAACGAAACTATCAGCACCCATCCACCAACGGAACGGGAAGTTAGAGATGCCATACAGAAACTCAAGAACAACAAATCTGCTGGTACAGATAATATATCAGCAGAATTACTCAAAGCAGATGTAAACACAACAGCAGAAGCTCTAACACCACTATTAGCTGATGTATGGAACGAAGGTAAAATGCCAACCAAATGGAAAGAAGGTTTAACCATAACCATCCCAAAGAAAGGTGATCTAAGAGAATGCAAAAATTGGAGAGGTATATCTCTGCTCAACACAATAATGAAAATACTAGCGATGATCATTCTCGAAAGAATATCTCCATCAATTAACATGAAACTAAGAAATGAACAAGCCGGCTTTAGACCAGGAAGAAGCTGTACCGATCATATCAACACAATCCGTATCATCATTGAGCAATCAAATGAATGGAATTCACCATTGTATCTCCTCTTCGTGGACTTCGAACGCGCCTTCGACTCAATCAACAGAAGCGCGATATGGAAGACACTTTGTGAAATGGGCATCCCGAAGAAAATAGTTGATCTAATCAAAGAAATGTATCGGGATGCTGCAAACAGAATACAATACAAAGGACAGCAAAGTGATGAATACTACAACCACCGAGGAGTGAGACAAGGCTGTGTACTATCCCCGCTACTATTCCTAATAGTACTAGATAGTATCATGAGAAAGCTCGATGATGCAAGTCCAAATGGAATCCAATGGAATACAACAAGACGGCTCAATGATCTAGACTACGCAGATGACATCTGTCTACTTACACACACACATACGGACATGCAGCAGAAAATACAGAAGCTATCAACCCTTGCACATGAAGTCGGTCTCAACATTAATATCAGAAAAACAAAGGCTATGAGATTGAACACCAAAACGATAACACCAATTACCATCAACAATACACAAGTGGACGAAGTTGACAAATTTGTGTACCTTGGTTGTACTGTAGCAAAAACAGGCGGGACTGAAGAAGATATCAGTCAGCGTATTAACAAAGCCAGAAATACGTTCAATATGCTTCACAAGATCTGGAATGCATCCGTCCTGTCAAGAAAGACCAAGCTACGAATGTTCAATGCATGTGTCAAGTCAGTACTGCTGTATGGGTGTGAAACGTGGAAACAAACAAGAAAGATCACAAATAAACTACAGGTGTTTGTGAACAAATGCCTGAGAAGACTGATCAAATGCTTCTGGCCAAACACCATCAGTAACCAGGAACTTCTACGGCAGACAGAGCAGTTAGACATTGATACCGAGATAAAACAAAGAAAATGGAGATGGATAGGACATACACTGAGAAAATCAGTCGAAGATATAACAAGGATGTCCCTAGAGTGGAATCCACAAGGCAAAAGGAGAGTTGGAAGACCACCCATGACATGGAAGAAAACGGTGCTAGCTGAAGCAAAACAAATTGGCAAGACTTGGGGTGAACTGAAAGCGATTGCCCCCAACAGAGTTAGATGGTCCAGTCTAGTAGACGCCCTATGCTCCTAAATGGAGATAAAGGAAAAAAAAAAAAAAAAAAAAAAAAAAAAAAAAAAAAAAAAAAAAACACCCAATAAACGAATATTTTTACATTCACCTATTGGTTCATCACACATACTGAATAAAATATCTTTGGGGCACTCGGTCTTTGATCTGGAAACAATCAATAGCTGTGTTTTGTTAGAGTTGAAATTAAATTAATTAAGGTTTTGGTCACCACAATCGGCGACTTGTTTAGGTATTTATTCACATTTATGGCAGCGTCTCTTCGGGCGGGATTAATTCGTTCGTGCATTTTACGTTTTGAAGGAAGGGGCTCGAACGACTTGTGCAGAGTACTATTATCTGCAAAACTATTTATTGGGTTGCTGGTGATTTTCAGCAATTCGTTGATATAAATCAAAAATAGGGTTGGGACAATACTGAGCCTTGAGGTACACCAGCGTATTGAGGTAATTAGTTTAGACTCAGACGAAAATCCGTCTAAGGAGACCGAAATGTATCGGGTTGGATAGAAAATTTTGAATCAGCTTCACAACATTGGGATGAAAACCACCCACAAAAAAGTGTAGTGAAAAAATATGACATGTTGCACTTTACAAATAAATCCTATAAAGCAAATGCATGTTCAATTTTTTTTTTAATCAAAATGTGTTGTGTAGTAGGAATTACTATATGTATCACAACAACACATGAAAATCTTTTAAGACCAAGGTTCCACAACAACATGCGTTCTAACTTCTAAGGTGTTGATGAACGCAATTTTTTGTTGTGTTTCGTTTTTGTTTGTTTTTGTATTTTTTAATAAAAGGGATAACGAAACAATAAACCCTATCACATATAAAATATGACATAGACAAATATTTTATGAATCATGAAGAAAAATAAAAATAAAATAAAAATAAAATAAAAAGTAAACAGCAAATTTGTATAAACAATTTGAAGGAACATAACTAAAATGCGGTTGCCAATAATCCCGCTAGTGGCATATTCCTTGATCCTTTCCTCAATGATTAAAGCCCATACTTATAGTTAAAAGGCTCGATTCTTCGAATAAGCAATAACGTGGCACAATCAAGGAATACTAAACAGCTAAGATTGAGAGTGCTACCGTTGACTGAATAAAGTTCATCCGCCAGCAGTCAGCACCCCTAAGAAATCACCTTGACTAGCGATATCTCACTGCTATTGCTAGTGGTATGTGTTATCTCACGTTAGCTCGTATGTCGATAGCAGGGACAGGAGTACGCGGGGTTGTCACACCCGGAGATCAAAAATAAAATGTACAAATAAACAAAATTAATCCCTCCATGCAAGGATTTCGTTAGCAGTCCGCCCAATATTTCCATAAAATCGCATCATTTAGTTTGTTGATGTGTTTATAGAAATTATTATTTTCACATGGTTAACTTCAACCGGTACAATTGTCAAGCGCATTTTCAATATGTCAGACTTCAGAGCGAGAGGCAATATGACAAAATAAACCTTACTCATACACATACATACATTGCCAATCCACTCCTTCACTCTTCCACGTAGGTTGAAAAAGTTTATAACGTAAACTATATAAACTAATATTCACCGTATTTGCTTCTTGCTATTTTAAGTCTTATAAACCGACACCTTATCGATCAGGTTCGAAGTTGGTGAAGAAAAATAGATTTTCATTAGCATGTCAAAAACAAAACCATTTAATAAAAAAAATTGCCACGTTGCTGCAAATAAAAAAACTTTCATATGCCATTATTTTTTGTGCATACTATTTTGTGCATCCCTTAAATGAATTAAATAAAGGTTCGGCCGTAAGTTACAGTCACAACCTTTTGTAAAAGTTTCTGATTTTTAAATCAATAATACCTAGTTTTCTAAAAACTCGAAAGTAAGCGTCGGACGGACACCAATACCTCACTATAACCTTTCTTGTTCTAATTTTTAAAAAGTACGGCACCCTAAAAATTTAATTACCGACTTTGCACAATCGCTAAGCAATTACACAGCAAAGTCTTACCAATACGGAGCTTTTTGATTACTCGAAACAATAAGAATAATCTACGGTTTGGAATTATAAACGCTTAGGAAAAATAAGGTGGCATAAACAATTGACGATTCATTAAAAAATTGAAAGCATTTTTTTTTTGGCAAGTGTCGAATCGGTTGGGATGCATCCGTGGGATGAAAACGTTGGGGAAAATGCAAAAATTGCAAACCAAAAAAAAGTTTGCCGGAAACGATATATCTGAAGTTGGGATGTAGAACTGCGGAACCCCGTATGAAATGCTTATAGGTATCATGTTTCATCAAATTCAATAAGCAAGTAATGAAGTTAATGAAGTTTAAAAAAAAAACTTGGGCTCGGGAACTCGGATTTATTTTTTGTTTAGGTCGATGGACGTGGATAAAAAAACAACTGATATAAATTTAAATGGAGCGAAGTGTATTCGCTGTTATGATGTGGAAAATTGTGTGTTGTACACATATTATTTATTTGCTAAAATGTAATTGGAATTTAATATCAATCATTGTGTGTCATTATGACGATAGTGGTTGTTTATTAGTTTATGTGTTATTATCTAGTAACTAATAAATTTATTGTGTTACTGTTACTTAGGTGATTTCGTCGAAATAAAACTAATAATGAAACGGACATACCTTAGTATTATCAAAATACGTTACAATTTGTAGTTTGATAGTAGCAAAAGAACGTTATGCTACATGCATGTTTAACACATTCATAAATTAATTAACTCATTATTACTATATTTGATTCTGCATCGGAAATCTTTCAGACTGAGCCAAGATTTGAACCCAGGATAAACTATTCTCAGTATAGAAATATCTCTTTATTATCTATACTACCTTTACCTTTATTGTACTAATTCAAAAATTTTACCTGAAATCGGTAACCAACCCCTAGTGCCTAGTATCGACTGGTTAACAACCAGAAACTTAAGAAACTAGTTTTTGAACAAATTTAGGTATGTACAGTCAATTTTAATTAGCAAATTGAGCTGAAGATGCTGCTTTAACTAATGTCGTTTTCTTTTTGACAAGAAAAGTGATCTAAGAAAAAATGGTTGTCAGATCATTTTTTTGTATTCTTTTTGTGCAGAAAGACCGTATTTTGTTCAGAAGATACAAGAAAATTATTATAAATAAAGTTTCAAGCCACATAACGTTTGGTATTTAAACAAATACAGAGGAAAAAGTAGGTAGATAATATTTGCTTAAATAGTTTGTTTAAATAAAATATATAAATCACATAAGCTTTATCTGTAATACAAACTTCATACCCATAACAGAAATATAAAATATTAGAATTTACTAGTACGTTAGAGAATTACACAAATTTATAGCAATTTGCAACAATTAATTATACATACATACATGCATGACAAAGTGAGAAGATTCAACTATGTACGGTTACAAGATTTTTAAACGAAAATATTCGTTTGAGCCATTTAAAATCCTTGAAATATTGATTTTTGTCTTTGTCAACACTACTAGAAAATTTATTCCGATCGGTTATTTATGAAAAACCTAAGAAAGCCGATAAGTTATAATAAACTCATATCGTAAACTCAACCGTTTTTTTATAGACCTATTATTTTATTCTTTTATACGGCAATGATATAATAAATTAACTTCTTGGCCTATATGTCTTGCCCAAAGAAAAAGAAATTTTTTAAAAAATTCGTATTATATTCAGAATATTCAGATAATGTAATACATTTAACACCGAACGAGCTTAACACCGTAGGGACATACTAAAAAACAAGCAATTTGAATATACAATCTATTTAAAATCTTACGTTCTGGCGGAAAATTTTTAATCAAAGAAATCTTAACTATTTTCCACATGGAAAGTAAAGTAAAAATAAATGCACAAAATACAATCGTTTTGCCTAACGGCAATATATAACACCCTTGTAAATTTTTACGATAAATTCATTCTATGAATTTTTGTATAAACTCTGTATTTTAGGAAATATTGCATTTGAACGGTTTATTATTTCAACAGATCAATTTCTTATTTTAAAAATTAAAAAACTTAGTTTTTAAATTAGTTTACTTAGTTAGTAAATGCATAAAATTAGATGAAACAAATTTTACTATTCCATGAAATCACACACATAACTGCAATACTATAGAAAATTAACTAAAATAAATAAATAACAATTGATCTTATTTTGAAAAAACATATCACGATATTTCACACTAGCTTACCCATTATTAATTTGCTCGAAATTGGAACAATAATGATACCCGAAGCCAAACATTTTGGAAACCTTAAATGAAGATATAATAACTAAAATCTTAATTCAACCAACTTACAACCAATAATAAAAATCCAATAAAATGTTGTTTAATAAAAATATTTATATTGTGATTTGTCTTAATCGAAAAAAAGAAAAGTTTCAAAATAGTCAGTTAAAGAGGTCACACTTAAAACATTTATGATAACGAAACAACTACGTAATACGTATACAAGTAAGAAACCCTCATCAAAAACAATTATGACAAGTTTAGGATTATAAAAATATGTAAGGAGTATCATTGGAATTTGAAAATGTTGAGTAGAAGAGATAAGCTTTATCGTCTAAGTTGAATTAAAACTTGAAATGATTCAATTCATTACGTAAATAAGATGTCAATAATCTATCAGTAAAAGTTTTTATTCGAGGAGCTTTAAGTACATGTTTTTAAAAAACTTTAATGACGAAATTGAAGCAGTACTAGTCACAGGAATTAAAACAACTTTAAATATTGAAAAAAGCTTACATCTAAAAATAAAACAGACATATAAGGTTTCATCATTTATTGATCGTAGCTACTTTTTTTATATAAATGAAAAAATTGCACGTTTTTTTAAAGTCAAAAAATTTGAAAATGTTTAGAATCATTCCGAATAAAACGAATTACAAAAGGTCAAAATCTGGTAGTTTGGAGAAAATAGATAATTACACTAACACTCTTTATCAACACGAATAAATTTTGAATGTTACTAACACAAATAACGAAAATAATTTAGTGAATTTGTGCAACATACGTAGAGTACTGATTAAAGATACGAAAGCCAGCTGGAACGAACAATTGCAGGGAATTTTGATTTTCATTAAATGTGTTGCATAACAAAACATGAGGTTCACTGTAATTTGAATTTTGTAGTAGGAGACTTGGCAAGATCAGTTTTTGTTGATTCGTAAACTTTTAATCTAGGGGTGTGACAACCCTGCGTACTAAAGACCCTGTTTTTGACATATGAGTTAACGTGAGATATCACATACCACTGGCAATAGTAGAGTGCTGGCGGATGTACTGTTTTGAATTATTAGCAATTTTTGGTGAACACTTTAATTGAAGTAATTAAGGAAATCATTTGAATTTTTCATTTCGAAAGTCTATTTCTGGATGTTTCTCAGAGAAAAACTTCATTTTTTCTCTTATATGGAGTGAAAATCGAACCGTCATCATCAGTGCCAAGATTCGATTCTGCTTTGGCAGACTCGCTATCCAACTACCCTATCGAGGCAATGATATTTGAAAGTTGAAATATCATCATTATTTAACTTTGGTAGCTAGCAAACTTGCTGCTTAATTTAACTTGCTCCTTAATACCAGCTTAAGCTTCAATAAAGCTTCGCTAAAGCTTCTTAGTGGAAGGTAGTTAAATTTTGCTTCTATAAAGTTTCGATAGAACTTCCACAGAAAAGCTCCTGCACCGCTGGAGTGAAAGCTTCTAAAATACTTATATTTTTAATATTAGAGGCTTAATCGAAACTTATCTACACAACTCTAGTTAAAGATGCCGAAAAAGGTTATAGAAGTTACAGCTGTCATTAGGAGTCAGGGAGTTTCGGTTATAACAGCTTAAAGTTCTTATAGAGGCACAGCTGTCATAGTCTAAAAATCGCACCTAAGTACGTATGTTGTTGTGACACCTATTGGAAATCCAATTACAACACTTTTTATTTTTTTACGCTCAAATAAAGCTCTAATTACGCTAAAAGTTAATGATTAAAAAAATATAACCTTAGTGTTGCTATACCTAAAATCTTACCATTGAATCAATAAAACAAATAGAATAAAGATTTTTCAATATTCCAAATTCAGAAAGTTTATTAAAACGATACTTTTAAGAACGTAAATCTCAGATTATGATTTCATCGTTAAAAAACCTATTGAAGTTTCAGGCCAAATATATTTTTATATAAACAGTAAGCTCATGCTTACGCATAAGCATTATGCTTTTTTTTCTACATCTAAATTAAAAACCTAAATGTTATGGAAGTTTTATGGTAGTATTATAGAAGCCATTGTTATTGTAAATACTTACAAACATATTTAATTTCTTCTTAATATTCAAATTAAACAATTGGATAGCCGTGCGCGCAGGATCAAAGGACCAGAGTTCGAATCGTGATTGCGAACATAAGCAAAAACATAAATTAACACACTATTATTTTTAACACGCTTCTGGAGATTAAATCGATTTTACCTAAATCTGCAAACCTATCGCGTCACACCAGAGCAAATGTAGCGGCCTATCATTATACGGTTCAAATAATTAGGTGTAGAACTGTGTAGAACTGTAGCCTTCCAATGTGACTTTTTTAACGGAGTCTCTCATCTTTGGAATGCCTTACCTTCGTCGGTTTTTCCTGATGACTTTAATTCTCAAAAGTTTAAAGTTCAAAAATTTCTCAGAGAAACTTAATTTGCATTCCATTCTTATCCCTAGTTGGCATGGTATCTTCGGATATTCAGGTACGTTAATTTATAATTTATTATAATTAACACTAAACATGCCTAACTATGAATAAAAAAAGTATATAATAACAAAGCAATAACAATTATTACGTTAGAAAAAGTGTAGAAATATAAAAAATATTGTGACCTTTTTCTCACATTTTTAATAGCTTCTATAAGACTTCTAAAGATTGCTTAAAACAATCTATTAGAAGCACTTTACCGAAGCTACAACTTGTGAATATCAGAAATTCTATTCATCTAGCATAACTGCTTACAAAAGAACGTTATTTCCGCAGTGTTATAGTGATATAGAAGTGTTTTAAATCATAGCTTCTTTAAAAGCGGAGCAATTTCTCCAAATGGCCTTTATCGAAACCACTTAGAAGTTTCAAAGAAACTGTGAAGATGGGGAAGCGAGTTTCGGTGAGACTGTTTAATGTTTTAAAAGTAGTTAGAATGCTAGTTGAGTACTTAAGTTGAGTTTTTCCGGTTTGGTGAGGACTGATGAGGACGGTTTGAATCCCACTCCGAAACACGTATAAGAAAAAAAAAAGCAGTTTTTCTCTGAGAAACATACTTCAGAATTCTGGATCTGAATAAGAAAATTAACAAGTTGGTAACGGATCAAAAAAGAAATAAATGGAGAGAATCAGTGGGTAAATCAAGCCTTAGTAAAAGTAAAAGTCTTTGGAAAGTTATCTAGGACTTAACTCATCCTCGACAAACGAAAATAATTGCATGATCTCTTTCGAAGATATCCCAACTGAAAACTACAGAAAATGTGCAAACAAATTTAACATGCAGTTTACAGAAAAACTAAGTAAACATGAGAAGGAAAACAGATCAGTCTTAAGACATCTGCGTAAACCAAGTACAGACAACCTGGAGGATATCATATTTTCCAAAGAAGAAGTTGAGAATGCAATAAGGAAAATTAAGCCATTAAAAGCTATAGTACCTGACGGCATCTCAGTCATCATGTTAAAATATATTGGACCCAAAGGATTGAACTACCTCACTACTACACTCAATACATTTATAAATACTCTTTAGATACCAAATATCTGGAAAACAGCCAGAATCAGCCCCGTTTTAACACCTGGAAAACATGAAGAAAAGGAAGAATCGTACAGACCGATCTCAATCCTCTCATGGGTTGCAAAACTGATTGAAGCACTTCTGCTCCCTCTGCTGACTAGATCTTGTAAATTGTCGCCACAGCAATATGGCTTCAGGAGAGCACATAGTACAATCAGTGTGCTTCACAGAATACAAAACCAGATCAGTGACGGTTTGAACCAAAAACAACCCTGTGCTAAAACAATTTTAGTTGCACTCGACCTATCAAAAGCATTCGACACAGTGTTGCACGCTGCATTACTGCAACTACGTTAGAGATCGCCAAACATACGTCGAGTTCCGTAATTGGAGGTCCAAGATGAGAGTGCTAGAACAAGGAGTTCCACTAGGTAGAGTTCTCTCACCTTCGTTATTTAATCTCTACTTAAGCAGCTTACCCGCCCCACCAGAAGGCGTAACCATCACGTCATATGCAGACGATTTCACGGTGCTTGCAACAGGTAACAACCGAGAACAACTCAATAATATCCTAAGCACGTACCGTAACATCCTGAATTATTGGTTCAACACAAGAAAATTAAAACTTCCCTAATAGAAAACATTTATCAGATAATTCCTACCGTCTGTATGATTGTAATTGCAGTAAGTTCGCATATTTTGTATATACTTTCTTATCATGTATATGAGCAATTTCACGAAGATTCAACATCGTTTTGACTTGACCCCTTTTAATTTTGATTATTTTTTGTTTATAGATAGTCTTTGATAAATAAAAAATACAAGTTCTCTTAGAATTTTTTTTTTCGACCAGGGGTCTTCACAGGGTGCCCCTCAATTTTTGTTATTTTGTGATGTGAGTGCATTTTGACGAGCGATTGTAGAAAAACTACTCAATCGATTTTCATAAATGATATGTCGTTGAATAGGTATTAAAACAAAGTTTTTAAAAATGTACACTGTTAATTTTTTGAAATAATTTTTAACGGTGTAACATAAGAAAAAAATGGTGTAATTGAAAAAAAGATGGCATAGCCTTTTTTTTTTTTTTTTTTTTTTAACTAAATTGAAGCTTATTTTATATCTAACAACTTGTGAAAGTTTAGGACTAGCATCATTTTTTGTTTTAGAGATAAAATTCGTTGTGCATATGACTGTCGGGAATCAGTTTTTTTTGTTCTGAAGAAAAATTATAAAAATGGCGATTTTTAGATTCAGATTTTTTTTTTATGTTAAATATCAAATATTTTATTATTAAATGAACTTTTTAAAAAGCAATTTCAGTCAAGTTCAGCAAAATTTTGCGACATTTTGACTCGACCCTTTTTAATTTGGTCTATTTTGGTCTATATTTAAAAAAATTCTACTTGAAGCCGTATTTTTCATTTATCAAAGGCTATCTATAAACCGAATATAGACCAAAATAGACCAAATTTGGAATTTGTTGTGGTTAAAATGCAATAAACAATTAAAAACGCATGTGTTGATAATCGACAAAAAAGCCGTTACCGATTAATCGGCAAAATGGCCGATTACCGATTATCTACCGATTAATCGGTGCAACCCTACTTAAAACTACAGCTCCCAAGCCTTGTAAAATATTTCACTATTCAAAAATGGATAAGAGTGGTCTTCAAATTTTCTACCATGGTTTCCCTTTCAACCGTCATTGTTTTTACACTGACAATGTAAATGTTTCTGCTCAAAACTTTACTGAGACCATTCAATTTGCTATCAATAAATTCGATCCTTTTTCCATAGTAAAACCCAAACAAAAATACTTGTGTTCGAAAGCCAAAACGGCACTTAGAAACAAACGTAGATTATTTAATATATGGATTCATAACAAAACTCTCACTAATCGATCCCAATATCTTAAGGCCAACAAAATATCAAACCAGATTATCTCAAACGAAAAGTATGAAATTGACAGAGCGAAAGCTTCAAAACTTACGTCTATATTTGTTTTTGACAGGAGTTTCTACAGTGCCATTAATTCTTTAAATTCTTAAAATCTTCTATTCCCCCTATTATTGATGGTGATTCAACCGTCAATAATCCCGCAAGAAAAGCTAACTTATTCGCTGAACGATTTGTTTTTAATTCCACTGTTTTGGAAACTCCTAAGGAAATACCCCAAATCCAGTCTTCAGGAGTTAATAAGAATGAACTCCACTTCAAACCCAAAATAGTCGCTAAACTTTTAAAGGGGTTAAACATCAAAAAAGCCTCAGGAATGGACAACATTCCACCTATTATTTTAAAATCCTTTTCTAAAGAACTTGCAACTTTGACTAAGATATTCTACCAATCCTACAAATCTGGTATATTTCCCTCGTGCTGGAAGTTGGCAAATGTCCAGCTCGTCCCCAAAAAGGGACCAAAATCCAATAACTCAAATTATAGACCAATAACTTTACTATCGGTCCTATCCAAAGTCTACGAGCATTATGTTGTTTTTTAAAACACACACATTTAAAAATTTCTGGAAGTAAATCATTTAATAGCCGACAGCCAATACGGTTTTCGAAACAAAAGATCAACTACCGATCTATTAAACTATGTAGCGCATTGTTGGAACAGCATACTTGATAAAGGTGATGAAACATACGTTATCGCTTTAGACATCTCCAAGGCATTCGATCGAGTCTGGCATGCCAACTTAATCAACAAGCACGTTGGGTATGGTTTTCATCCCAATGTTGTGAAGCTGATTCAAAATTTTCTATCCAACAAATACAATTCGGTCTCCTTAGACGGATTTTCGTCTGAGTCTAAAATAATTAACGCTGGTGTACCTCAAGGTCAGTGTTGTCCCAAACTCTATTTTTGATTTATATCAATGAATTGCTGAAAATCACCAGCAACCCAATAAATAGTTTTGCAGATGATAGTACTCTGCACAAGTCGTTCGAGCCCCTTGCTTCAAAAGGTAAAACGCACGAACGAATTAATCCCGCCCGGAGAGACGCTGCCGTAAACGCGACTCGAGTCCTAAAAAAAGTCGCCAATTGGGCTGACCAAAACCTGGTCAATTTCAACTCTACCAAAACACAACTGTTGATTGTTTACAGATCAAAGACCGAGTTCCCCAAAGATATTTTTTTCAGTATGTGTGATGAACCAATAGGTGAATGTAAAAACATTTGTTTATTGGATGTAACAGTTTTAAATGACCTACTCTGGAACGATCATGTAATGGCGATGGCAAAAAGCGCGTCTAGAAAACTCGGCCTCCTTAATAGATGCAAAAAAAATTTTACTCCATACCAATTGCTCCATGTTTATAAGTCCTATAGTCGTCCCTGCATGGAGTACTGTTATCAAGTTTGGAGTGGTTTTTGTTTCCATTTTGGCTCTCTTGGACTCTATTCAAAAGCGGGCTATACGAATTGTGGCTGATCGAAATTTGACATCAAAACTTGATTCCCTACAACATCGTCGCACTGTTACTGACCTCGTTTTTTTTACAAATATCGTCAAAAACAGTGCTCAGATGAAATCTGCAGATCATGCCTCAAACTTATTAGCACCCCGTCTCACTCGGCAATCGGCTAGCACAACCAGTCAAACGGTCGAGATCCCGCGTTGTCATACTGGCAGATCGCAGAAAGACTTCTTTGTCCGAACTGCTTACAAATGGAATAGTTTGCCGGAATCCATAGTCTCAAGTGGTTTCAATCCGCAGAGGTTTAAAAAAAGCGTTCATCAATACCTTAAATCGCAAGGTTGTTGTGGGACCCACGTCTTAAAAGGTATTTATGTGTTGTTGTGACACATATTGTAAACCCTATAACACAACACTTTTTATTAAAAAAAAAAATATGCTTGCAGGCCCGTTTTTAGGGATAGGCTGTATAGGAACTTGCATAGAGCCTCGCAAATATATTTTATTGAAAAGCATTATTCAACATTATAACATGTTATATGTAACAACATACATTTTGTAATCTCTTTAAAAGTTGAATGTTAATGTACTTTTGAATAAAGATGTCGTATAACAAAGATGTAGTAGCCTATTGTACAATTTATGTTTCATACATTTTAATAATTTTGTTTGTTCAAACTTAACAAGTATTATAATAAATTTCACTAATAAATTAAAATAAAATCGCCAATTTCTTGTTAACTTATAGTTTTTATTTACTATATGATGAAAAACGTGTTCTAGACAGAGTTGTGAAAACTTGACCATTTTTGATTTTCCTGAAACTTGGCATATAGGTAGTATGGTAGTACTTTTTTAAAAATGGCGCTAGGGTCAAAGATCAATTGGGATTTAATTAATTTTTTTTCTGGAAACAGTTCTATCCTTACTCTAAAATATATCAAATTTACAAAGAGGCGTAAATTCTTGTTCTTGAGATATTTAATTTTAAAGATTTTTAGTACGACTGAAATTCGAATTTTTCTTCATTTTTTCAAACAACTTCCGTTGACAAAAAATTTTAAAATCAATTAAATTTTAACTTTTTTTCTTTTTAAATATAGTATATTTATAATTGTTCATTATTTTTTCGAACAATTTTTATCATCAAAAAATTTTAACCACTGAATTTCGAGAAAATAATGAACAGTTAGAATTTTAATCGGACTAAAAATCTTTAAAATTAAATATCTCACGAATTAACGCCTCTTTGTAAAGTTGATATATTTTAAAGTAAGGTTAGAACTATATTTAAAAAAAAAATAGTTAAAATTTTTTGTTAATGGAAGTTGTTTGAAAAAATGAAGAAAAATTCGAATTTCAGTCGTACTAAAAATCTTTAAAATTAAATATCTCAAGAACAAGAATTTACACCTCTTTGTATATTTAATATATAGGATAGAACTATTTTCAGAAAAAAAATTAATTAAATTCCAATTGATCTTCGACCATAGCGCCATCTTTAAAAGAGATTTTTAATATTTTTATTTAAAAATTAATTATAAAAACAATAAATTAATTTTTTTTTTCAAACGACTAACTAATCATCTATCAAACAAAAAAAAGTTTGATGAAATCGGTATAGCCGTTCTTGAGCAATTTAATTTCAAAGCTACATCGGATTGGCAGAATTTTCATTTTTCATGCATGTTGGGGTGCCACCTATGCTCAATCTATGCACTTTAAAAAAAATTTAAAATAAGTTCTATTTTTTATTTTGTCCATACTACTTATATACCAAGTTTCAGGAAAATCAAAAATGGTCAAGATTTCACAACTCTGTCTAGAACACGTTTTTCATCATATAGTAAATAAAAACTATTAGTTAACAAGAAATTGGCGATTTTATTTTAATTTATTAGTGAAATTTATGTTTGTATTTTATTTTGTGTCGTATATGTTCTACCAAGCAGTGTTCCTCACCTGTAAAAAATTTCATTAATTCACTCAATTTTTATGGTCCAGTTTCACTTGAACAGTTAATGTTCATCGATTAGTTTTATGTGGGTGGTGTGATCAGCCTATAGTTTTCCAATTTATCAACTTTACATTAGTTGACTATCTGGTTTATTGGAAAACCGGTGTGTTGATAGTTGTTAGTGTTTTGCTTAAAAACAATTGGACCTAATTTGGGAGTCGAACCCGTGTCCTCCGAGTTCAAAATCCAGTATGCTAATTGCTAACCACTAGGTCATTCAGCACACGATGTTTGCATGTGCACTCTAATATACAGGATTATGCCGGCGTTAGACGCATGTCTTATTTTTGATCTGGTAAGAATGAAAAATAAGATGAGGCGAGAATGAATTTTTTTTTAAAAAAGTATTGCATGGGTGTTATAACCTCAAAATGGCGGGGCGTGATGCTCAGGTCTTTCATCCAGTTTGTCGACTGATATTTGGTGATGATTGTGACATTTTCTGCGACGTGTGTGTCATGCGGTATGACTTAAAATGTGCTAGCATTAGTCAGAGATTTGATAAGTATTTATCGTCGTCATTTTCCGCTAAATGGTTTTGTATGATATGTGTTGATGTTAATAAGAAGAGTAATTAGCTCACAGTTCAGCCTCTTCGTAATGAATTGCAACAGTTAAAATTGTAGTTAAATACTGTAACAGTTTAACAGTTTAAATAAGAGTTAAATACTGATCTTCAAAATACTCCGCTGAATTTTCAAAGTAGAATCCTGACTGAGTGTAAAAATGTTGTGACTGATACAATTGCGACTCATCCTGTTTGTACTGAAATTGTTAAAAAGCGTATCGCTGTTTTTGAAGAACTGGTTCCGAATGCTGGTGTACTTAATACTAATTTTGCAACACTGGAGCGTTTGGATTGGCAAAGTCGTAGACAGGATATGGTGATCAACGGACTAGTCCAAATCTTAAAGATATAATAGTCAAAGCTGTGGCACACCTGGGAGTAGCTGTTAAGTCGGATGACATCTTGTTCCACAGTAAGTAAGAAAAATGTTCTGGTGAAATTCAGCAGCGTTCGTTTGCAGGATGTGATCATGTCCAAATACTTGATCTGAGATTTTTGCAAATTGTGGATTCTGAGCTGCAGTCCAAGATCTATTTTAATAAGAATCTTACTCCAGACAGTGCTGCGCTAAAAAAAATCTTAAAGATATAAGTCCAAATCTTAAAGATATAATAGTCAAAGCTGTGGCACACCTGGGAGTAGCTGTTAAGTCGGATGACATCTTGTTCCACAGTAAGTAAGAAAAATGTTCTGGTGAAATTCAGCAGCGTTCGTTTGCAGGATGTGATCATGTCCAAATACTTGATCTGAGATTTTTGCAAATTGTGGATTCTGAGCTGCAGTCCAAGATCTATTTTAATAAGAATCTTACTCCAGACATTGCTGCGCTAAAAAAATTCTGCATTGGTTTTAAAAAGAAGTTGTTGCTCAAAAAAGTTAATATCTCAAATGGAAGAGGATTACGTGTGCTGAATATACTGTCGTCACTATGAAATCACAGCAGGATGCACTGGTTGTGATTGATGCTGGGATTGTTGATGCGTGTAAAAAATTTGCAGGACAATTAAATAGGTGGTCTACATCGTGTGACGCACAGTGGGATTTTTTGTGCAATAAGTAATTTTTTCGACACATAAAATTTAAAAATGTAATGATGCAGTTTTGTAGAAAATTGATTCAGTATGAAGAATCCATAAATTGTATCCCAAAAAAAGGTTTATTTGTCTTTGAAATAATGAAGTAAAGTCACATGTAAATTTTGGTCCAAAATATTGAAAATTGTTTACGCACTTCTATAGTGTTTGTACGTAAGATAACTTTATTGCTCTAATTTAAATAGTGATTATTTTCAAATATAGCCTTTTCTGCGTATTTAAAAAAAAATTATAAAGTTCGCTCATATGGTTTAAAAGATATGATAGAATAAAATTTGTTCTATAATGTGCCGTGATTGCAAACTTCCTTGGAAGAAAAAAAAGGTTGCTCGGTCGTGCTAGGTGCTCCCGCTATAATAAAATGAAAGGTAAGACTCCATACTATCAATTGAAAAAAAAAAAAGTTTAGATAATTAATAATCTTTTATAAAATCATAAAATTTATAAAATCATAAAATTATAAAATTTTGGGTTCTATGGGCGGTGGGTAGTGGGCGTGCCCAATTTTTATGAAACTTTATTTTATTCTTAATTGAGGTAATAAAAGGCTCTGTGCCAAATTTCAAAAACTTTGGGCATAAAAATAAATTTTGGGTTCTATGGGCGGTGGGTAGTGGGCGTGGCCAATTTTGATGAAAATTTATATTTTTCTTAATTGAGCTAGCCAAAGGCTCAGAGCAAAATTTCAACATTCTACGAGCACTCCTTATATTTTTTGCCAAACATTATATGAACAAATCCCACTGTGTGGCGTGTCCTCACATGTGGGACACTTGTCAATAATTTCAGGTTCAACTCTGTTCATGTAGTTGTTAAGAATGCGTGACCAACCGGATCTTAGTTGAGCTAGGATGGATCTGGTGCTACGAGGTAGGTTGATCTCTTCGGCAGCAACTTTTGGTGGCTTTCTATTCAAAACACGATTTGGAATACAGTTCTTTATTGTATTTTCAACCGTTTTGGTGTGGAGTGTTTTTAAGCCAGTTCTATTTGTACATTCGTCTATGTTATCAGTAATATGGCTATCTCTGACATCTTGCAGAAAGCATCTTGCTGTCTTCCTTATGTCTCTAGGTGTTTCGATCGTAGTTAAGATGTCATTGCAAGGATGTTGCTCTTTGTGACAGGCCAATAGATATTGTTTGGTTAGCATTTCATTATGTTCACGGACCGGCAATATGTTACTTTCCTCGTGCAAGTGATCTCTGTGAGCCATCAGGTGACATCCGGTTGCGGTTCGCAAGGCAGCATTTTGTGTTGTTTGCAACATATTCCAGTGAGTGTTGGCAACTTGGGGGGTCCATATGGGCGCAGCATAATTTAAAATAGGACTTCCTATTGGTTTGATTGTTGTTATGATCGTGTTTTTATCTTTGCCCCATGAACTACCCGCTAGTGCTTTTAATGCGTTATTCCTGTTTTTCAATCTTGAGTTTATTTCTTGTGCATGAGCGTTGAATTTAAGCAGTGGGTCGAATGTTACATCCAACAGTCTCGGATTTTTTACTGTGGGAATAAGTATGTTGTCTATGCAGATGCTTAGTGTTGAATTTACCTCCTTCGTTCATGTGGTGAAAAGTGTAGATGTAGACTTTTCAGTGGAAAGTTTTAGTTTTCTGCTTTTAAACCAATCATTCAGAATATTAAGGTATTAAGTATCATTCAGGATACTTGTGAGTTGTTGCAGGTTATTTCCTGTTGCAAGCACTGTGCAGTCATCTGCATATGACGTGATGGTTATTCCTTCTGGTGGAGTAGGCAAGCGGACCAGAGGTTGTCGCGGATGATACTATCATACGCTTGCCTGAAATCAACGTAGAGCTGGTGAATGCTGATGTTGTACTCCCAACATTTTTCCAGAATCATTCTTAATGTAAAACATTGATCTGTGGTTGAGCGGTTGGGACGAAAACCACACTGATAGTCACCAATGATAGATTCGGCGAACGGGATGAGTCGAGCAAGTACGACATTAGTTAGTATTTTATATGCAGTGTTCAACAGTGCGATGCCACGATAATTCGCACACTTTAGACGGTCACCTTTCTTATGTAGCGGAACAATGAGAGTTGTTTTCCATTCAGCAGGTAGTTCTTCTTGGTCCTAGATTGCAAGAATCAGATCGTATATACGTGAGACCAGAGCTGCTCCTCCATTTTTTCAGAAGTTCTGCGGGAATTCCATCGAAACCTGGTGATTTGCCATTTTTCAGTTTTTTAATGGCAGCTGCCACTTCTTCTATTGCTGGGTAAGGGACAAAAATCTCCTCCGTTGGTGGAGCAATTGCTCGAATAGGATGAACTTCATTCGTCCTATTGAGTAGGTCTTGAAAGTAGGATCGCCACACTGCCAGCACATCACGTTCACTTGTTGTAAGTTCATTATTTTCATTTTTGATGGCTGTAGATCTTGGGTGGAAATCTTTTGTCAGATTCCGTGCATTGGCAAAGCACTCTTTTGAATTTCCGTTGGCCGCATGTTGGTTGATGTTTTCATTTTTCCTTTGAGCTCTTCATGTGTTCGCGTTTCTTTTTACGTAGAAGTTTTGCTGAGGCTTTCCTGGCGCATAGATAATCAGCTTGGGAGCTTCGGGTGTTCCTTGTTAACCATTTTTCTCGCAGTTTTTGTTTATGTTCAACGGATTGGCGGCACTCGTTGTCAAACCATTCGTTGTGTGATTTCGGTGGTCGTTTTCCGATTGTAGTTTGTGCTGCGGCTATAATGGTTGATTGAAGCGTTTACCATTCTTCTTGTATGTTTAATGGCATCTCAGAAGAGATGTCATGCTCTTCTATGGTTTGTGTTATTATTTCCTGATATCTATTCAGCGTTTCCGGATGTTTAAATGCTTCGACATTCCAGCGCACGGTCTTTTTTGCTTGTCTGTTAAATGTAGATGATAATTTGCACTTGTACTTAAAGATGACAAGCATATGATCTGTGTCCATATCAGCACCTCTGTATGATCGAACTTCAGTTATACTTGTAGAGTCTATTAGAGATCATGACGTGATCGATTTGATTTTCCGTTCTTCCGTCATTTGATTTCCACGTTGCCTTGTGAATTCTCTTGTGAGGGAAGAAAGTGCTGGAAATTACTAGATCATACATCATAGCCAGCTCGGCTGCGCGAAAACCGTTATTGTTGCTGGTATGATGCAAGCTGTTAGGGCCGATATGTGTTTTAAGTTCTGCAATCCTACCGATTTGAGCATTAAAGTCACCTACCACAATTTTTATATCGTGCCGCGGGATGTTATTGATGACTTCTTCGAGTTCTAGGAAGAACAGGTCTTTAATATCATCTGCTTTATCTTCAGTAGGTGCATGAACATTAACGATCGTTACATTGAATTTTTGCGTGCGGATTCTCAGTGTGCATAACCGCATATTAACTGGGCAGAAGTCGATAACATGCTGATTCACGCGACGGTGTATAAGAAAGCCAACTCCAAATTCTCCTCCGTTTTGATGACCGCAATAATACAGAGTGTATCCTTTCGCTGTTTCATGGATTCCACTGCCTGGCCATCTTAGTTCTTGTAATGCCACTATAGCTAGTGTGTAGCTCTCGACTTGTTGAGTGAGTTTTAGGAGATCTCCTGGTCTTCTGAGGCTTAGCACGTTCCAGGTTCCCATTTTTAAATCGTAGTCCGGGTACAGTTTCCGAGGTCGTTCCAATAATGATTCCGAGATATTCCGAGGCCTGTGTACAGAATTCATGACAATAATTTTTTTACGGAAATGGGGTGTTAGCCCTTCGCCCAACCCAAATTTTCGTGAATGGGTTCGTTCTGCATCTTAAGGTCACCAGAAACAACCTTTTTACACGTTTATATAGCGAGCCGCTTGATCCAAGACAGACGCCCGCTGAAAGCCGCCCCTAACATGGAGAACAGACGCTTTCTACACATTTATATAGCGAGCCACTTGATCCAAGACAGACGCCCGCTCCAAGCCGCCCCTAACATGGAGAACAGACGCTTGAGTTGCATTGGTTTTATGGCGCCAATGACTCGCCATGGTGCAGAATCATTGAGTATAAGCAGTATTTACTCTGCCCCTCTCAACTACACCAACCTAATTCTGTTAGCGTTACCCAGGTAGCACGGCGTGGACGTAGAATTTCGGATTTTCGCTACCCAGTCCGCACTCCCAGTTTACCACAAAAGCCAATGAAATCTTTCTTATAGTGATTGAGTTTTTCATCGTTTTTGAAATGGCTGTAATGGGGATCAAAACCCAAAAGTACAAAAAATTGTAATCAAAAGTGGCAGTTTTACGCAGATCTTTTGAAAACATTACTAAAACCTTGTATACCAATTTGATTACCAAAATTAAATTCAGGAGTAAAAGTTATTGTGTTTTTAAATAAACTGTTGTTTGGACCCCTTTTTTGTAGGATTTTCAAAACAATACAGATCTTCCCTTTTCAAGTGAATTCAGGTGATATACCAAAGTTTCATCCTATAAATCAATTTATATATAATAAGTTAATTCGGAGGACTAAGTTCACTAAATTTGATTTTGATAGCATTATTAACAGAAAATCGTATTGGGTTTATTTAACAATTATTGTAACGGTGGATATGTATGCTCGTCAACTTTAATTATAAGCACATGTTTTCATCTACGTTTAAGAGACAATAAAAAAGAGACAATAATCTCGTTGCATTTAAATATCCTAAAAGGCAAACAGATACCAAGAAATAGTAACGCATAACATAGAACACGACATCCCTCCTAAGATAACATTAAATATTCAAGAAGAGTGACAAACACTTCAATCAACCATTATAGCTTTTGATAGGTCGAGTGCAACTAATATTGTTCTGGCACAGGGTTGGGTTGTTTTTTGTTCAGTCCATCACTGATTTGATTTTGGGTCTTGTAAAGAGCGGTGGTTGTACTGTGTGCTGTCCTAAGGCCATGTTGGTGGGGCGCCATATTGCAAGATCCCGAACCGAGGTAACAGAAGTACTTTAATCAGTTTCGCAACCGATGCAAGGATGGAGATCGGTCTGTAAGATTCTCCCTTTTCTTTAGGCTTTCCAGTTTTCAAGATGGGGCTTATTCTTGCTGTTTTCCATATGTTTGGTATGTGAAGAGTATTTAGCGATGTGTTGAGTGTGGTAATGAAAAAGTTCAATCCTTTGGGTCCAATGTGTTTTAGCATAATGGCTCAATTTTCTTTCTAGCATTCTCAAATTCTTCTTCGGAAAATGTGATATCCACTAGATGTTCAGTATTTACTTTGCGCAGATGTCTCAATACTGACCTTGTTTTCTTTTCGTGTTTACTTGGCTTTTCTGTAAACTGTGTGTTAAATTTAGTACCGCATATCCTTTGGTTTTCGGTTGGGATATCATCGAAGGAGATCATGCAGTTGTTACCCGGATGTCGAGAATGAGTTAAGCCTTTTATGACCTTCCAGAGACTTTCACTTGGGACAAAGCTTGATTTACTCACTAGATCTCTCTCTATTTATTACGTTTGTGTTCAGTAACTAGCTTATTAATTTGATTATTTAGGTCTTTAATTCTAGTGTAGGCTGGATCTGCCTTCCGGATGTCATCTCTTAAAGTTGAAAAAACACAAGCTTCCTGTGGGAAGTTTGATTTCATCTTTTTTATTCTACCGGCTGGAATGAAGCGAGACCTGGCTTTATTAAAAATTTCTGTGTATTTTTTCCCCAAAGAGGACATCAAGTAGTAAAAATTGCTTATTGAATTCTATTTCAGAAAAATTTGTAAAATTTTGCCAGTCAGCTTTGTTAAAATTAATATATGTCTTCTTCTCGGACTTTACTTGGTTTATTGAACGGCTTAAGTGATCGGCACGTGGTCTGTTCCTAATGCGATTTCAGCTCTCCATTCAGCAATTGGCATTAGTGACATGCTGGCAAGGGAAACATCTGGAGAAGAAAACGAGTTATTTGTTACCCTTGTTGGTTGTGACTTGTGGTTCGTTGAGGACCCCAAAATTGGAACCGTCAATTTGAACAGCAATGCCTTTGCCGCGTGAATCAGTGTTTAGGTGTGAGTGCTATAGATCATGGTGAGCGTTCACATCTCCGAGAATTAGACAGTCTTTGGTGTAAAATAGGTGTCGTATGGACGGTTCCTAACCTCTATCACTGATGCTTTTTTTTGGTGGCGTTCATGCTCCATGTAGGAGCGTTGCCGGACTAATCAGCTTCGAATATTCACCACGGTCATTTGCAACAGCGACATAATTACCATGGCAGCCGATTTTTTAAGGTCGTTTGTAACGTCTGTCTCCCGTTGCAGTCGTGGTCTACCTCGCGATCGTCCACTCCCTGGGGTACTAACGTACAATTTTTTAATCATTCCAGACTGTGAATCGGCTCGTAGAACATGCCCAACCCAAGCAATCCTATTGGAACGGATACAACCCATTATATCTGGACCCTCAAGAAGGTCTCTGATATCAAAATTATATCGCGTTCTGTACTCTCTTTTGTCTGTCTTAAGTGGACCAAAAATGTAGCGTAGGATCTTACGCTCAAATACAGATAAATGTGATTCGTCATTTTGTGTAGGGGTCCATGTTTGAGACCCATACATCACCACCGGTCTAATCAACCTCTTGTATAACTTGAGTTTGGTGTTAGTTGATACATACGGTGATCCAAGGAGAGGCTTAATTGAGTAGAAAGTTCGATTACCTGTAGCGATTCGCGCTTTTATATCTGTAAGTATGGGTATGCTATTGTTTGAGTCAAGCATTGATCACAAATATTTAAAGGATTCACCTCCCTCAATTCGTTCATCGCCGCACATCAAATCTTTCTTCTCAGCCTCTCTTGAAACATTCATATGTTTGGTTTTATCGTAGTTAATTTGAAGACCTATCTTTCTAGCACCACCCTCAAGCAACTTGAAAGTCTCACTCATCACAGTTTCACTTCGGCTGCTTACTGGTGGTATATAAATATTGACTAGTGTTATCTCCGTATTTCCGGATTTTATTATGATACCCAGTTGTTCTAGGTGATTATCAGTTCCCGGTACAACTGGTATTGTGATTGTACGAAAGATAAAGGTTTTGTGAATGATAAAGGCAAGCCCTTCCCTCTATCCAGCCTTATAATTCTATAATCACAGATATTATCACTAATTTTAGATCTAACATATAGTTTAGTTTCTTGTAAAACCGCGACTAGAATATCATTATTGTACATATAGTTAACTAGGTCATCAATTTTGTTTATGAGACCATTTTAATTTAGTTGCATTATTTTCACAACAGCAATGACAAGGAGAGTTTGAAGCAGTAAGGCAAGTGACAACTGCTTCTTTATCTAAAAAATGGAGCGACGGAGTTGCACCTTTCGTCGAAATTGTTGTGATAGTCCTTGGTCGGAACTGTGAAGTTCTCTCACCTTCACTATTCAATCTCTACCTAAGCAGCTTACCTGCACCACCAGAAGGAATAACCATCATATCATATTTAGACGACTGTACCGTGCTAGCAACAGGAAACAACTCACTAATGTTCTGAACACCTACCTTAACATCCTGAATGAATTAAATTCTGGTTTAAAACCAGAAAACTGAAACTATCCACCGAAAAGTCCACCTCGACACTTTTCACCACATAGACGAAGGACGTGAACACACCACTCAACATCTGCATTGACAACGTGCTTATTCCCACGGTCCCATTCGACCCATTGCTTAAATTCAATGCTCATGCTCAACAGGTTGAAAACAGGAACAATGCTTTGAAGCACTGGCTGGTAGTTCATGGGGCAAAGATAAATACACAATCATAACAACATACAAACCAATAGGAAGACCTATTTTAAATTACGCTGCACTAGTGATGTAAAAGTGTTTAATACCATTGTATAATAAGCGGTATTATACATATAATACGCGGTATTATACGTAAAATATCGTATTGTCTTGTCCAAAACATTGTAAAATACCAGGTATTTTATTATACAAATATTTTTTATTCTGATGGTGGGCGAAGTAGTAATAGCCCTTTTACTAAAATTGCGCGTGGATTATTAAAATATTTTATAGCTGTGAAAATATGTCTACTGCTACATCTATAATTGATATAAACGATGCCGAGGAAATGAATTGTTTTTACTCCTTGTTAGTGTACGTTTCTAAATAATTTTTAAATTTCTGTTGTACCAAGATTTCAACAGAACACAAAGTCGTTACAAAGCCGTTACAGTGATTTTTTTAATGGAGCAAATTAAAATTTATCAACCAGCACACAAATCTCAAAACACTCATTATGAAACCGATAATAGTTTTATTTATTGTATAACTTAATGAAATAGAGTTTGTGGCTCTTTGGAATGTAGTCTCTGCTATTTTGCATTTTTCTGCATCTTTCACTGTAACAGAAACAACAATTTCAATATGCAGACGAAAACATACCAAAAGTAATTGTCTTACAAATCAACGAGACGGAAAACTCGTTTGTGTCAAACATAATTAAGACCTATAACAATTTATCCATGGGAAATGGTAAAGATCCAATTTGAATAAAAAACAAATACGCTAGCTGGCAGCGAATGAAGGTGAAATAATTTGAAACCAAGCATCAGGATTGTTTTGCTGATCAGTTCATCCACATGCATTAGAGTCAGATGATTAAATAGATCTTATTAGCATTTGTTTCAGGAATATACTTAGATAAAAAAAAAACGATAAGATATCTAAATTCAATTATCTGTAATTCAAAATGACGATGGAAGTCATTTTTTGTTGTTATTCCATTATACGGTATTTTATTTTGTATAATACAATGAATAATACGATTGTTACACAAAAAATAAAATACGGTATTTTAACATCTCTACGCTGCACCCATATGGACACCTCAAGTCGCTGACACTCACTAGAATAAATTACAAGTAACACAAAACCCAGCGTTACGAACAGCAACCGGATGTCATTTTTTGGCTCACCGAGATCACCTGCACCAAGAATGTAACATATTGAAAGTAACATAAAGCACAAACTACAATCACAAAACGACTACCGAATGTACGCAACGAATGATTTGACGACCATTGCCTCTAAAGCAGTTGAAAACAAAATAAAAATATTGCGAGAAACATGGTTAACAACCAACAAGCGACACTCGAAGGTCCCAATGCGCCACGAAAGCCTCTGCAAAATTAGTAAGGATAAACACACGAACATATGAAGAGCAGTATTTCGAAAGAATGATTTGCACTTGAAGAAAATTCGAAAGATTGATTTGCACATGCTAGACATCTGACAAAAATTTTTTAGATAGACGCGAAAACAATAGCCCCAATAAAGGCTTGAAACCACATACAACAGAAACAGAATTCCATACAAAATTTACAGCAACAGATTTTTTGCTGTCAATCCGTTTCTATCTAACAGTCTATCTGTTTCTGTTGTATGTGAATGCCCGGCTTAAGAATGAACATGCTTTCACACGTATTGGTAAGATCTCATTCAATTTTAATTTTTGTTTTGTCTCATTCGACGTTGATTGTTGAATTATTAACCGACTGTATTCAATAGGGTACACTTCATGTCCTGCAAACAGTGACATTTATTAAGGTGACCATTTATCGTACTATAAAAAGGACGGAAAAATAAAAGAAAAAGCACAACGTAAATACTACCTTTACATATGACCCTCACGCTTTTCATTTGATGATTGCCTCATATTTTATACTGCATGAGACGACTGTCCTTGACGAGTCGGACCACTTTTCTATCTGCCATTTTCCTAAATTCGACCGCTTTTTCGCTTGGAAAACTCCGTTACAGAGTTTTACAAGGTTACGCCAGGGTAACCTTTTGCGACAAAAAGTTGTCTGCTATTGTCGAATTCGACAACCCAAACATGCCAAAATGTCAATGATCGTACTCGACAATAGCAGACACATTTTTGTCGAACAAGGTTAGCTTCGTTTTCTAAAACAAATTTTCACCCCTATTAATCAAAAACAAAATTGTGGTAATAAGTTTACAAGACCCCAAGATATCGCCCATGTTTCGGAGTTTTTTCCAAGCGAAAAAGCGGTCAAATCGAGGAAAATGGCAGATATAAAAATTGTCGAACTCGTCACACAGTCGGTTCACGAAGTATAAAGCCTGGTGAGAGCCTGGTGACTATTAGATAATATAAACAGTGCCCGTCGATTTTTGTTCGAATGAAAATTAATTTTAATCAAGTACGTATTTTCCATTACTATCTACAACCTTTTGCCATTTTATGGGTAGTTACTACTAGTTTCATGATTCCACTACAGGAGCACTTCTGTGGTTTATCGGTAAAAACCTTGGTCAATTGATTTTCGATGGCTCTTTTGTCGGCAAGCTTTTTCATCAAGGAAGATTTCCAAAGACAGGGATAAATGATAGTCAGATGGAGCTAATCTGGCTATACATTGCACCAAAGCTATCCAACCCAGGTAACAGTTCAATCATTTTCTGGCGGGTCATCAAAGATTTGTGTAGTCTGGCATTGTCATGATGGAAAACAACTCTTTCGATTGAGCAATTGCAATACTTAGTTAAAAAAAATTAAATTGAATTGATAGATGGCTGCGTACTAATAAAAAAGTCTCTGAATACATTTAACTGATTACTTTACTTAAAATATCGAAAAGGAGACAGCTAGGAGAACATATGCCGAGACAGGGCAGAACCTTCAAAAGAAGGACTGTCGTTACAAAACGAGGACGGTTGGTCACCTTATTTATAAGAGGACGGTTGGTCACCTTATTTATTAACCAATTTCCTATACATATTCAGGCAAGATTACTTTATCTTAGGCCCCGGCCAATTTTTTTTTATTATTTTTAAGGGCACTTTTATAGGCATATTACAAAAAAAATTTTTTGAAAATCAGTCCCGGGGACCAAGATATAGGCCTTTGAAAAAAAAAATATCGTATAAAAGTACCCTTTTTTTTTTACCGAATTTTGCAATCCAAATGACGTTTAATGTTATTTTTGATATATAATTTTAAAGAATCAACATGAATAACTTAAAAAAAAATAATTATAACCTTAGGGGCCCACGTTATGACCATTTGAGGCAAGATTACTTTAACTTAGGCGCGAGTGGATTTTTTTTTATTATTTTTATCGTAAATTAAAAAAAATTTTGTAAAAGGGACAGTTTTGATCGTTTATCTTCTAAGTACATAGGAAATGAAGCAAAAATAAGTAAAAAATAAAAATTTTTTGTCAAAACCAGTGCAATTTTGTATGGATTTTGCTTTTTTCAAAGGCCTGTATCTTGGACCCCGGGGCTCCGATACAACTCGTTTTGGTTTTATTCGCTTCAGTGAGTGATTCTCTATCAAATAAAAAAAAAATTTTTTGGGGCCTAAGAAAAAGTAATATCCCCCATATTCATTTTGCCCCAAAAGTTTGACATTTGCTCAACAGTATCAAAACGTAGAAAAAAAACAACATTCATCAGAGATCTGAACGGTGCCTATTAAAGGGTACACTACCATAAAATTTGTTTCACCAAAACTTTGTTCTAATTCTATTACTGAATACTTTTCTACCTGTTCGGTACAAGTTCCAACACAGAATTAACGAAATTAAAAAAAAGCAATACAATTGTAAAAACAGCAATACAAAAAAACAAATTTGATAATTCGGAGTCGGAGAAAAGAATTCACTATATATTTTAATTCCAATTCTCTTATTACTCTTATTTTTTTTACTATAAAAAGCTTCCGTACTCCTTCGCTTTAAACTTTTAAATTAAATCTATAACCTTGTCCATTAACTGTCTAACCGTTAGTTAACATATAAATAAAAAACAATAAATGGATTTGTTTCCTTATAACGAAACATTTATCCAAGAATTATTTATGACTCAACTTAAAAAACATGACATTGTTGATAAATTTTTTGTTTTGATTGCAAATAAAAATTGTCTTCCAATCATTTACATAAAATGTCAAAAAACTTAACAACAAAAATCGATTATCAAAAAAAAACACATACAATAGAGCTACAACAGAGATAGAAACATTCCTATTTGATAAGTATATGCGATAAAAGAAGATAACCGTATTGAAATTGTATTTTTTTGGTTTTAATTATCTATAATTTTTCTACTTACACTTCAAGTATCCTATCACCTTTTTTTATGCCAGCTTGTTCAGCTGCACCATTATCTAAAACCGCACTAACATGTTGCAAAGGAGCATATAATTCACCATTTATTGAACGTAACTGTCCACCCTCCGAAACTTGACCGCGGACATTAAAACCAAATCCGGTTTCAGTTTTATAAATTGTAACCGCACGGGGCCCTGTTGTATCTGCCGTAATTATATTATTCTTATTAGAATAATTATTATCATTTGAGTTTAATTTCGTTGTTAGATTTTTATTATTGTAAGCGTTTATGTTATGTTCACAATTCTCGGAATCCGCCATTGCACTAACACCGTACACTAATACTATCGAACTGTTTGAATGTACCAATTTTTTTATTGTTTCTTTGAACAAAAAATATCAAAACAATTTTGACAGAATTTGTTTTATTAGAAAAATATTGCCATATCAAAAAATATTGAAAATGGAAATGATTATGAATCACAGATGTCAGGGTAAAGAATTTCTGAATATGGTGAACTTATGAAAAATGGAAACAACTATGGTGAAATTGATAATTAATATTAGCGTCTTCGATAAGACCGTTTTATGTTCCTATTCTCGTCGCAATGCTGTGGTGGCATGTTTTGACATTAACGCGCGTATTTGAAGCAAAAATTTAATTTTATTAGTGTACAATAGTTTTGATTTTATATAACAATTTAAAAATACAATAACTCACTAAAAATAAACAAGCAAACATTAAACTTTCAAAATAGTAAAGCAGATTAGTGAAATTTATGGTTTAAAATGTAAAACATCAATATTGTAGATGTTTATTGCATACATACTTAATTTTTTTTGCGATGGAACAAAAGTTTTACATAAATTTTAAACTACGAAGTGAATTTAATCTAGATCAATATTTTCACAGGGACTCATGCAAGGCCAAGGAAAATATTAATTCATCTACAGGACAACAATATGGAACAAACAAATATTCCATTAAACTAGCAGTGAGTTTGAGGTAACTTTAACAATTTCTTATATTTACTCTATAGATTATTTCAGTAATGGCTAAAGGGGACCGCACTGAACTTCTAAATGCTGCCAGCCATGATGCATGCTTTCGAACAGTTCCACCTTCATCGTGCGAGAATCATGGAACTTTAGTTGTATGTAAACAGTAAACATTATGTAATTTATATGAATTTATTTTGTATGATGGAATTTTATTTAATGCAAATGAAATACTTATATTTTTGTTTATACATACTCTCTTTTATTATTAAATTTATCTTTACTTAATTACTTAATATACGCTGTGAAATATTAATATTGGCCGGTGGATCAGTTTTATCTTTAATTTTGATAAGTTTAATTGTATCCAAAAAAAAAATGTTGCAGTTTTATTACTAATCTCAAAGCCTATGGCCAATTCGGAAATTGTGCAGTTGGATTTTAATTTGAGCATTGTTAGTAGTATTTGATCCTTCATTTGTGGTATGAGGCCTGGCAGACCGTGAAGGCCTCCCAGTTGGTCGTGCACACAAAACACATAATCCCCTGATACTAGCTCAAGCTAGCGTAAATTCTACGACCGACCTCACTACAAGAAAATTTATAACTGAATAACAAAATCTAAAAACTAAATAACAAATGCGTGCCTCATTTCCCACCCTGGTTCTCAAGATAGATGAGCCACCGTGCCACAACTCTTCGCATATTATAGCACTTAGCAAATCATAAATACATTACAGAATAAAACCACTAGTTATATTGTTACGATTTCAGAAAAATCCAGACGATTACAGTGACTTCCAGAAAAATCAAATCACAACAAAACAACAACCAATTAATGAAATGAATAGTGTTGTTGTTGTATTTCGTGGAATTTGGGTCAAAAATAAATAAAAATGAATGATTTTATGAATCAAATCAGCATAACCTAAAGTAATCGAATATTCTACTATTTCCTCAAGGTTTCTAAAAGTGACTCGAATTTTCTACAAATTAAGCAGAGTAGTATATAAGCAATTATCTGTTGTACTTATGAATTAGTTTTATTTTAAACCTGCGAAAATGTAGTTAAAATTATAAAAGTGATTTTTAAATTAGTTTTTGTGAATAAAGTTTAAAGTGTTATTAAGTAGAAATATTTTGTGTATTATTTTAAACGTTGTATTACTGGAAATGTCTACAATCAACCGTTGGAGTTTCTGAAGCTGTTGAAAGAATATTCTAGTTAGGAATATTGTTTGCTGTATTGTTTCCTGTTGTTGTGGAAAAATTATGGTTTTGAATACTTAATAACATCTTGTACTTACTAATCAGTGATCGAACTCTGAAGAGATTTGGGAATTACGTTTGTCGAATTGAGAGTAAGGCGAATTCGAAGTAAGGTTGGAAAAACGTAGCATTGGTGACATCGGCGGATTAGTTTGCTGTTTATAATGTTTTTTTTAAGTGACTTAAAAGTTCCTGAGCTAAAGAAGAAACTAGTACAACGCGGATTGTCAACAACTGCAAACAAAAGTGAATTGATGCTACGGCTTTGAGAAAGTATGGAAGCCAACGGAATAGACGTAGAAAGTTACCAGTTTGGGGTAGTTACAACAAATACTGATTCAACTGCAGCTGATGAAGAGAAAAGTTTTGTTGCTTAAACAACAACTTCATTGCCATCCGTTAATTTCGATTTTACGCAGTTAATGGCAATGATGCAACAAATGAATTTGAATATAAGCCAGACAAAACAAGAAATTAATTCCAATATGAATCAAAAACTGGATGATCTAAATACAAATATGGCTACTACCAAGGAAGAATCAGCTGTAAGATCAATCAACAGCTGGAAACAGTCAACAATAACATGGTAAGAATTAGAACAAAAGGTGCTTGACGAAAACAAAAAGGGTACTTTCCAAAGTTGATAATTTCGAAAAACGGTTGCACGATGTTGAGACGATTAAAGTTACTTCCCAGGTGGTATATCAAATAGCAAATATCAAATTAAAACCATACGATCATATTAAAATCATACGATGGAACAACATCGTTTGGCATCTTCAAGTTCCAGTTCGAGACCGCAGCAGATCAAAACGTTTGGAACGCCGAAAATCGTCTAGCTGCATTGATAGTTGCTCTTAAGAGGGAAGCAGCTGAAGCATTACAGGCAGCACCAGAAAGTGACCTGAAAAGTTATGCAGAAGTGATGAATGCATTGGAACGAAAATATGGCAGCGAAAACAAAATGGAGTTATACAGAATCGAGTTAAAAGGTCGCTTACAACGATATGGAGAATCTCTTCAGGACTATTCATCGGCAGTGGAACGGCTTGTACATTTGGCACACTCGAATACTCCACCATATTTTATGGAGAAAATGAAGATTGAGGCCTTCATTGATGGTATCTAAGATCCAGAAACCAGGATAAAAGTTATGACTACACCTAAGGCGACTTTCCATGAAACAGTCGCATACGCAATGCAATATGAGATGGTACAGAGGATCTGTAAGCCATCTGGTGGATGCAGAAAAAGGAATGTAGAGGGAAACATCCAAGAAGAAGTATTGGCACACAGAGGTGGAAGCGATATTAGATGCTGGGCATGTGACGAAGAGGGTCACATTGCACGGGAGTGCAGGAAAACTAAAAAAGCCGATAGATCGTCGTTTTCTGCGAAGAATATGGGAGTCGAAGACAAACAGCACGGAGGGTTCAGGAGCAGCAGTAGGAAAATCTTGTGTTGGATATGTAGGAAATCGGGCCATATCTCACAGGACTGCTGGAACAGGAAGCATGATAGATCTTCGTCTCTTATTCGACGGAAGTGCATTGAAGGTGCAACTGTAAAGCTAAGAAGTGAAAAGAATGCTGCCTACATTCCCATTTCAAGAATAGCAGTAAATGGTAAAAGTTTGGGTATCAAAGGACAAATTGAAGGTAAAAGTTGCTTCATGACACTGGATACAGGTGTAGCTCGAACATTCATTCACAAAGGTTTGATTGACGGTGTTTTGGAACCATCAGATGGATTGAAACTCCAAACAGTAACTGGAGAATGCGCTGAAATAGAAGGTAAAAGAATCGCTGAAATAAAATTGGGAAATAACTGCTATCCGCAAGAGGTGCTAGTGGCAGACATTATGGATGAAGTTATTTTGGGGAATGAACTTCATGAAGGCGAAGGGATTAGTCTTCGATTTTGGGATGTGGGATCCTAAAGGTTAATAATGCTCAGATGCCACTACTTGTGAATGAGGCAGAGTCAACAGATATTGGCAGCGATGAGGAACTATGCAGTGCATAGGAAAATCCAGCACCATCCAAACAGATGAGGGAGAAAAACGTCAACCGACGCAGACGTTTAAACAAACACCGAAAATTAAAAAGGAAACAGGTCCAAGTCCATAACGAAGTGAGCAATGTAAAAGAGGTGGTTCAAAAAGCTTCAAACGGGGACGAATCGCAGCTGAAAATGAGAATGGTTCAGGGACATGACAGTGCGAAACACTTAAAGGGAAGAGATAAGGAGCACTTTAGAGATAATGAGAATCCATACTCATCACGGTGGGCTGACATAGAACAAAGTAATGGCCAAGTACTGAGAAAGGGATCGGAAGTAATTCTAAAACGTCTGGGAAATAGAAAAAAAAATGTTTAGATTCAAGATTTTTCTGTAATCATAACAATACCCTCCACTCATGCCTGTTTGTCCCGAACAGGATCTAGATCTTTCCTCCAGCATTGGAGGAAAGATCTAGATCCTGTTCGGGACAAACAGGCTTAAGTGAAGGGTATTGTTACGATTACAGAAAAATCTAGACTATTACAGTTTCTTCAAGTAAAATCAAATCACAACAAAACGCAACAACAAATGAATGAAATGAATAGTGTTGTTGTTGTTTACATATTCTTAAAATTAAGGTCAACGTAAAATAAATGATTTTATGAATCAAATCAACGTAACGTAAAAAATCGAATATTGTAATATTTTCTCAAGGTTTCTCTAAAGTAACCTCGAATTTTCTAGAAATTAAGCACAATAGTATATAAACAATTGTCTGTTGTAGATTGGGATTAGTTTTATTTTAAACGTGTGACGGTAAAGTGAAAATTATAAAAGTGATCTTTTAAATTAGTTTTTGTTAATAAAGTATAAAGTGTTATTAAGTAGAAATAATTTGTGTATTATTTTAAACGTTGTATTACTGGAAATGTCTACAATCAACCGTTGGAGTTTCTGAAGCTGTTGAAAGAATATTCTAGTTAGGAATATTGTTTCCTGTTGTTGTGGAACAATTACGGAGTTAAATACTTAATAAAACCTGGTGTTTGTGCTTACTAATCAGTGATCGAACTCTGAAGAGATTTGGGAATTACGTTTATCGAATTGAGAGTAAGGCCATTCGAAGGAAGTTTGGAAAAACGTAACAATGTCAATGGCTTGTTGGATTCCACCGTTCATTCAATTTATAGTTTTTCCGATGTACACTACACTGCCGTGCTAAGCATAGAAGTCGTAACTTGTATTTTTGACATTTCGAGATATTAACAATTTTTAATTTTCAATTTTCACAGTTAAACTAATCAAGACTATATTTATAACTAGCAGGACCCGGCGTACGTTGCTACGCCTATAAAAAAGTTTGTGTGCGTGTTATGTTTTTATATTTAATAAGAACACAATATTTTAATTATTTAAATGTTTATTATAATTATAAATATATATATAAATTCAAGATACATATATAAAGTATAAGACGAGTGATATGTTTCTTTTTCAACTACTAACTTATATCTAAATTCCACCAGATGTCTCGTATGTATTTATAATTAACGAATGACGTTACATCTCCCCTTCACAAGATACAAATAAAATATTTCAATTAACAATAATAAAAATAGTTCAATTAACAATAATCCTTAAATTTATATGGAGTTTTAATTTGTCTCCCTGACCTAGTTCTATGCTGGGGAACGTCATTATTTTCTGTTACATTTACATTATTGGATTCTACTTGATTTTCAATTTGAATTCCCGTATCAGTATTTAAATTTTTATGACTTTCAAAATTACCTAAATTTACATTTTCAGTGTTACAATAATAGTGAGAATTCTGAACAAATGATTCTTCAAAACTATTTTCATTCGGTTCCTTTTCGTTTACATCATACCCGTTTTGAATAAATTTCTTTATATAAGCTCTATTACGTCTATATACTTTACAATTTTCACCCTTAATCAAAAAAGACCTTGGTTCTGGACCAATTTTAACAATTATTCCTTTATTCCATTTTTTATCTGTCGGAATTTTCTTAAATAGAACCGGATCATTAACATTTAAATTTGACAGTTCTTTCTTATTTCTATTGTAATAAAATGACTTTTGTTTATTATTTTTATCTTGTAACGATATTTATTATAGTTTATTATGTAATTAAAACAGGAGGCTTTTATAACAGATATACTTTATTGTGTCCGCCATTAATGTATGTTTATAATTGACATGCCGTACAAGGTTACAAATATATATATATGGTACTGTCATCTTATAACTATATATATGGTATTACTAATACAGAGTTTACATTTAGTTGTATTGTTACATCTCCTTTTTTTTTTTTTTTTATACAAGTGTAACATACTAATTATTCAATATCAAAGAAAATCGAATCTTAATATTTCAAAATTTCAATATGTTCAATGAATTTCTTACAAACAAATTTAAATTTCAAATTATAAATCTAATCTTTGTACTGGTTTAACAGTACGACCTGATCTTGTTTTGGGCAAGTGATCTAGAGTAGGCATCACTTCAGGTGCATTTACTACTCTACTAATTGGTGACAATGAGTTTTGGTTGACATTGAAGTTTATGTTAGGTGGAGTACTGTGATTTGCATATTCGTTTGGATACTCAATTTGTGGTTCACGTTTAACGGGAATTGAAGCCTTAGTACGATGCAAATGGTGTGTGTTTCTTCGATACAACTTTCCACTATCCGACTGTACTATATATGATCTAGGTACGTTTAGCTTTTGGGAAATTGTTCCGCCAATCCATTCTCTATGGCCAGTTTGAATTCTGACTTTATCATTGACTGAAAATTCTTGTGAATCTTTTGACCCCTTATCGGCATATTCTTTTTGTTTTTGACGAGAAATTTCTAATTTTTCTTTTACTTCTGTAACCAATCGAGGTTTTAATAGATTCGGGCCAATTGGGATGTTAGTTCTAGTTAATCTTCCCATAAGGCGTTGATTTGGTGATTCTAAATGCTTATCTCGCGGGATATTACGACAATTTTGCAATGCCAAATAAATGTCCGTATTATCCTTTGAGCAACGTTTTAATAATAGTTTAGCAGATTCTACTGCCCTTTCTGCTAGTCCATTTGCGCGAGCGAAACGTGGACTAGACCTTATTTGTTTGAAATTCCATGTTTTACTAAACTCTTGAAATTCGGCAGAGGTATAATTTGAACCGTTATCGCTTTCTAGAATTTGAGGCGTACCATGTGTTGCAAAACACTTTTTTAGGAACGTAATCACTTCTTTTGAGGATGCGTTTGCTATTTTTTCGAAATCAAAATACCCCGAATAGCTATCAACAACAACTACATATGTTTCGGATTTAAAGGTAAAGAGATCTGACGCAACGATTTGAAATGGTAAATCTGGAATTTGTTTGGTAACAATCGACTCTTTTGTGTTAGACCGTTGTGTCTGTTGACAAACCGAACATTTTTCCACAAATTCTATTACTTCGTTAGTTAGATTTTTGAAATAAAACAGCTGTCGTGTTCGTTTCATAGTGCTTTGTATGCCTAAGTGGCCTAAATGAGTAGCATTCAAGATTTTCTTAATTTGTGAATTTGGAATTACTATCTTTTCTCCTTTAAAGATAATACCTTCATAGACAGATAGTTCCTCACGAAAGTTGATAAAATGTTTTATTTCTTGCGGTACTTTCGATAAATCGTTCGGAAAACCATTTTGAATAAATTTTTTAAGTTGCTTTAAACCGTTATCGTTTTCGGTATCCTCAACTAAGGACTGAATTGCATTATCAGACATCGGTATTAGCAACTGAATTTCTAGTTCTTCTTCATTGGACTCTGTGTCTATATTTTGACAATCTCTACTTAGAGCGTCTGGAATTGGAATGTCTGACCCTTTTTTATATACTACCGTTGGAGAATATGGTAATACTTCCAATAATATTCTTTGTAGTCTTGGGGGAGCAGACTGTAATGGTTTTTTGAAGATAGTTTCGAGAGGTTTATGATCGGTTTCAATTATCAATCTTTTGCCTGATATGTACTCATGAAACTTTTTACAAGCGAATCGTATCGCACACGCTTCTTTCTCAATTTGTGGATATAACTGCTCTGTCTTTGTTAGCGCCTTAGAAGCATATGCTATTGGATGTTCATTTTGTAGCAGCACGGCTCCTAAAGCCTTACTACTTGCATCAACTGACAATTGAACGTTAGCATTTACATCATAGTATTTTAATACTGGTGGTGATGTTAATATGCTTTTAATTTTTTCGAATGCATTATTCTGTTCAATTTCCCAATGAAACTCCACATCTTTTTTTAATAACTCTCTTAATGGAGCCGTAACTTCAGAGCATGAAGGAATAAATTTTGAGATATATGTGACCATACCTAACAGTCGATGTACTTGTTTTGTGTTTTTGGGTGTTTCCAGTAATTGTATTGTTTTAATTTTATCGATATCTACCTGAAGACCATCTCCAGAAACTATATGACCCAAAAACTTTAAGGAACTTTTGTTAAATAAGCATTTCTCTTTGTTTAATTTTAGTCCATTGAGCTTTATCAGATTTAGAACTTTGTTTGTTATGATTTGTAATTCATCCAGTGTGGTGGCATGAATCAGTATATCGTCCATAGAGCACTCCACGTTTTCCACTCCTTCTAGCATTTGGCTCATAATCTGCTTGAATACCTCTGGAGCAGATGCTAAGCCAAACGGAAGACGGAGACACGTATAACGACCCCATGGAGTGCTAAATGCCAGATATTTTTGCGTTCTTTCTGAAACTGGAATTTGCCAGAATCCTTTTTTACAATCCAGCAATGTAAAATATTTTGATTCTTTAATCCTGGTTGCAATTTCTTCAATTGTTTTAAGAGGAAAATGGCGCCTCAGAATATGCTTGTTTAGCTGCGAAGGATCTATACAAAGACGAATACTTTTGTTCTTTTTGACAATAACTAACGGTGAAACGGATGGAGTCGGTTCTTTTACCGGTTTTATCACTCCAATTTTTGTCATTTTATTCAATTCACGTTTAACATCGTCTCTTAGAGCTAGAGGTATGCGACGAGGAGGAACAATATCAAAGGTTGCTCCTGGCTTAAGGTCAATGTCATAGATAAAGTTTTTTATACAACCTAAACCTTCATATAACTCGTTGTCCGTCTCTAGTGTATTTATGTCGATTGTGCGAGAAATTAAATTTAGCATTTGACAAGCTTTCATTCCAAGAATTGGACATGAATTTCTATCAACTATCTTAAATAGAAGCTCAAATTTTTTATTATTTATTGAACCTTCAAGTTTTGTTTCCCCTATAACTTTAATTCGGTGTCCACTGTATGTGACAAGAGATTTTGTAGGAGACTTGCATATATATGCATTCAATTGTTTTGCTAATTCTTTATTTACAACATTACACTGTGCCCCTGTATCTAACTTAAATTTTATATCGTTATTATTTATTTTTATTTCCTGAAACCAAGACTCATTGTTAATGCTATTTACATTTAATTCATCTACTGTATTAACAAAAGCTAGACTATAATTTTCCTCATCAAAATCATCATCGCTTGTTTCTAATTGATTAACTTTATTATTTTTAGATTTATATTTTGATTTACAAGCTACCGAAAAATGACCATTCTTATTACATTTTAGACATGTTTTACCAAATGCTGGACAGCTTTTTGGCCCATGTGTTGTCTTACAACGATTACATGCATAAATGTCACTTTTTGGCGCTTGATGATTTTGACTTGAGTTTCGATTTTGTTTGTTATTAAATTTAAAATTTTTTGTTTTATTTACAGAATTAATTTCTAGATTATTAACATTATTATTTTTTAAAGCTGACATTTGTTTACTAGCTAATTCATTAGCTTTACATATACTTATTGCCTTGTCAAGAGTCAAGTTTTCGATTGTTAGTAATCGTTCTCTTAACGATTCTCCAACTATTCCTATAACTATTTTGTCTTTCAATAAGTCATCTTGTAGAACTCCAAAATCACACTTCACTATTTGCGTCTTACATTTTGTCAAGAACTCGTCGAAACTTTCGTTTTGTTGTATTATTTTATTGAATACGTACCTTTCATAGGTAATATTTACTTTTGGAGTGAAAAATTGGTTGAATTTTTCTACTATTATTTTGAAGGTGACATCTTTTTCTTTTATTTGGAATGTTTCGTATATTTTTAAAGCATCTGGTCCAATGCATGCCATTATTGTTGCTGCTTTTATCTTTTCTTCTTTATCTTCTAGACCAGATGCAACTGCATAAAAATTAAAATGCTGAAGCCATCGCTTCCATTCGTTTTCCCGGTCATCTGTAATGACTAGGTATTTTGGTGGACGTATACCTTCCATTATTTATATATCGTTGCCTTAGAATTTTATTTGGGTTTATATTTATTATTTTATTTTGTTTATAAACCACACCTGACACCATGTAACGATATTTATTATAGTTTATTATGTAATTAAAACAGGAGGCTTTTATAACAGATATACTTTATTGTGTCCGCCATTAATGTATGTTTATAATTGACATGCCGTACAAGGTTACAAATATATATATATGGTACTGTCATCTTATAACTATATATATGGTATTACTAATACAGAGTTTACATTTAGTTGTATTGTTACAATCTATAAATGAGTGATATTCTCGTTTGTTTACGACTTTAGGCTTTAAATAATTATCTGTGGTTGGCAAATTTGTTCTAAGTTGCCGTGACATTAAAAGTTGAGCGGGCGAGTACAGACTTTGATTTGCAGTGTTTCTATATTGAAGTAGTGCTAAGTATGGATCTGAATTAGACTCATTTGATTTGATAAGTATTTTCTTAAGCGTTTGTATGCTTCTTTCTATTTGTCCATTAGACTGACTATGGTAGGGACTTGTAAATGTGTGCTTAATATCCCAACCAGTGACAAAATTTTTAAAATATTCTGAGTTAAAAGGCGGGCCCCCGTCTGTTATTATAATTGCAGGGATGCCATGCCGTGCAAAAAATGATTTTAAATGCATGACAACAGTACTTGAATTACTATTATCTATTACTACCATTTCAATAAATTTGCTATAATAGTCGACGCATACCAAGTATTTTCTATTTTTAAAATATAAAAAATCAATACCTAATTTGTACCACGGAATCAATTTAATTTCATGAGGTAACAATGGTTGCTTACAATTATTATTACTAAATTCTTGACATATTGAACAAGATGAGACGACATTTGTTACATCATTATTTAGATTTGGCCAATAAACTGAATTTTTTGCAAATTGAACACATCTTGTGATGCCAAAATGACCTTCATGAATTATTTGTAACATTTCCTTTCTTAACGTTTGTGGCACTATTATTACATCATTTTTAAATATAAGACCATCATTGACAAAAATTTCATCTTTGATTTTGAAATATGGACGAACTTCTATAGGAGTTGACTTAATATTTGACGGCCATCCCTCATAATAATATTGACTCAATAATTGTAGCGTACTATCTTTAGAAGTTTCAGTTTTGAAAGTATCTTTTCTCTCAGGTGACATATTGACATTATTTGTGACAATTAAATTTACATGAACATCAATTTCATCATCTAGCTGAGGTAACATTTCAGCTATTGATGCTCTTGACAAAGTATCTGGAATATACATTTTACTTCCAGGCACATAGACAACTTCTAAATCGTATTTTTGAATTTTCATCATAAGCCGTTGTAGACGCGGAGGGATTTTATGCAACGGTTTTTCGAATAACGGTACTAGTGGTAAGTGATCCGTTTGAACTTTAATTTTATGACCATAAGTGAATTGATGAAATTTTATACATCCAAATACAATAGACAATAGTTCACGCTCTATATTAGCATAGTTATGCTGACTTGGAGTTAACATGGCTAAGGAATAGGCAATAGGGTTTGAACCATGCATGATCGAGGCGCCGACTGAGTTTTGCGACGAATCACAAGCTAGAATAAGTTCTTTATTTGGATCGAAATGAGTTAAGACTGGCGCTTGTGTTATTAGTGACTTAAGACGTTCAAACTCTTTTGCATGTACTGCATCCCAATGCCATATGACATTCTTTTTAAGTAATGACCTCAAATTGTGAGTTTCTTCTGAATATGACTTAATGAATTTTGAAAGATATGTTAACATACCTAGAAAACGTTTAAGATCTTTAGTATTTTTTGGTGACGGCATCTTATTAATTGCTTCTATCTTATTTTTATCTGGATGACAACCTTGACTACTAAAAACATGACCTATATAAGTGACTGAATTTTTACATATTTGAGATTTTTCTAAATTGAATTTTAGACCAATTTGTCTAGCTCGATTTAAGACTTGTTTTAAAATTTGATCATGTTCTTCTTTTGACTTTGCAAATATAAGAAAATCATCAAAATAAATTAATAGACCAGGAATATTTGCAAATAATTTTTCCATAGTTTTATAAAAATATTCAGGCGCTGATTTAATCCCAAATGGTAATCTCAAAAATCTATACCTTCCCATTGGGGTTATAAATGTACATAATTTAGAGGACTCTTCGTCTAATCTAATAGTCCAAAATCCTGAATTAGCATCCAATGTTGTAAAAAGTTTGGCATTGCTTAAGTGAGACCTGACTTCATCTAGAGTTTTAAACGGATAATGTGACCTTATTATAGCTTTATTTAAGTTCCTAGGATCTAAACATATTCTTAATTTTCCACTAGGCTTTTTGACAATGACTAAACTATTGACCCATTCTGTTGGTTCCTCTATTTTCTTTATAATATCTAATTTTTCCATAGGTTTTATTTCGACAGACAAATCTTTATATAATTTAAAAGGAATTTTACGCAAAGGCTCTATTGTAGGCTTGACTGACTTATCTATATCTATATGACAAATTTCATTTTTAATACAACCTATTCCTTCAAAGACATCATTAAATTTAGACAACAAACTTTCATCATTATTATCATATTTAAAAGTAACATTTTTATCAAAAGTTACGTTATGAACTCTTTTTACCACATTAAGTTCGACAGAAGATTCTCGACCTAAGACTGATTCCAGATCCTCTTTGCAAATTAAAAACTCTATCAAGTACGACTTGTCTTTTAATTTACAATTAAGTTCAACTTGACCAATTACGTGAACTTGTCTATGAGAATAATCTTTTATTCTAGTTCCTGTCTGTTTTATTGGAATTCTAACACCTAATGACTTAAACGTTTTTAAACTAATTACATTGACATGTGCTCCAGTATCTATGATACATTTTAATTTTACATTTTCACTTATACCAAGAGTTACGTCCCAATCAGAACTCAAAGCATTGATTTGACAGTTATATAAAGATCCTACATAAAATTCAGAATCTTGACTTTTATTTTTATGAACTTCTAACATTTTAACTTTTCTTGGAAGAAAACATTGCTTAGCATAGTGGTTCAAGCGACCACAATTTGAACATTGAGCTCCTTCAGCAGGACATTTTGACCTATGGATTTGACCACATCGATTACAATTTTTATTATTACTATTTTGATAATTATTAAACTTATTAAACTTATATCTAGGACTCACAGACCGATTTGAAGCTCTTGATGTTGACCTATTGTATGACTTTTGATCCCTTCTTTGGACGTTGAACCTTGAACTTGACCTTGGGTTGTGACTGTGTTGAACTTGTGATTTTGACGAGTTGACATTATATGCAGCTACTGCTCCAACAATATCTTGATTAATTCTTTCTTCTTTTTGTAGTTGTTCAGCCTGACGTTTTGACATTGCCATAGTTTTTGCAATTTCTATATTTTTAGAGAAATCTTTTTGATCTTCTTGGATTAATTTTTGCTGAATGTATTGGTTTGACGAATTTAGACCACATATAAAGCAATCTTTTATAATTGACTCTCTTAATATATCAAACTCGCATGTTAGACTTAAATTAGTTAAGGACGTGACGAAATCTTCTAAACTTTCACTTTCTTTCTGACGGCGAGAGAAGAAATTATACCTTTCTAGCGTTATATTTGCTTTTGGCACAAAATGATTATCAAATAACTTCACGAGTTCATCAAATTTTATAGTATCTATGTCTTTGTTGAATGATTGAAATATATCCAATGCATCTGGACCTATGTGATGTAGTAACAAAGCAACTTTTCTTTGTTCGTCTTCTAAGTCTAGTTTATTAGCTCTTAGAAAAATGTTAAATAATGTTTTCCATTGTTTCCAGTTAGGATTATGAATATCAATTGGTTTAATGAAACAAGGTGCATTAGCTGCAGGTTTTTGTGTTGACATTGTTTTTGTTATATTTGAAGTAGGCTTCGACTTTTTAGTTTGACTTATATCTTCTGGAGGATCCGTTTCATCATCACACATTTTATATTTGTAGCATTTTATTTGACAATTATAGTAGTTTTTATTTTAAAATATGAAAAATTAAATTTGACATGTGGCCTTTCAATTTTTATCCACATTTATTTTTTGCATCTCTTTATATTTTTGACACTTTACTTTACACTTGACACCATGTTATGTTTTTATATTTAATAAGAACACAATATTTTAATTATTTAAATGTTTATTATAATTATAAATATATATATATAAATTCAAGATACATATATAAAGTATAAGACGAGTGACATGTTTCTTTTTCAACTACTAACTTATATCTAAATTCCACCAGATGTCTCGTATGTATTTATAATTAACGAATGACGTTACAGTGCGTACATTTTGTTGAATTAGTAAGAACAATTTCAAAGAGTCGTAATGAGAATAGAAGGAGCCTATTTTAATTTTTCCATTTGGGAAATATGAATAACAGAGATCATTAGCATTCTAGCTGATCAATCCAGATAGTTTGAAAATTGAACGGAAGGTCAACATTTGAAAGTGATTGGTAAAGAGCTTCGGAGAGTTTAAATTAAACACTTGCAATTTTTCGCGTTAATCGGCTTAATATGTGTCGCGAAAAATTAGGTGAACGTCAAAACATTCGTTTATTGGGTGTTACAGTTGTCAATGGCTTACTCTGGAACCGTCATACTTACAAATAGGCACACCGCAACAAAATTTACTGTTTTATCGTACCAATACCATTTGACTAATTTCATTTATTAATCTATCCAGATTGTTTGCTGATCTTAAATAAAGTCAATTTGGATTTTCAAATATATTTTACCAATTATTTCCAATGCTCGACATGCGCTCGGTGTGTTTTTATTAGTAATGGAGCATGTCACTGAAAGAAAACTTTGAAGAGCAGACTAAATATGCACAGCGCTGATGTATGATACTAATCGAAAAACCGGTCTAAGAATGACAGCATTTTCAAGTCAAGTTAGCGACTAAATAAAAAGTGGAAACCAAAACTCCTTTTTAAAAAATACTTTTTATTTTTAGGAATGAAGCTAAGCATTTTGGAATACATGAGATATTTGGATGGCTCTACAACTTCCAAATGCGTGGTAGAAGGTGAAAATGTGATTAATGCAGGACATTAATGCAGGAAAATCGGAAGTCAATAGTGATAGTATTTATTTGTATGGTCTGTGTTTGCAATCTAGTTCCTTGGATTCTAATCCTCACGAAATATCAGGAAAAAAAACAATTTCCATTTGCATTAAAATTGATTACAGGAAATAGTGGCAGATGTACACATGTGTCTGCCTTACTCATCAAATGTATAAGGTGTACACAGGTTCAAAAAAGCGCAATCGTGCAAGAGTGATTTTGAACAATATATGAATAATTTAATAATTTAGTTTTTCTTGTTTCTGCTTTTCTTTTTCCGTTTTAGGGAGGATGTTGAGTCACTGGACTATGTTTCTACAACTGATAAAAAGTGTATCTGGTCAACACAAAAATATGTAACGAAAGACAAATACAAACCCGTAGCCATTGATGAAATGCAATGTTTTTAAGGTAAAATAAAAAAGGTCAGTATTTCTATAGATGATGACGATGTCTTGAACTCTTTTTGCAAGTTACTCCCATATTCAGCTATTGTCAAGCACAGGTTTGTAATTATTTAAGAGTTAAACTCAATTTAATCACTATTTTATGTTCTATACTAGGACGTCGAAATGTAGAGGAAGTAAATGTATGTGAAATTAACAAAATAGATGATACAACTTCTTATAAGTACCATTTGACAGAGGTTTTAAGAAACTGCTAGGAATCAATTATAATGATGTACTTGGCATCAGTTAGTATGACCCATCAAAAAGGTTGTTGTGCACAAGTGTTGGCTAATTTATGTAGTGATGATCCAGAAACATGTGTAAATATTCCACAGCATTCAGCGGGATGGAAAAGAATGAGGAAGTATGGAATAACAGGAAGCCGCTGTTATGAAGTTTATACTTACTCAAAATCAGATAGGAAAACTAAGTCATTAAGGTACTTTTGTCCAGTTCCGTTTACAAATAAATATGTCAAACATGGAATACAATATGAAAGTACTGCCAGAGAAATATTTGTAACAATATCTCAAATGAAAGTTGTGGAGTGTGGGTTTGTTATTTCAGCAGCAAATAGATGGCTAGGCTACTCTCCCGACGGAATAATTTTTTTTGAAGATAAGCCCTTATATCTTTTAGAAATAAAATGCGTTTTTGAAGGTAAGATCTTTTATTTAAGAAATACAAGTATATTATTATTTTTTTTTAGGAAAAACAAAAACTGTTTTGGACACAATACCCAACTTAAAATATATTATTGTAGAAAATGGAAAATACAAATTGAAAAAGAAACACAAGTATTGTGCACAAATACAAATGGGCATGGCTATTTTGAATTTAAGTAGAACATATTTTTTTATATATGCATCTTATGATGACAGCGTTTTAATTATGGAAATCAAGTTTGATTTTACTTTAAATATGTTAACCACTCACCACTGTAAAAAAGAACTATTTCCAAAAAATGTTGCATTTTTGTTGTGAACAATAAACTAGCAAATCTTTTTATTTGTTTTCGTTTCATACACCAAATTTCGCTTTAAAATAATGAGGTGATTTGGACGAAACAACATTGAACTAAAAAGTATTCAAAACATGTAAATAGTAAAAGAATTGTAAAAAAAACATCTATTTTGAGAGAAACCTTCTGTCTGCCAAAATAGGAGCCGAGAGATTAGTTATTGCGCAAATAATAACAAATATGTCATCTACTAATGGAATAAGGTTCCAGGGTATTTGATGAGATCTTTTTATTAACAATTAATTAAAACACTTTAAATATAGTTTATTAGAGTATATATTTAAATTAATTAATTATATTTATTTAGCAAGGTGTGTACACTTCGTTGTCTAATTAATTACTATATCTATTCTAATAATGTATGCTTTTATTTCGAATGGATTTATGAGGTAAGCATTTATATTTGACACCGCACATGCCAAATATATCATTTGTTTTCCGGTGCTCGCTTGCACACGCCAAGCATATTTTGCTTACCGTTGCATTTCATTATTAAAGAAATATACCTTGTACTTTTCTTTAATAATGAAATATAGTGAGCTCATAAAGACTCACTACACCTCCCTTCTTTTAGTGAATGATATTTACATCATTCATGCTAATCGTTAATATGAAAATTTAATTGTAAATGCAATTATCGTTATTATTATATTTGAAACGGCGCCTTGTTTCAAATAGTACAATGAACGCATTACACTTATTAAAAATAACAACAGTCTCTAAATCAGTGGTTCTTAAACTTTTTTGTATTGCGACCCCAAATTTTAAATGCCATATTTTGGCGACCCACCTATATTTTTTTTGACAAATAAACGTTATAAAAAAAAAAAACGTTCATTTAAACAACAAAAACTATTTTGTTTTCAGCTAATATAAAAATAAAAATTTATAACATTACTTCGGTCTGAAAGACCTAAGTATGACCATTCATGAACTCAAAGTGAAATTCTTACCCCCACTTTTTTTGGCATTTCCGACGTTTTAGAACCTACTGATTCTAAAAAAGCAAAAAAAAATGTATGTCTGTCTGCCGGCCATCCTGCCGTCCGTCATTACGTACGCTGCAGGAAAACCGCTTGAAGGATTTCAAAATTTTTTTTTCTTAAAATAGGTATACTCAAGGGTAGGTCCGAAAAGACGCTGTGTTCGATAACTGTACCGAAAGTGTGTCAAAAAAATCATTAAGTGTGTCAAAAACAACAAATTTTCATATTTTTGGCTTAAAAACGTCTATTTTAAGTGATTACGAGTAGGAACATTGAATTTGGAGAAACCTTGATGGTAGCGATTGGTATGTGAGATCAAAAACTAGATTATTTTTTTTTTTTTTTTTTTTTTTTAATAAAATGTGTTGTGTAATAGGGTTTAGAATATGTGTCACAACAACACATAAATACCTTTTAAGACCTAGGTCTAGACCTGGGTCCCACAACAACTGGCGTTCTGAGGTGTAGATTAACGCTTTTTTTAAACATCTGTGGCTTGAAGCCACCTGAGACTAAGTGTTCCGGCAAACTATTCCATTTGTACGCAGTTCGGACAAAGAAGTCTCTCTGCGATCTGCCAGTATGACAGCGCGGGATCTTTACCGTTTCACTGGTTGCGGCAGCCGATTGCCGAGTGGAACGGGGGTAAGAATAAGTTTGAGGCATGATGCCGCTGATTTCATCTGAGCACTGCTGATGACGATATTTGTAAAAAACAACGAGGTCAGCAACAGTGCGACGATGTTGTAGGGAATCAAGTTTTGATGTCAAAGTTCGATCACCTACAATTCGTATAGCTCGCTTTTGAACAGAGTCCAAGAGGGCCAAGATGGAAACAGAGGCAGCACCCCAAACTTGACAGCAGTACTCCATACAGGGACGAATATAGGACGAATATAAGTTTGTCAAAAAAATGTTGTCAAGTGTGTCAAAAGAAAGATTTTTATTTATTTTTTACCCAATTTTTTGGCAAAAAATAAAATTAACTATTTGTTTAAATGAAATTTTATTATTATTATTGAGAATTATGGCAAAGTTTGTCAAAAAAATAATGTCAAGTGTGTCAAGAAATGATTTCATTTATTTTTTTAGCCAATTTTTTGGAACAAAAATGTAGCTGTTTTTATGATGTAAATGTAATTGAAAATGAAATTGGACATGGAAATTTTTTAATTTGTTATAGTTTTTGAAATATTTTTGGAATTTTGAAAAATGTTTGTATATTTGATTTTGTAATAATTTTTGCAATATTTTTAGAATTTCGGAAAAACTTTTAATTTTTGATTTTGTAATAATTTTTGCAATATTTTTAGAATTTTGGAAAAGTTTGAATTTTTAAGAATTTTTGGAATATTATTGGAATTTAGAAAAAGTTTAAATATTTGATTTTATTCTAATTTTTAGAATATTTTTGGAATTTTGAAAAAAGTTTGATTTTGTTTAATTTTTACAATATTTTTGGAATTTTGAAAGAAATATGAATTTGTGGTTTTGTAATATTTTCTCGAAACGCTAAATGGAGAGGTTTTTGAGAAGTTTGCTGAGTGTATCATCTTTTCACTAAATTTTGTTAATTTATGATCTGTTATAATTTTCTGGCATCGTATTGATGTTTCGTGTTAGTTTTGTAATAAATTTCTAAACAGAGATAAAAAATACTTGTACTTTAACAAAGAGCTATGTTTGATATACATCGCTGCCCAAAACTAAAAACCATGTCCTCATAAAAGTTTTTTGCCGAAAACTATATCAAAATCCTTAACCCAGACCGAAGTCTTGATATCTCAGAGCTGTGAGATTTCAGCCCCACCATATTTTTCTAGTTATAACAATATGAAAATTAATAAAAAATAAAGATTAATAACCTTTTCTAGTTATATTATTAAGTATTAAAATAAATAAAACATTAAAATATTTTTTTATGTGATGGGTGTGCTTGCTTTTTAGAGCAAAGCAACGTTAATTGTGGCTCGATTTCCGAAAGCGCTGGTCTCAATACATTTTTAATAGTGCGCAATTGAGAGCGATATTTTGATTTAATATATATACAATAAGGATGAAAATGCATTTTCGCACAAATATGTGGTGGAAAATGTCAAAATAATTTGAACTGTTTCTCCCTTTTAATTGACAACCAAAAAAATTTCCTGGTATTTGATTCTTAAATAGTGCTTTCAAAGTACTATGGCAGGATAGTTCAGCAAATTCTTCTTGAGCTTTTATGTCCATATGTTGTATATCTTTAAGTTTTATGTTAAAAGGCTGAAGTATCCAACGGTGTTGTGAAATATTGAATTATGAATATTGAATTATTGAACGATCCGACTACAAAATTGTATTGTGGATTGTGGAATGTCACCAAAAGATAAGTTAAAACATTACAAAATTTAAAAAGTCATCCAATTCTAAAACCTTGAAAAATTAATTCAAAAACCTTGCAAAGTTTGTTAATGTAAGACATATATAGGGAAAATTTATATTTTATATATTTTTTTAAATTGGGAATTTCTCGCGACCCCATGAAAAAATCTAACGACCCCAGTTGGGGTCGGGACCCCGAGTTTAAGAAACGCTGCTCTAAATTACAAATTTTAAAACAATATTTTTTTCTATGTTTATGATTCGTTTGTATGATTTTATTGTACTTAGACACTACGTACTCTTCCCTTCCTTTTTTGGAATAGCTGAAGGCTTAGTTTAATTAACAGCATTATTTAAATTCTTAAATTAAAAAAAAAATCCATAACGTATACATTTAAAAAGAATTATCAAATTACTGAAATTCTATTTTTAATAATAATTAACTAACTATAAAAATGAAAATATTTAATTATAATTTTAAAAATAATTACTAACTGAAAGCAAAGCATTCTTAATATTAATATTTTTTATATTTAGCTAAATTTGATTAATTCTTAATTTTTCTTTAATCGATTCTTATGAACGATTTTTTCTTTTTTTGTTATGGGATCCTCAATCACTATATTGTGTTTTGGTAGGATTTTTTTTTACAATATATGGTCCTGTATAAAAGGATTCTAGCTTATGTCTATTTTCGTTTGTTAAAAATACTCTATCTGTAATTGATACTTGTAATGGGTTAATGTTTTTATCGTAATAAATTTTTCTTCTTATCTTTTCTTGTTCTATTAATGTTTTGGCTCTTTTTAAGGCTACTTGTAATTTGAATTTTAAATGTTTTACATAATCATCTGGGTTATAAAGAGGGTCAACTTTATCATTAAAAATTTCGTCAATTGAATTAGCTCTATTACCAAATATTAATTCAAACGGTGTGTAGAGATGGGTTAAATTTGGAGTAGTATTATACGAAAATGCATATATGGACAACCAATCATCCCAATCATTGGTTTCTAAATTCATATAATTTCTTAAGAATACATTTATTTCCCTGTGATTTCTCTCTATTTTTCCCAACGTTTCATGGTGATAGGCAGTGGATATTGCATGTTTAATTCTTAGAGTTTCGCATATATTTTTGATAATTGAATTACAATATTCTGTCCCTTGATCAGATTTTATCGTTTTCATTGGTCCAAAGACTAAAATAATTCTTTCTATTAAAGCTTTTGCTATTGTAATTGCCTCTTTGTTTGGTATTGGAACGATGATTACATAGTTGGTTAGTTCACATTGAGCGGTTAATGCATATCTATTATCATTAATAGTTATAGGTAAAGGTCCTATAGTATCTATTTGCACGATATCGAACGCTTTGTTAGGTGTTTCTGTAATTATTAGATTTTCTTTTGTTTTTCTTAATACTTTATTTTTAGCACATTTGTTGCAATTTTTTATGTAGGTAGCTATGTCCTTAGACATACCTTTCCATTCGTAAACTGATTTTATTTTTGCTATAGTTTTCCTTTGTCCTGTATGACCACCTAATATTGGATCATCATGATATTTTTTTATTATATTCTCTCTTTCTTCTTTATTCATAATATTTTTGCGCGCTTTTGTAATAATTATATTTAACATTTTTAAATTGATGTTGGCCAACTTAATAAATTTTTTACTATCAATGTATTTAAATATGACGTCATTAGTATATATCTTTAAATTATAAATATTTAATTTGCAAGCTAAGGCCTCTAGCTTCGATAAAAATTGTCCGAAGTCAATTTCATCATTCACAAATTTATTAATTGGTAACAATTTTAACTCATTAAAATTGTACACTTCATTTTTAAATTTTTCTTTTCTGTTTTTAGGACATTGTAGCAATAGGGTTAAACATTTGTTGTTATTTGTGTCAATAAACTTAAGACATGGAATTTTAACAAGATTATTATCATTATTGTCATACAATACTTTTGTTGTTTCTACTGAAATTTCTTTGTCATTTTTAGGATTTAGTATTTTGTTAGACATCGATCTCGTTTGAATGGTTAGAATTGTTTTAATAGAAGATGTTAGAGTTTTTAAATCTTCGATTGCGATTCGCGATAACGCGTCTGCGGTAACATTGGTATAACCTCTTACGTGTTCTACTTCAAAATCGTATTCTTCTAGTTCTAATCGAATTCGTGTTAGTCTGGAGGAAGGATTCTTTAAGGAAAAGAGATGAACTAGGGGCTTATGATCTGATCTAATTAAAAATTTATTGCCAAATACGTATGGTCTAAAGTGATTTATAGCGAAAAAGATTGCTAATAATTCCTGTTCAATTGTTGACTTGTTTGATTCTCCACGTGTAAAAGTTTTTGAAAAATATGCTACTGGTAGATCATTATTGGAATGTTCTTGACTTAGAGTTGCGCCGCATCCAATCTTGGAAGCGTCTGTAGTGATTATAAATTTTTTATTGAAATCTGGGTATTGCAATATTGGAGGATTTTGTAAATAATTTTTTATTATTTCAAATGCCTTTTGGCAGATAGGAGTCCAGTTGAAAGTTTCATTTTTCCTTGTAAGTTTATTTAATGGAGCGGTTGTTTCTGCAAATTTAGGAATAAATCTTCTGTAGAAATTGGCAAATGCCACGAATCGTCTGGTATCATTTGCATTTTGTGGGACTGGATAATTTTTGATAGCATGTAGTTTGGATGGATCAATTTTAATTCCATCAGCAGTGCACTGATGTCCAAGAAAGGTAACTTCACTTCTGAAGAAGGAACATTTTTTTGGGTTTAATTTTAGGTTGAATTTTCTACAAGTTTCAAATACTTGTTGAAGGTTTTTTAAATGATGGTTTTCTGAACAACCAATTACTATTACATCATCCATATAAAGAAAAGCGCTTTCTGGTGCAACACCAGAAAAAGCCAATGACATCATTCTTTGGAAAGAATTTGGTGCTATTTTTAAACCGAATGGAACACGGGTGAAACGAAATGTTCCAAAATCTGTAGAAAAAGCTGTGCAATCTCTTGATTCTTCTTCCAACTCTATTTGATGAAATCTACTTAAAAGGTCTAAGACTGTAAAATATTTTGCCCTTCCTAGCTGATCCAAAATCTCTTCAATTCTAGGAATAGGATAAACTTCGCCAATCAGTTTTCGATTCAATTGTCTAAAATCAACTACAAGTCTGTGTCTTTGTTTGTTACAACCTGGTAGAGATTTTTTCGGTACCAAGAATATAGGACTAGAATATTCAGAAATGCTTGGTTCAACTATTTTATTATCGATTAGTTTTTGGACTTGTGTTCTTATTTCTTGTTTTTGAGAGTTGGGCAATCGATAGTTTTTAATATAGACTGGGTTATCATCCATTAGTCTCAACTTTTGCTTATAAAAATTATTCGAAGATAAAGGTTCATCTTCAAGACCAAAAATGTCGTAATTATTCTTGATTAAATTTTCAAATTTGTTCCTAATATAACCATTAATATGGTTATTATTTTGAATAATATGATTGTAAATTTGGGTATTTCTGATACTATTTTCATTTGGTTTTTGTTTAAAAATTTCAAAGTCTGTCAATTTTTCAAAATTAAATTTGGATATTGGTATGTTAATTGAATCTGAATTTGTATTTAAAATTTTAACAATTGGTTTCCCAGAAGAAACTATTGAACTTGCTACAAAAACGCCTGGCATTAATGTTTAAAATTACCATATCTTCGTTTAACAATATCGGAACAGTTCTAAATACTTCAGCTCTCGGAGGTATTGTCAGAATGTTTTTATTGAACGATTCGTTAACAGGTATTTCAACACTTTTAGAGCCATTAAAATCAAAATTTAAAGTTAAAGTCCAATTTTCATAATTTAATATACATTTATAAGTACTTAAGAAGTCTTGCCCTAATATTCCATCTGTAGGTATATTCAAGTCATTTTGTAGTACATGTAATTTTACTTTAAGTGCATAATTTGGAATGAAAATTTCTGTATTTAAGGTACCCAATGAGTTTACAATGGTATTTGTAACACCTTTTATTTCTATTATGTTTTGCTTGTCAACATTTGTTATGTTATTATTTTTAATTAAAGAAATTTCAGCACCAGAATCTATTAGAAAAGTTTTAATTCTATCGGAGTTTGATATTTTAAATTTTACGACGGTTGCATAATTTAGATTTATAGTATAAACCTGTTTTAATTTTTGTGTTAGGAGTCTTGATTTAGACTGAGGTTTTGTACTTGAAACCCCAACTCTTCGTCTCCTGTTACATCAGTTATTGCTCTAACATTTCTTCTAGCATTGTTTGCGTAAGTATTGATATTGAGCGTATTTGGACGATTTCTATTATAATATGTATTGTTGGTACTAAACTGTCTTCCACGGTTGAAATTTGAATTGTAATTTGGACGAAAATTTCTTCTATTAATATTCCCATTAAAATTACGTTCGTTAAAAGTATTTTGTCTGAAATACTCATTATTTATATGTCCATAACCTCTACCTCCACGGGTAAATCGTAGTATGTTTGCCGCTTTTGCAGTTTTTTCTGCACTAATAGCCTCGTTAAACTTGGCTACCATTTCATCTATATTATCATACTCCTGCAACATTGCTGCTTGAATACTGTTGTTCGTTGCATAAACCATTTTGATGTTGGCTTTAACATCGCTGATTGCTATTTTGTTGGCATTTTCTATCGGCATGCCAAGAGTTTTGTATGCTAAGCATAACTCAGATCTAAGACTTACAATTTTTTGTATATATTGGTCTTTGTTTATGAGAGTTAAACTATTTAATGCTGATTTTACTTGCTCAACTGTTTTACCAGAGCATTTCCTTTTTAAATTATCAATAATTTCATCTATCGTGGTAACATTATCCGGTACAGCTTCTTCAGCCTTCTCTTTTAATTTTGTTAAAATAATAGTAATTGTTTGAGCTATGTTCGCTTCGTTTGTGATTGTAGTTTTAACTACATTTAATTTTCTTAAGAAATGAGTCAAATCTGTAGCATTTCCATCGTAATTTTCTGTAATGATTTTGTTGACGAGGGAGATTATATTAACTGCTGTTAACGCAGTATTCGTCATTGTTTTTGTTTCAACTACGTCAATAGGTGTGTTAAAAAAAATTTTAATTTCGTCAGATTCTACCTTAGAGAATGGTAGGACGTTTAGAAAACTAAATCTATTATATTCTATTCTAGAAAATAAATCACTAAAAATTATAGGGGAAACCTATAGAACCAAAAAGAAAGCCAAAACACCTAAAAAAGTATTCTACAAGTAAAAAAAAATATTCTACTAAAAACAAGTGTTCTACAAGGTTACTATTGAAATATTCTGATTTCAATCAAACAAAAATTCGAACAACAATGTACTTATAACAATACTCAGTAATTTTTTATATCTTATTATTTTATAAAATGTTTTAAAATTCTAAATGACTTTATCGTCTACCATAATAAAAATAATACCTCAATGAAATCAATTATACCTTAGGAATTATCTTCATCAGCATTTTAAAGAAAATATAACAAAAATCAAACACTAAACACATTAAACATATTTTGATCAAATTAATTTCATTTCTTTTATTTTAGTATTTATTTTTTTCGTTTCATTTAACGAAAACAACAAAAAAATTATTAGTAAAATTTTAACGATAATTTTTTTTTGATGTCAGAAATTTTATTTTTCATTCATACAAACTATGATATTTAAACAGTAGGCTTTGCTTTGTCGTTATGAGAATTTTTTGTTGTCATTTTTTGTTCTAACAAAATGAAATATAATTTCATCTTAGTAGGCGCATAAATTTGTAATTTATTTTTGACAAATAAACAAACATGCAAATATTTATGAATGAAAACGGACATTTTTATTATTTGCATTTTTACATAATTTTGTATTATTAAATAATTTGTAGAAAAATTTTATTTAGAAACTAATAATTATCTTTTAAACAAAATTATAATTAAAAAAAATTATCTCATTAAATACCACTCTTCATTGAAATTTTTGTCTAAAATTTTTCAATTTTACTCATTAAATTATTTTTAAGCAACACTGCTCAATCAAACCACTACTTAAACCACTCGTCCTTCGGACTCGTGGTTTATTGTGCGCTTTGATTCGCAGTGTTGCTAAATAATTTAATTCGTAAAATCAAAAAATTTTCGAAAAAATTTCAATGACTCGCGTGGTATTACAACCGAAAACATAACTTTTCTTTGCTTATTCGATTTCATATTTTTCTTAAAAAAAAAAATTGAAAGGTCAGTAAATTATTTACTTAATCACTTATTACATAATTAAATTGAAAAAAAATTCTAATTCTATATTCATTTAATAAATTTAATTTAAAATGATAACTTACAATCTTATTTAAGTGGTTTTGATCCAAATTCCAAATATGTCATCCTTCGTGTAACTTTATCCCATATGTCCCATTTCTTGATGATTTTTTGGATGAGATAATATTTCTTGATGATCTTGATGTGTTAATATTATTGCTTGATGATTTTTTTTTTGAAAATATTAAATTTGATGACATCTTTTTAGAATTGATATGAGATCTGCGTGTTGAGTTACATTGTTTTTATACATGATCAAGATCAATGCGAGATCTTGCAATCTCCCTTGTAATGCTTTTCTTGATTTTATTGTTAGCGAGTTGTATGGCTTTACAACAGCTAAACACTATTATTGCGATTATTATTAAAACTAAAATAACAATCAATATGCTATTTGTGAGTTGATTTGAATTTGTAATGGTGTTAATCACTTCATTGTGGTTACTTAGCCCTTGATTCTTTGAGTCTTTAATAATTGTGGGCGTTGGTTCTTCAATTTTTGAATATGGAGAGCCCATCACTGAACATTACTTATGTTTGTTTTATTTGTATAAATTGATATTGAAAGTTTCTTTTTTTCACAAAGTAACCACTTCACAAATTATTATATTCACTGTATTATACGAAGTCACGGTCGCCATGATGAGATCTTTTTAGTTATCAATTAATTAAAACACTTTAAATATAGTTTATTAGAGTATATATTTAAATTAATTAATTATATTTATTTAGCAAGGTGTGTACACTTCGTTGTCTAATTAATTACTATATCTATTCTAATAATGTATGCTTTTATTTCGAATGGATTTATGAGGTAAGCATTTATATTTGACACCGCACATGCCAAATATATCATTTGTTTTCCGGTGCTCGCCTGCACACGCCAAGCATATTTTGCTTACCGTTGCATTTCATTATTAAAGAAATATACCTTGTACTTTTCTTTAATAATGAAATATAGTGAGCTCATAAAGACTCACTACATATTGTTCTTTTCAGTATATTAAAAATTTTTGATCTTCCGTTAGAACGTTAAATATGAACCCTTGCTCTGGCAATTTTGGCCTTTAACATAGATTTTTTCAGTAGAAAGCTGGTTTTTCCCTTTAAAAATGGAGGTCTAATCAATTTACTTTGTAAGTGTTGCAAATATCTTCAATCATAAATCCCTTGTCAACCATGACTGCATCTCTATTAGGATCTAATAATGCAATGAGGTTGCTTTCTTCAAAAATTACTTTGTCAGATGTTCTTCTTCCATATGCTTTGCTGACATAAGTAATTAAACCACCTGGAGACACAGCTGTCATAAATTTTACGGTTATATGAGATTTGTATTGGGAATAACATCTTATTCTACAACATAAACATTTTGGGGTTTGAACATGAATTTCTGTACAATTCAATACAATTCTCACATCTAGGAAGCTATCAAAACAAATAGGCATGTTTTTAAGTATTTTGCTTTTAAGTGGAAAATAAATTAATGGTTTTAAAACTTTTGATAACAGGGGAACTATTTCATATATGTATGTTTTTGTTAAATCTGCTGAAATTCCAAATAACGTACCCAAAGTTACATAAGTTAAGTTTGTTTTGAACTTTGTTAACACTAACATTAATCTCTCTTTCACACTCAACCGATGAATTCTTTTGTCCTTACAATATTTTTTAAAAATGTCTACTATATAGTCAAAGATTTTAAAGTTATTTACCCCTGTAAATTTTCTAGTTTTTCGTCACTATCCAGAATGAGTTCACAAAATGTCAACACTTTTGGCATGTTTACTTGTACTCCTATATCCCTTGTACTCGGTCCTGATCAAGGTTCTTTGTCAGATTTAGCTTCTGCTGCTTGTTGGTCCTCAAAATCTACATTCGAAATTTCCTCTTGTTGATCCTCAATATTCACATTCAATGGTTCACAAGTGGCACTAACTTTAGGGTGACCAGATATTTCAAATCAGAAAAGATAATCATTTACCCTATATGGAAGCACACTAGAAGAGGTCGACTTAATTTTCATATTAAAAACAAAAAATAAAACAGTTGAGTTTTAAATTTTGGCTTGTAGTTCAATCTTTATTTCATCAATAACATTGGTTACATTTATTAAAACTAAAATAATTTGTTTTGGTTTATCACATTAAATACAGAAAACTCATACTCTGTATCAATTAAAAATATATTAAATAAAAAATACTATAAAATGGTAAATTAAGATTATAATTACGTTTTAATAATAATTAAGGTATTTTTCACTGCTGGCACTTTTTGCTAGCAATTCGGTCTCTAATTTGATTGCTTCCATAAATTCACTGCAAGACATTTTTATATTATTCTTGATCAACATAACGTTCTCTAGGAATTTGACTGATAATTGACTTTTCTCTTTCGTCCAATAGCCATTTATGGTACTAAAAATTATTTCGCAGTCAGAATTAGTGTCTGGGAGACACAAAAAAAGTTCTATAATCTCGTCAATCCCAGCTAAATTAGGTTGATTGATTCTAATTGTTTTGATAATAAAACTAAATTTCTGAAATATGGAAACGTTCAACATATTCCATTCTGATTCCCTTCCACTATTTTGTAATATATTTTCCGTAAAAAATAAAATGTGTAAAAGAGTATATTTAACACATTTTGCTTAAAAAAAAGTAAATTGTAAAACCTGTTCGAAAAGAGTACAATACTCTTTAAAAGAGTACATCCGGTCACCCTAACTAACTTTTGTTGGGCACTCCTCTTGTATTTTTCGAAGAGCTCTGGATGATGGTCCTGTTGGTACCACATGACCCTAATGGCAGATTCTGGGACGGCACAGCAAAGGATTTTAATGTTCTACGTTTTACTCTAACTAAAAAGAAAAGAATGGAATATAAAGGATTCAACACTTACCTTTCTGTAAAAAATCACTTCCGAGAAAATGTAATGAGCAGACTTTTATCGTATTTGACACATTTTTCCGATTTTTAATGTTCTTATCCACAACAATCTCTATCAATTAGTTCCTTGGATCCAAGCTTAGTTTCCACAAAAACCTTCGATTTTCCTACGTTCGGGAAAAGATGAAAACTTAAATTAGGATTTTGTTTGATCCAAGATGAACACTGGGGGACGCAGCAATACTGGTTCATTTCAAAAAACAGTATAAACACAAAAAAATTAACAATCACAACTGAAGCTCTATGTTTTGTCATAAACAACAACAAAGACAATGTCCGCCCAATGGCTTTTAGCTTAGTTCTTACACTTCCCGCAAGAGGGCGTATCGCTTAGAACGAACCGTCTATACTAATCTAAAACCAGTCAAATCACTTCATTTGTTGACATATTTTCATATATTTTACCGATTTCTTCAAATAACCTACATTGTTTGTTTGTTTTTGAAATTAATGGGGACGCATATTTTTCTTAATAAGTAAAACACTTTTAACCTGTAGCTTTGATATTATTGTTCATAAACCTTTTCTTCAATACAAAGGTTCTATTGCAAAAACTTGCTGCATCAATGTTTCTAAAAAGAGGAAAAGAAACGCCCATTTTCTATATTTTTAACATATATAACATATATATAAATCAAATGAAATATGTATTACACATGTATATAAACCAAACCAAGAACCTGTTCGTTGTAAATTAGAAATATTTGTTGCAACGTAATGTGTTGGATGCATATAATTATATCATGTATGTATATAATAAATATATAAATGTATATAATTTTCATCTAAATGAATTTGTTAGTCACATTATACTTTAATGTTCTATTTGAATGGTAATTCTGTTTTGCGGAAAAAAAATGATCAAAGATAACTGAGTGAAAGTTGAATAAAAAGCCAAGTATAAAATATAATATACATTTAGGCAAACCATTAGTAATATTAAAATTATTAATTAAAAAAACTAAATTAAATTTTAAAATGTCGGCTCCGAGGTGCATTAGTACCTGTGCTTCTCCTGGCAAAATTTCAGACTCCTCTGTGCTACAGATTTCGCTGGAGAGCGCACGCAGACAAACAAACACTTTATTTTATTATTATAGATTTAAAAAAATTCAAATTTGGTTTGATTAAGAGAGATAGAAAGTTATATTATTTGTTAATGTTAATAAAATATTAATTATTGGATAATTTAATAGTAAATTTGATACTTTTAAAGAAGATACGGCGTATTTAATAGAGTAGTTTTTGAATGAAAATATTAATTAAATGGTTTAAATATATGATAAAAATGTCCATCGATTGTTGTTATATCATCTTAGATACATAAAACATTTTTGACAAAAAAGCAAGTTACCACCTTTGTGCTTAGCACGGCAGTACATGCATCCCATGATACACAAATGCATCGTTCATCAGATGTGCTTGATGACAATAGATCAAATTTGATCGGTGATCGGTTCTTTAAGATTTCTAGAATGGGGCCATACAAACAGTGTTGAATTCAATGCAAGCAAAACACAGGTTTGCCACTTTACAAGATTATCTACATCAAATCAATTCCCAGCAAACACATTTACGTCATTGTGACATCAAAATGACATCACGCTAAGTCACATCTTATGTAAGATCTGGGTCACATATAAGTCATATGTATGTCATTATTTCACACTTATTTACATAAGAACATGAAATAACAATAATGACATTACTATGACAGAAATGTGATGTCTGTAGAGATATTCGTGACTTTGTTAGGATATAAGGTTGATATCATAGTTTAATAAATATTTTGTGACGTATTCTTTTTTACTTAAAAAAACAGAATACAATAAAAAAAAACTTACCCGTCAGTCATTTATTGCTCACTCCTTACCCACTATTCTATAACCTGCTAGGAAGCGATAACCAACAGGTAATTAAAATACGCAAAAGTTTTCAAACTTTATACAATTAAAATGGATATACGTCTAGTGAAATTTAACAAAATAAGGTCATATTTAAGTCCAAATTATGACATCATATCAAAGTCAAATTTAAGATCAGTGTGATATCATGAAAGCATCATAAATGAAACCATGTTATAGGCATGACGCGAGTGTCAGTTTTATGTCAAATTTACGTAACAACTACATCACATATATATGACCTCTGTGTGATGTCATATTTACGTCTTGTGTCACTGGGTTTTTATTAAAATTGATTCTAACAATCTGAGTTGAAAATGATATGAAGTGGAATACTCACATTTTCAATTTTGCTAAGAGCGCGGTTCAAAAGCTAAGGGCGTTGCCGAAATTTCGCTGATTTGACGATATTCTACAAATGCATTATGAATTTGAGTACTCTTCAGATGAGATGAAATCAATACTACCTAAACCAGCATTTTCTCTCGTTCCATCAGAGTATGAGCCATGGCCCAACCATCCACCGTTCATATAAGAAAATGTAGAACTGTGGCCTTTCAACGTGATTTTTCAACCGAGTTTCTTATATTTGGAATTACTGTAGTGAAGAGCTTTCTCATTGGCGAACCAATGAGAATGGCATAGCAGGATGCGTACCTAGAGTAATTTAACGCTGTAACGGCTAAAGCTCAGTCCTCGTGGATTTGATGGTGTGATACCTGTGTAGTGCCAATATTGTATAACACTACTTTATAATATTGACAACACTACTATATAATCAAATGTTGTGTCAATTGTTGTTTTTGTTGTTTAAATTGTAGTGGTAATGTTTGGATCACAATACTTTTTAGTAAATATTTAAAACTCATTCACTATAGTGCAATTATGTTACGATATAAAACTTTTATTTATTTAATATTAAACCAACGTGAAGTGATTATTGGTTTAAAACACGGCTAATTATGTATTGATAATTGTTTAATAAAAAGAAAAGTCTCTATCTCACCGTTTTAATTAATATTTATTTTTATAATTGATAACTTTTAACTAATCACTTATGCTAGCTTACAACTTAAATAGTTTCGTTTTCTAGTTTATAAAAGTATAGTTTAGGTTATACTTTCGTTTATATTTATGTGTAACACTGTTTGATTGAACCCTTAACTTGGTAACGGTTGTTTGTGTATTACGCTGTTTATTAGTTACCGTTCGACTGACTTTTATTATTTTTAGTTAACAATTGATTTTTTGATTAAAATAACTAATTTCACTAATTTAATTGATCTTGGTTTTTTTCACGACCGACTTAATTTATTTGTTCAAAACGATTAACTTTATTGATGTGTGTAAAAAATAACTGTAAAACGACTGACTTGATTTGAATTTTAAAACGATTCTGTTAACTGTGTGAACACTGACTGCCTGATTGTTAATTGAAATATTATTTATATAACTAAAAAATGATTATTAATTATTATCGTAATCGATTTGACCCACTGAACAACTTTTGTTTTTGTTTTTGTTTCATTTTATTGTACTTAAGAATTACGTAATTTAATTTCGCGAATTTAACATTTCTTTTAATTTAATTTAGACAAAAACGATTTTGTAATTTTGAATAACCCAAATAGTGGAAAATTATTTACAAAAACTAAAGTTTTAGTCAACGTTTGTTTTTTGTTGGTCTATTTATTTTTGAATTTAGATTTATGTTAATTAATTTATTTGTTTGGATATTGGGAAATATTATTAAAATTGATTTGGATTTTGGGAAAGAATGTTAGCAAAATGTTAGTTTGGGAGTTTTGGTGTTCTTGGGAAGTTGTTGTGGTAAAACACGTAATTTGTTTTACTACATTCTTCCCTCCCACGGAAAAAAATTTTGGGATTATCGTTGTAGGGCAATAAAAGGAAAATAGGTAGGGTAGTTTACGATGAGCACAAAATTTTGTCAAGCTATGTAATGTATTTAAAAAGAAGTGAGTATCGATTCTAAGTCTTATTATGCTTACTGAGTACATAGCTAGATTTACTTTCGATTTGTTCATTCAGTTAAATAGTTGTAATTATACAACTAATCTAATCTTAAATTTATGAAAATAAAAATTACGAAAGAAAAAAAAAAAAAAAAATTGAAATAACAGGAAAGTTGTGAAAAATTATGTGTCTACACAAATATTTTGTGTTTCATTAATCTTGTTAATTTTCAAAATCAAGAAAAAATTTCAGTTTAGTTCAGTTTCAGTAAAATGATTTCTGTATGCTTACTGTAATAAAAATAAAATGATGATTATGCTATGATAAAATTTTAATTTTTTTTTTAATTTGATATCTACATAAATAAGTTGAACTTGAAAAAAAAAATTTTAATATGAAACATTAGTAATGAGGAAAAAAAATAAATTATGTAAGATTATTGATGTAGGTCAGTGTTTCATTTGAAATAAGTTTTGATATTATGATTATTTGTTTATTATTATGAAACTATTTATAATCACAGAAATTCGGTAAAAACGTTATCAAAGAAATTGTTTTCTTTTTGCAATAGCTTAGTTTATTACTAGTAGATCGTTTGACTTAAATTAGTTTGAAATCTTAAGCATATGAAACTTAAATGTATTTCCCGTTCTTAAATTCTAGTTTATCATCTTGTTTTAGTAATTTATATTTTTGTATTGTTTAAATCAACTATAAGAATAAAATGAGTTCAACGGTATTACTTTTTTTAAATAGATTTTGCTCAATTGATAGCTACATAAAATAACGTTGACCTTGAAAAATAAAATGCTTGTTATGAAATATAATAAGTATTCATAATTGTAGTAAATAAAATTATTCAAGTTTGGGGTGCTGCCTCTGTTTCCATCTTGGCCCTCTTGGACTCTGTTCAAAAGCGAGCTATACGAATTGTAGGTGATCGAACTTTGACATCAAAACTTGATTCCCTACAACATCGTCGCACTGTTGCTGACCTCGTTGTTTTTTACAAATATCGTCATCAGCAGTGCTCAGATGAAATCAGCGGCATCATGCCTCAAACTTATTCTTACCCCCGTTCCACTCGGCAATCGGCTGCCGCAACCAGTGAAACGGTAAAGATCCCGCGCTGTCATACTGGCAGATCGCAGAGAGACTTCTTTGTCCGAACTGCGTACAAATGGAATAGTTTGCCGGAACACTTAGTCTCAGGTGGCTTCAACCCACAGATGTTTAAAAAAAGCGTTAATCTACACCTCAGAACGCCAGTTGTTGTGGGACCCAGGTCTAGACCTAGGTCTTAAAAGGTATTTATGTGTTGTTGTGACACATATTCTAAACCCTATTACACAACACTACTTTAAAAAAAAAAAAAAAAATGTAGTAAATTATTTGTTTTTGTTTGAATAAAAAAAAAATTACGTTGTTTTGATTCTCTCGCGTATCTTACAAACTACTGTCTTAATATAATATGTATATTTATGCTATAATGATTATTTATGCTTAATGATTTTAAAATTATTATTTCTATTGATTGTATTAATAGTGGAAATCGATTTGATAGTAAAATTATTATTTTTCAATTACATCTTATTTTTCTTTTAAGCATTTGTATTACTACCTAAAATATAATGTATACTAAATAAAACAAATCAAAATTATTCAGATCAGCTATACTACTTAAAACAAACAAAAATGATTAAAAACATAAAAAAAAATATTGCGACGCTGATGCATAGGCTGACTTCACCACAGCTCTGGAAACATAGTGTTCTGGATATATAATGAGCTAATATCCATAAAATACTTTAATTAAAAGCTAACCAATATTATGGACTTCGTAGTTCTAATAATAAAAATATTAAAGCAGGCAGTAGTATTCCAACAAACATAAATTCTGTTGTACGAAAAAAAGTAAAAAAAATTTTATCGGAAGTGACAAAGCGGAAGTTAGGATGCAGAACTGTTGTAAACTTTACTAAATGGGTATGTACCAAATTTCATCCAACTCGATTATTAGGTACAGAAGTTATTGAGCTTCCAAAATAACAGGTGCTTGCAGGACCCCCTACCACTTTGTTCACTATCGCTAAAAAAACTAATCAGTTCCTTGCCATACATATTTGCATCTTTTTGCAAAGTGTAATCAAAATTACTTAACGAACGAATGTTGTATGTTTCCAACAAACATTGAAACAATAAACAGGTGTTTGGGAGGACCCCACCACTTATCCCAATATTGTCCAAAAACTAGTCAATTCTTTGTCAATAAAGTCTTTATCTTTTTTCAAAGTGCCATTAAAATTGTTTAATGAATGAAATCTGTATGCTCCCAACAAACTTTAAAAACCAATGTGTCCCAAAAGATGATAATTATCTTCTTACACTAATTGAAATTTTTCCATAAGTTTTATCATAATCACTTCGTTATTGTAGGCTGTAGTGTGCATAAAGATACTGAAAAAACTGCCAACAAGTAAAAAAAATTTTTTTTACCGGAAGCAAAAAACCGGAAGTTGGGATGCAGAATTTTTGTAAATCATACTAAATGCTTATGTACAAAGTTTCATCCAATTCGATTATCAGGTACAGATGTTATTGAGCTTTAAAAAAAACAGGTGTATGGGACACCCCCCACCACTTTGTTCACTATCGCTCAAAAACTAATCAGTTCTTTGCCATACATGTTTGCAATTTTTTCCAAAGTGTCATCAAAATTGGTTCACGAACGAATGCTGTGTGCTCCCAACAAACATTGAAAAAATGCTGACACAGTAAACAAGTGTTCGGAAGACCCCGTACCACTTATCCCAATATTGTCCAAAAACTAATCAGTTCCTTGTCATTTAAGATTCCATCTTTTTCCAAAGTGTCATTAGAATTGATTAATGAATGAAGTCTGTATGCTCCCAACAAACTTTAAAAACAAAGTGTGAAAAGTCAGCAGTTGTATGGTAGACCCCCCGCCACTTTGATCAATGTGTCCCAAAAGATGATAATTATCTTCTTACACTAATTGGAACCCTGTTCCATAAGTTTTATCATAATCACTTCATTATTGTAGGCTGTAGTGTGCATAAAGACACTGAAAAAACTTCAAAAAAGTACAAAAAAATTTTTTTTACCGGAAGTGAAAAACCGGAAGTTGGGATGCAGAACTATTTTAAACCGTACTACATACTCATGTACCAAGTTTCATCCAATTCGCTTATCACGTACAGAAGTTATAGAGCTTTCAAAAAAACAGGTGCTCCAGGGACCCCCCACCACTTTGTTCACTATCGCTCAAAAACTAATCAGTTCTTTGCCATACATGTTTGCATCTTTTTCCAAAGTGTCATCAAAATTGGTTCACGAACGAATGCTGTGTGCTCCCAACAAACATTGAAAAAAGTGTGACACATTAAACAGGTGTTCGGGAGGACCCCCACCACTTATTCCAATATTATCCAAAAACTAATCAGTTCTTTGTTACTTAAGTCTCCATCATTTGCCAAAGTGTCATTAAAATTGAATAATGAATGAAGTCTGTATGCTCCCAACAAAGTTAAAAAACAAAGTGTTAAAAGTCAGCATTTGTATGGTAGACCCCCCACCACTTTGATCAATGTGTTCTAAAACATAATAATTATCTTTTCACACTAATTGGAACCCTATTCCATAAGTTTCATCATAATCACTTCATTATTGTAGGCTGTAGTGTGCATAAAGACACTGAAAAAACTTCAAAAAAGTACAAAAAAATTTTTTTTACCGGAAGTGAAAAACCGGAAGTTGGGATGCAGAACTATTTTAAACCGTACTACATACTCATGTACCAAGTTTCATCCAATTCGCTTATCACGTACAGAAGTTATAGAGCTTTCAAAAAAACAGGTGCTCCAGGGACCCCCCACCACTTTGTTCACTATCGCTCAAAAACTAATCAGTTCTTTGCCATACATGTTTACATCTTTTTCCAAAGTGTCATCAAAATTCGTTCACGAACGAATGCTGTGTGCTCCCAACAAACATTGAAAAAAGTGTGACACATTAAACAGGTGTTCGGGAGGACCCCCACCACTTATTCCAATATTATCCAAAAACTAATCAGTTCTTTGTTACTTAAGTCTCCATCATTTGCCAAAGTGTTGTTAAAATTGAATAATGAATGAAGTCTGTATGCTCCCAACAAACTTAAAAAACAAAGTGTGAAAAGTCAGCATTTGTATGGTAGACCCCCCACCACTTTGATCAATGTGTCCCAAAACATGATAATTATCTTTTCACACTAATTGGAACCCTGTTCCATAAGTTTCATCATAATCACTTCATTATTGTAGGCTGTAGTGTGCATAAAGACACTGAAAAAACTTCAAAAAAGTACAAAAAAATTTTTTTTACCGGAAGTGAAAAACCGGAAGTTGGGATGCAGAACTATTTTAAACCGTACTACATACTCATGTACCAAGTTTCATCCAATTCGCTTATCAGGTACAGAAGTTATAGAGCTTTCAAAAAAACAGGTGCTCCAGGGACCCCCCACCACTTTGTTCACTATCGCTCAAAAACTAATCAGTTCTTTGTCATACATGTTTGCATCTTTTTCCAAAGTGTCATCAAAATTCATTCACGAATGAATGTTTTATGCTCCCAACAAACATAAAAACTTTGTGGAAAAAACCACCTGTTGTATGGTGGACCCCCCAACCCTTTATCCAATGTGCTCCAAAAGCTGATAAAATCTTTCTCATGTTATTTAAAAGCTTTTCGCAACGTTTCATGAAAATCGATCGGTAATTGTAGGCTACAGTAAGGATAAACACCTGAAAAAAAAACTTTTTAACCGGAAGTGACAAACCGGAAGTTGGTATGCAGAAATATTGGAAACAGTATTAAAACCTTATATACTAAGTTTCAATAAGATCATAGCTCGGGATCAGAAGTTATTCAAGATTTAAACTTAGAGGTGTTCGGGAGACCCCCCGCCATTTTGTCCAAATTTAAAATGAATCCAGATCTTCTATTTTCAAGTGAACCTGTATCATTTGCCAAAGTTTCATCAAGATCCTATGCAGAAAACTCACCCACCCACCCACCCACCCACCCACCCACCCACCCACACACAGACGTACACCAAAATTTTTATTGGCTATTTGGATAGAGGATGGTCCAAAACAAAAGAAAAAACAAAATTTGGGGTATGTAAGATTTTTTTTTTTCACGATAGATTGCATTACTTCACACAATTTAAAATTGTGGTGAAGTAAAAAGAATAATTGAAATTATAAATGAATCTAATTTTAACATGAATAAAAAGAAAAAATGTGTGTGTACAGGCATGTTGCTAATTATAGTTTAATTTCTTGTTTATTCTGTTTTCATTTACTTGTTTTCAAAATAGCCTAAAATTCGAACGGCCGGACAAGCTCTCCACACTTTGTCGTTTGTTTTCTGCAATTGGAAAAATGTAGAGATCCCCTTTTTCTTGTACGAGAGGAACATTTTGTTCTAATCCGTCTACCTGGTCTAGTTTGGTCTCTTTTGCTATGGTTGTTTCATTGGGCGAAGCTTGGTTTCTGACTGTTTTCGCGACGAGAGGTATTGTCGTTTGGATTTGTCTGTCTTTATTAATCCTGTTCTTACGTTTGAGGATGAGCTTTAGTATGTATATTACTAGTATCACTCCTATAAAACTAACCGTTGTGTATGTAGCTATACCCTGTATTTGTATCTGGTCTTTTTGGTGATTATTAGTTCTGGCTTGTTCTGTTAGTATTAGTTTGTTCTCGAGGTCAGTCATTGTGTCATCAGCGTCATTCATTTCTTTGTTGTAACGTTCGTTATGTGTGATTGAAAAAGTGTTCCGCGTTGGGTTTGGGGTTATTGTGTACAGTGATGTAAAATTCCATATTTCCTGCCATTTAAGTGGCGGGTATACGGGATTTACTGGTTGTTTCATGTTCAGTTGCTCTCTGTGTTTTATTCTAATAGGGTATAGCTGGTTGTTAGCAAGCACGTCACAGTTTCGGTTGAATTTGATCGTACCTTGTCCGATGAGGTGTTCTGCCGTTGTATTGGCACATGTCACGAAAACGGTTTGTTCCGTTCTGAAAACGTATAAGATTGTATTATGATTTTGTAACTTCACGATTATATCGTTTAAGTTCTTAGTTCTTTTATGGGTACAGTGTGATGCGTTTACGTCGGGGCTATGGTACAGTTGGGTAATGCAGTGTGTTCCAGCACCTATTATTTTAGGAAAAGTTTGTTCGCATAAGTTTATTGTTCTCTGTAGGTTTACCAGTAATTTTTTACAGCTCATCACGTCTCTGTCTTTTAGAAGCATGAATTCGGTACCGAGTGAATTGCTAGCTATATAGTCGGCTTGTAATTCCAATAGAGCAAAAGTGTCGTCCTGTAGTTTTATTGGTAGTGTATAAATTTTACTAAGACTGTAGATGGGCACTTCCGGGAGAGGTATGTCAACCTTTATCAGTAGTCTATGGTTTACGTAAACGTACTCGATGTTAATGATCTGTTCTATATGTCCAATTTCTAAAAATTCGTCATTAACATTTTTAGATTTTATTATATTTTGTACTAGTGTAGTCAGGTCAGTAGTTTTTAGTACTAAAGGATGTAGTTTGTTAGATCTGATGGACTGAAGTATGGAAAAGGCGTAATTTTGTTGCTTCTGGATTTTATTAACTTTCAAAAGAGCGTAGTTCAATATAGCATCCATTTCTATTTTTATTTCATTTTTCATTATATCTTGCCAAATTGTGTTTTTGAACTCGTTCATTTTACGGTTTAGATTCTCAACTTTCGCTTGGAGTGCGTCCGTCTCATTTCGTAGATTGGTAGTTTCTAGTTTGAACAGATTGTAATTAGATTTTACAACGCTAATCTGGGTTTTAAGTAGTTCGAAGGTTGTGTTGTCGTCATTTTCCAAAAGGTCCAGCTTAGTATTTATGTTAGCCGCGTCTTCGTCGTCCATAGTACCGAAAAGCCAGTGAGATAGTCTACCTCCCATGTTAATCAGTCCGCGTTTTGTTCTTCTAAGATTATGTTCTAGCTCATATGATTTTGATTTGAGATCACCCAGATAGTCTTCTAGGTCTGTTTTAAGGTTGTTACAGTATGTTACTAGTCTCGTGTCGTTTAACTTTGGGCAAAGTGTTTCAATGAGCTTGTCGCAGGATTCGATGAATTCGAAAGAATCGCTAAAATTCCCTATATTTATTGGTATTACGACTTCCCATGTGTCCGTGTAGAATGATGTGTTACCGATGCCTTCAAACAGAATACCGTTTTGTTTAAGTTCGGTTATCTCGTAGTCTCTTCCTGTGGTAAGTTTCATCATCATTAACAATATCCAGAATTTCAAGAGTTTTGACATGTTTGCTATAAATAGAAACCAATTTTGGTTATGTCACCGACATTTCGCTTTAGCTAAAGATTAGAAATTAAAATATCAGACGGATAACAGAATTTGGAAGGATTGTCTTTTTACATGCTTGTGTCGATGGAACGTACGCGGTGGTAGTACGGTATAAGCCTGTTTTTGTGAACTACCTTATGTTGGTTTCCTATCTTGATTGTGCAGTTCACCTCACCGTTTAGCTTTGTAACTTCGTAGGGACCTAGTCGAAGAGCAGACAATTTGTTTTTCCGTGTAGGATTTATTAGTAGAACCTTGTCCCCAACTTGTATGTTAATCGGTCGAGTGTATTTATCGTAATATTTTTTTGTGTTCCTTTTGTATTTGGTAAGGTTTTTTCTGCCGAACTTATGTGCTACCTGTAGTTTATGTTTCAGTTCTAAGAAGTAGTCATCGACGTTGTATAGTGGTGTTGGAGGTTTTTGGAAAGTTGTGGGTAATTCAGCGGTGAACCCGAAAAGACATTCGCTTGGTGAAAGTCGAGAAGCAGTATGAGGAAAGTTATTGTGGACATGAGCAGCTTGCCTAAGCCACATGTCCCAGTTGTCTAAGTCATTGTTTATGAAGCACCTAAGGTATTCGGCTAGAGGTCGATGACTCCGTTCCAACACTCCATTCGCTTGTGGGTGATAGGCAGAGGTCTGTAATTTTTTAATGCGTAGGAATTTACATACTTTTTTGAACATTTCGCTCATAAAATTTGACCCTTGGTCTGTTATTAAGGTTTTGGGAATTCGATACCGTGATATGATTTCGTCATAGAATACTCGGGCTACAGTTTGAGCTTCCTGATCAGGCATCGCGTAGCAGTCCATGTATTGTGTAAGGTCATCTTCGAAAGTTAAGATGTATTTGTTCCCTCGGTTTGTGGTCCTCAGGGGTCCAACTACGTCCATATATATTTTGTCGAATGGTTTTTCTGATATCTCTGGTAGTTTTAGCGGCATTTTCGTTAGCTTAGAGACTTTGTTTTTCTGGCAAACCGTGCAATTTTTAATATACTCCGTTATGTCGTTAATCATTCTATTCCAGTAATAAGTTCTTCTAATCCTGCCATAGGTTTTTTTAATTCCCTGATGTCCACCTAAAGGGGTATCGTGAAAATCCCGAAGAACACTTTGGATATCTTTTCTGTCTTTCAAATGTATAACGTCTTGGTCTACGTCATCGCTGTCGGTTTCTATGTCTTCGTTCTCGCTGTCATCGTCTTCTTCTATTACTATGTCTTGGTGGTTAACTAGGACATTTTTATCCTTGTTTGGCTCTGGCGATAGTGTTTCTGTATTTTGTCGTGTCTCTGCTGCTACATCTGGTTCGTTTTCTTTGTCGCTCTGTTTTGCTTTACTCCTAGTAGTAATCAAGCATTTTTCCACGTTTGAGTGTGGAATTCGAGAAAGAGCGTCTGCGTTTGTGTTATAGCGGCCAGGTTTGTACAGCATTTTATACTTGTATTCTGATAATTTATTATGAAACCTAGCCATCCTTGTGGACGTTTGGGTTAGTTTTATTTCACCTAGGAGAGGTTTATGGTCAGTTACCACAGTGAATTCTCGTCCAAATAAATAACATCTAAAATTGTTCGTTGCCCATACGATTGCGAGGAGTTCTCGTTCGATGGTGGAGTAATTTTGAAAATAGGCGAATTAACCATACTACAAAAAAAGAGGTCACTCTAAAATCGAATCAATCAATCTTAAAACCATGGATCGACGATGAAATGAACAAATTAATTGAATTCAAACACCTCTGGTATCGAAAACTGAAGCATGCAATGAAACGAAATTACTCTGAGTACGATATCAACAAAATTAAGCATGAATATAATTTTTGGAATCAACAATTCATATCCAAACGTCTTAAAAAGAAAAGGGAGTTTATTAATCAGGATTTGTATCAGAACGCTTCTAATTCAAAAAATCTCTGGAAAGGTATCAACTGTGCACTCGCCGATGGTGTCCTTAAACCGAAACCAGATATCAATCTCAAAATTAACAATGAGTTGGTAAGTGATAAAAAGTTGGTTGCTGAAGAATTAAATCGTCATTTTGCTGTAGCAGGACAAGCAAACATAAATATTACCACTCCCCTTATTGCATTAAACTCAATTCAAAAGCCGATAGTAAATTCAGACAATCCTTTTGTGCTTCGGCCAACAAACAGATTTGAAGTCTTGGACACAATAAATAACCTGAAAAATACAATATCAAAAGGCCCTGATGGATGTGATACAAGTCTCTTTAAGGTGTGCGCTGAAAGTCTAGCAGATAACTTCGTTCATCTCATCAATAAATCTTTCGAAGAAGGAGTCTTTCCCGATCTGCTGAAATGTTCCAAAATTGTACCAATATATAAAAAGGGAAGTAAATCAGATGTAAATAATTACCGACCTATCGCTATAACCTCCATTATTTCCAAAATTTTCGAAAGTATCTTCAAGGTGCGTCTTCTTGAATTTATCAGGAACAATAACATCCTTTGTAGAGAGCAATATGGGTTTCGTGAAGCTTCTAATACAACAACTACCTTGTATGATTTATGCACACTAGTTCAAGGAATGAAATTCAAAGAGAAAAAGGTGGCTATTATTTTCCTGGATCTTCAAAAAGCCTTCGATTCTGTGGACATCGACACGCTTGTATTAAAATTAATTCAATTAGGAGTTGACGGTGTTGCACTTGGATGGATTAAATCATACCTTTCAAATCGACGCCAATATGTTTGCATCGATAACGTTAAATCTAGCACGCTAAACATAAAATGTGGAGTTCCGCAAGGAAGTATTCTCGGACCACTGCTATTCTTATTGTTCATAAATGACTTTGTCCAATTGAATTTAGGAGGACAACCTTTTTTATTCGCTGATGATGTTGCATTGGTCTACGTTGAATCTGATGAACTTTCAATCCAAACAAAAATTAATTTGGATTTATCTCTTATTTCAAATTGGCTGTTAAACAACAAACTTAGCCTGAACGTTAAAAAAACAAAATATTTATTATTTTTCAATAGCAGCTATTCGGATATAGATATATTTTTTGAAGGTGAAAAAGTTGAAGAAGTTGATTCGTTTACTTATCTGGGCATTACTCTCGACAAAAATCTGAGCTTCAATCAACATGCTCTGAACGTTGGGAAAACATTATCATCGCATACGGGCATCTTTAGAAGAATTTCAAAATATTTGAGTGACAACATTAGACGAATAATATACTACTCTCTCTTTCATAGTCACCTAATTTATGGTATCGCTGTTTGGGGCTCCATAAATAAAACAATAATGGACGATCTGCAAATTGTACAAAACAAAGCAATAAAAAATTTATACGGTCTTCATCCGAGAACAAGCACTAAGTTTATTCACAAAAATTACAACAACAACAAAAATTACAACTTTATGACAATCAAGCAAGTCTACAAACAAAATCTGCTCAACATCACACATAATGTCTTAAATCAAAATGTTCACACGAACACAACGTTTTCTCAGAACTCATTCATTCACACTTTACCAGAATAGCGTCCAATCTGCACGTTGAGAAACTCCATCCTGATTCAATTAAATTTATCTCCATCTCCGAATACAATAAACTTCCAAACGAACTTAAGCTACTCAACAAACAAAAATTTAAAAAGTCAGCGACAGCATATATCAAGCAATTAGGTTGTTAATTTTAATTTTAGTAATTCATTTTAAATTATGATTTTCATATTCTGTACATATTTCTATTTCTTGCATTTTCGTGTTATGTAAGTTAAATTATCTATTATTTTATTTTGTTTTTTATTTTTGTTTTTTTTTTTCTCTTTTTTTCGTTGTATTTTTTTTTTTTAAACATATTTATTTTCTTTCTTAAGCACTTTGCCGCCGTGCTTTATTGACTTGAATTTTTTCTTTTTTTAAAAATGTTTCTATGTATGTATGTAAAATTGTTAATTTTTAATTATAGTGTAACTTGTATTAAAATCTTGAAATGTCCTGTAATGAGTTGTCTCGCTGGACTAAAATAAAATAAATAAATAAATAAATAAATAAATTTCGTTCTGCTTTGTTAAGAGATCGGCTAGCATATGCTATTGGTTTATCTGATCCGATTTCTTCTTGCGACAGAACTGCTCCTAGGGCATGGCTACTTGCATCGGTTGTAAGTATAAACGACTGAGAAAAATTTGGGTAGGTTAGGAGGGGTGGTGAAACTAACGATTGTTTGAGGTAATTGAATGATTGTTCGCATTCCTGCGTCCATCGGAATTTAGAGTCTTTTTTTAGTAAGTCGTTGAGCGGTTTTGCTGTTTCAGCGAAATGTGGTATGAATTTTCTGTAGTAATTGGCTAGTCCCAGAAACGATTGAATTTTTCTTGTCGTGTTTGGTGTAGGGAAGTTTTGTACAGCTACAGTTCGAGTTGGATCTGGCTGTACACCTTCTTCATTGCATTTGTGACCGAGGTAAACGACCTCTTTTCTGACCAGTTGGCATTTCTCGGGGTGAACTTTTAGCTGGTGTTGTCTGAATCTTGAAAATACGTTTCTCAGTTTCCGGTTATGGTCATCTAATGTTCGGCCGTAGATGACAATGTCATCAAGGTAGACGTAGTACTCGAGACCTTCCAGACCCGTCAGTACGTAGTTCATAATCCGTTGAAACGTTGAGGGTGCGTTGCATAACCCAAAAGGCATTCTTTTGAATTCATAATGACCCGTCTGTGTACTAAAAGCAGTTTTTGATCTATCGTCAGGGAGAACCAATACTTGATGGTACCCACTAGCCAGGTCTAGAGTGGAAAAATACCTTGACTGTCCTAGTTGGTCTAATATGTCTTCAATTCGGGGGATCGGGAATGTATCACCGATTGTGCATTTATTCAACTTTCGAAAATCGACAACCAAGCGCCATTTCTTTTCATTTTCGGGGCTCCGTTTTTCCACAAGGATTATCGGAGCATTAAAAGGAGACTTGGAATGTGTGATGATGTCGTCTGCCAACATGTCTTCTATTTGTCGTTTTATTTCTAATTTTTGAGACTCCGGGAGTCTGTACATTTTTTGTTTGATAGGACTTGTGTCTTTTAGTAAGGGTATTTCGTGCATTAAGACATTCGTGTGAGTTAGTTTGTCGCCTTTCAGGTAGAATATGTCTTCGTATTCCCTTATGATTTCTTCCAGATCTTGTTTTTCTTCTGTCGTTGCGCTATTATCTAATCCAATTGATTCTATTATTCGCCCTAACCTATTCTCGTCCATTGCTGTACAGTCGGTCTTTATTTCTGTTTCCGTATGCTCAGGAAAATCGCTAAGTCTTCTGTAAGTATAGTTCGACAAAGTTTCGTATTCTGTCGTGAAATCGTTTAAGTGTATGTCTTTGTCATTTACGTTCATGACGCTTAGCATAATTTTGCTATTCTCCGGTTTAGATAGTGTATTTGCGATGAACACGCCAGGTCTTACTTACTTGGCCATGGTAATTATCTCTTCATTCGGGATGTTCGAAGCGTCTATCTGTATTATTTTTTTTGATCTGGCCGGTATGATAGTGTCTTCTATAGTACGACTACGTATGTTTCCGGTTGTCCTAGTCTCTTCAGTGGGAGAGAATTTTGTATTTTCCATTTCTGAATGCTCGAGTGAGATATTCTTCGTTTCTTTTGGAGTTATTGGATGGTGTACAATTGGTCGACTAATACTATGAGATTGTATGTTGGATGGTGATGCCATTGAAAACAAATTTGAGTTTAGGTTTTTTGACGTCTCTTCTAAACTCGCATCAGACTGATGGGCTCTTGTAAAAATGTGTGATTCAGAATTTTGTGAACATGAGGGATTGTCCGCAGAACCATGTAGAAAATTTGGTGGTAGAATTGATGCAATATTTTTTGGTGTTGAACTTAAATAATTTAGGTCGTTAGGTTTACTATTTAAAGACTGGATACTTGTATACGTATCGATAACATGGAAATCAATTGACGAGGCCCTATTAGATGATCTCAAGTGTAATGGAGATGCAAATTCTTTTCGTGTGATTAATGATGCAGATTCTACGTCAGAATTGTGTAATAAATTTAGTTTTGTGCTTTTTAAATGGTTTGAAAATGCTCTCGGGGCTTCAGGGTTTATACTGGAGTCTAATTTCGATGAAACCTCTCTAGTTGGATAGTGTCGTTCTACTTGAGACTCTGTATTGTCTTTGTTTTCAGATCGATTACCAAGGCCGTTGGACGATAGGTGTGCAGAATATGAGAAATGATGGTCCATCACATACGGTGGAATGTTTGATATGTTTCTGGAGTTAGTGACAGTTGTTTTATTAGAAACAGGCATAGCGTTATTTATGCCTAATGTTGTTGCTACCTGCGGTTGTATATTCGTATCAGGGTGTATCTGGGGTTGAAACATCCCCTGATTGTTTAATACTGTAGTAAGTGTAGGAATAGTAGTCGTCGGACGTTGCGTAGTATTTGGAAGCTTTGTTTTGAGAATGTTTGAAACTAGTTTAGTAGCAGAAAATGATGAAAAGGATGATTTAACAGATGATAGAGGCAGTGGAGCAATTTGGTCTACGTTCTGGTTTTGTTGTTTTATATGGTTATATAGTAATGTTAGTTGAGAAGGTATAGTAGTGTTTTTCATATTTTGTGAAGTAGTGCATGTCGTGGTTGAAGATGTGTAGTTTAATTGGGGAGAGTTTGTGTTGTGTTGAGTTGAGAAGAACTAGGCAGATTAGGCTCCACAATCGAATTATTATCTGCATAATTTGTTGTTGCCAATGATAAATTTTTTGTAACCTGAGTAATTGCATCGGGATTAGAAGTGTTTTGAGTATTGATTAAATAGCTGTTTTGATATTCATCGGTAAACTGTTGGTTAACATTGTTATAACTTGGTGTATTCGAATGAGTAAGATAGTTGTGATTTAGTTGAGACGATTGCTTGGGTTTGATGCAAGAAAACGAATGATGATAGTATGGATTGGAATTAACATATGCCATACCGTAGGGTGTAGATATAGCATAACTCCCAGTCAGGTTTGAGGGATTGCTCGGTCCAGAAGTTTCTATTATAGCATCAACACTACCATTTTCGGAAGGACGACCTATAGTTTCCGTGTAATTAATGTCCCTTGCGTTTTGTTGTATTTTGCTATAGTCGGCATTTTGTTCATAGGTGGCGAACATCAATATTCCTACACAATGCTTTTATTTACTAAATACTAACGTTTCATATTAAACATTTCTTTTTCAAGTTCATAAAATTTTATCATACATAATAAATATGGCATCTCCAATTTATTAAGGTCGTTTAAAAAAAAAAAAATAAAAAATATCCAATTTCATTTTTAAAATGTATATAATTATACAGTAATAAGTCGGCAATCACTTTTTTTTTTCTCAATAAAAACCGTACGCAATTTTTTATAAAAGATTTTGGATTTAAAAATTTTTTTTTCTGATTTTGAAACTAAATAGAATCAATAATATCTAGATAAGCTTAATTGTACCTTTAAATCTGGTTTAAAGACTATAATTATAATTTTGAAAATTAACAAATTAAAAATAAATTTAGATATGTACTCGTATTGACAGTAATTTTTCTTGCTAAAAACGAAGTAAATAAAAAAAAAATGAAAACAAAAAGAAATAAATTCGAACTATTATAATAATTATACATATATATTGCACTCATTATAATACATGGTCATTTTAAATTTTTGATTAATAAACTTAAGATTCACATATTAAAGAGTTCGTTATAATTTAAGTACAAAAAGAAATGAACCCATTTCTCTAATAGCCATTGTTACTGCATTTCTGTATCATAAAAACAAAACCCAAGATAACGTAGCTCAATTTTTCACAAAGAATACATAATTTGGTAAAATTTTGTTTTTATCGTTAACTATTCTACCCTAACTTTCCTTCTAATTCCTTTAACGATAAACACAAAATTTTTTTCCGTGGGAGGGAGGAATGTAGTATCCCCAAATTAACATCCAAATAAACATTACCAAATAATATTATAACCAATTATTACCAATGTAAATTCAATAAATATTATTTGTGCAAAATCAACAATCTTAAAATCAATTATTACAAAACACTTTCTTTTAAATTAAATAAAATTAAAATACAAAATTAACAATCTTCAAATTAATTATTGCGAAACACTTTTTTAAATTAAATTAAATTAAAATACAAAATTGACAAATTAGGATTAAGTAATACGCGACATACATCAACAAATAATAATATTTTATAAAATTTAAATTGGTAATCAATTTTTAGTTTTTATGAAAAATGGGTCGATTAAGAAAAGTTTTTTGAATTAATGACGAGTCTAACGGTAACCACAGAACTAAACAGTCAGTCAGTGTTCAGACAATTACCGGAGTCAGTTTTACAAAAATCAATAAAGCAGTAGTCAAGTAGCAATTAAGCGGTCACTCGTTCAAGTCGTTCAGTGAAAACAATGGAGTCAAGTTAGAATAGAAATAGTAAAGTAACCACCATCAATCGGTTAACATGTCTTCAAAAAATATCAATTAGGCAGTTGCTAAGTTTTTAATCAGTGAAGCCAATTCTGTAATTAGTGAATAAGAATAAACAGTTTTATAATAAGTGAATAAGTTAAGTCAATTCGATAAGTCAGTGTACAAGTTAAATCGATCAGTGACTAACTTTCAAATAAATCTAGAAATATTACATGTAAAAAATTACTGAATAAATAAGAATAAGTGAATAAACATCTGTATAAACATAAAGAAACGATACATTCCTTATATACAACAATCACTTTCTAAACAGTAGTGTATCAATCTAAACTCCAATACAATAAGTATTGTCACTCCCAAAGAGGCACTACACCGTCATCATTTGAATTTTGAACTCATCAATACTCTGTCAGTTCTAAAGAGTAAAATATACAATAGTGTCCCAAAGCCGTTTCACTATAGTCTATAAGAAGCAGTGTTCATTAAATTACTCATTACACTATATTTTCCGTAACTGTAGCAGTGTATCAAAGATATCGGTACTATACTCATCATCATATAGTAGTGTAAACTAATCATTGGCAGTACATTTCATTAACATAGTAGTGTACGTAAAATAATTGCACTACATTTTATCATATAGTAGTGTTATACAATCATTGGCACTAGAGCATTCAAATCCGACTAATCGACTATTCGAATATCCGATTAATTTGAGTATATTTTAAGTATTCGTTATTCGAATATTTATACGCGAATATCCGAATATTTTTTTTATTTCTAAAAATATAATGGTTTTTCATCATTTTATTTCTTTTTCAAACTTCAAAACTTCGAAATTTCAATATATTTTGATGCACAACCCTGCATGTAATTTATCACTTGCAACACTATATTTTATTTGTATTTGACAGCTCTTCGCATAACGGTTGTTGTTTAATTTACAAATGGATAGTAAGTATATACAAATAGAATTGTTTTCTTCGCGATTACACATAATATTAAAGTTATACGATAATTGAGTTAACTTATAGTTTAATATAAAGGTAATTTTTTAAACAACTAACTATTAATAGGAAGTAGTATTGTTTTTAATATTAACTTTTCAAGGCATAACCCCAAAATGCACCGGCAAAAAAAATCTGATGTTTGAACTTATTTTAAAAGGTTACATAACCATATAGAAGCAGTTTGTACAAAATGTTTAAAGGTTATAGGATGTAAAGGGTCAACTACCACTGCTCTAATTAACCACCTAAAAACTCATGACATCTCAATTACTAAATCGATTGTTGAACAACAAATTATAACGAAAAAGCCCAAAATTGAGGATCGCACAATTTTAGATTTTATCGAAAATAAATCATCGCTGGGTGAAATACTATCTCGATGTGCCGCCAAAGACGGCATGTCTATTCGTGCAATTAGATATTCAGAAGCAGTTAAAGGCTATGTCGAATATAAGAAGTATAAGATGCCATCAAGTGAAGCCACTATCTGGAAATATGTTAATGATTATTATAATGAAAAAAGAAAATGAAATGATTGCGCAATTTGACCAGTACAAAAGGGGAAATGGGAAATTTTCGTTGACTGTGGATGAATGGACCGATGTCAGTGCTATACGTTTTTTAAATGTAACCGTACGCACTTATAATAGCACTAAAACATTACATGATAGTTTTGTGCTAGGTTTAGTTGAAATTAAAGAAAAAGCGGATGCTACATTTACTGGAATGTACGTCAAACAGAAGCTCTTAGAACTTAACATCGATATGGAATCAGATATTGTTGCATCGACTCATGATGGGGTGGCTGTCATGGTTCGATACGGCAATAACATAAGTGCAATATCACAATTGTGCCATAATCACGCATTGCACCTAGCAGTAATGGATTCTTTGTATAGCAAGAAAATTTGTGATAACTTTTTTGATGAACAACATCTTATATCTGATAATGACAGTGCAATTAGCGAATCGGAATATAGTGAAATAGAAGATGATTTTCTTAATGACGATGGTAATACCACTGACCCCGAGTCAATTTATCTTGATACAATCCTGCCATGTAAGAATGATCATGAAAATTTTCTTTTGTCTACGGAAGAATCATGTTTACTGGAGCTCAATGTAGATATTTCTTCCTTTATAAATAAAGTACGAAAAATAGTAAAAATTTTTCGAAAGTCTCCAGCCAAAAATATTAAATTTCAAAAATATGTGATTGAGCAGGAAAATAAAAAACTTGGTCTTCTTATCGACGTAAAAACAAGATGGAATTCGATGGCTACGATGGTGCGAAGATTTTTACGCCTTAAAGATTGCGTTAATCACGCACTAGTTGACTTAGGTTATGAAACTGTAACTGAAAGGGAAATAATTTTATTACAAAAAGTGCTTGACGTATTGACCCCGCTGGAATTTGCAGTCAAAGAACTTAGCAAAGAAAATTCAACACTTATCACAGCTGAAGGTGTCTATAAATTCTTATTTAATTCTCTAACGGGAATCAACAATGATTTAAGTAAAATCTTACTCAACGAAATTAAAAAACGAATGGATCAGAGACGAAACAAAACCTTAACTACCTTATTGATATATCTTGAAACTGGAGCTATACCACGATCGAATGAATATTTTGATTACGCAACAAAAACTTCTGTAAAAACTTTAGCGGAGGATATCGCTAAAAGGGTTCTCGTCTCCTCAACGTTCAAAGATTTAACAGATCCTGTTGATGAAAACAGTGATAACGAGATGCAGGTTTCTTGTAATTTAAATGACGCACTTGCAGTCGACAACCAATGTAAAAGTATATTGCAAGAACGGTTGCAACTAGCGATTAGTTCAATAACCGATTCCACGCCACGAGGTACAGTAACAGTGGTAACGCAAATAGCGGGCAATAGTTTAAAAAGAGATTTTTCTTATTTAGATTCGTTTAAAAAAAGAACAGAAAAATTAGATAATTTGTATAATGCTCTATTGACTATTAGCCCCACTTCAACAGAAACTGAAAGGGTTTTCTCTACGGCAGGCAATCTTAAGTCTAAAATAAGAAGTAGCTTAAAATTTAAACATCTAAATGCACTTCTCTTTCTTAAATGCCTATTTCAAAAAACTAAATGAAATAAAATTCCTAATATGTTAAACCTGTTTTTTTATTTTATTACCGATTATTGATACTTAGTACTTCTTTTACTATTCGAATATTAACCGAATATTCGGATATTTGAAGAAAACGTTATTCGATATTCGGATACTTCAAAATGTCGAATAACTGAATGCTCTAATTGGCACTACACCTGCTGCCAGAGTTGGTTTGTTTTAAACACTTTTGTTTTAAACACTGTTTAAAACAGTGTTTAAAACAAATTGTTTTTTTTTAAAAAAACAATGTTTTAAACAAAAATTGTTTTTTTTAAATATTGCAATGCCGCTTATTTGCTATTCAATAGAACTGTTGTACACTGTCGTGTTTTACCGTTTTTAGTACATTTGACCACCTTCGCTCCTTAAACGTCATTAAAATTTTTAATTTTTACTTCACCACAATTTTAAATTGTGTGAAGTAATGCAATCGATCGTGAAAAAAAAAAATCTTACATACCCTAAATTTTGTTTTTTCTTTTGTTTTGGACCATCCGCTATCCAAATAGCCAATAAAAATTTTGGTGTACGTCTGTGTGTGGGTGGGTGGGTGGGTGGGTGAGTTTTCTGCATAGGATCTTGATGAAACTTTGGCAAATGATACAGGTTCACTTGAAAATAGAAGATCTGGATTCATTTTAAATTTGGACAAAATGGCGGGGGGTCTCCCGCACCTCTAAGTTTAAATCTTGAATAACTTCTGATCCCGAGCTATGATCTTATTGAAACTTAGTATATAAGGTTTTAATACTGTTTCCAATATTTCTGCATACCAACTTCCGGTTTGTCACTTCCGGTTAAAAAGTTTTTTTTCAGGTGTTTATCCATACTGTAGCCTACAAATACCGATCGATTTTCATGAAACGTTGCGGAAAGCTTTTAAATAACATTAGAAAGATTTTATCAGCTTTTGGAGCACATTGGATAAAGGGTTGGGGGGTCCACCATACAACCCGTGGTTTTTTCCACAAAGTTTTTATGTTTGTTGGGAGCATAAAACATTCATTCGTAAATGAATTTTGATGACACTTTGGAAAGAGATGCAAACATGTATGACAAAGAACTGATTAGTTTTTGAGCGATAGTGAACAAAGTGGTGGGGGGGTCCCTCGAGCACCTGTTTTTTTGAAAGCTCTATAACTTCTGTACCCGATAAGCGAATTGGATGAAACTTGGTACATGAGTATGTAGTACGGTTTAAAATAGTTCTGCATCCCAACTTCCGGTTTTTTACTTCCGGTAAAAAAATTTTTTTTGTACTTTTTTGAAGTTTTTTCAGTGTCTTTATGCACACTACAGCCTACAATAATGAAGTGATTATGATGACACTTATGGAATAGGGTTCCAATTAGTGTGAAAAGATAATTATCATGTTTTGGGACACATTGATCAAAGTGGTGGGGGGTCTACCATACAAATGCTGACTTTTCACACTTTGTTTTTTAAGTTTGTTGGGAGCATACAGACTTCATTCATTATTCAATTTTAATGACACTTTGGAAAAAGATGGAGACTCTAGTAACAAAGAACTGATTAGTTTTTGGATAATATTGGAATAAGTGGTGGGGGTCCTCCCGAACACCTGTTTAATGTGTCACACTTTTTTCAATGTTTGTTGGGAGCACACAGCATTCGTTCGTGAACGAATTTTGATGACACTTTGGAAAAAGATGCAAACATGTATGGCAAAGAACTGATTAGTTTTTGAGCGATAGTGAACAAAGTGGTGGGGGGTCCCTGGAGCACCTGTTTTTTTGAAAGCTCTATAACTTCTATACCTGATAAGCGAATTGGATGAAACTTGGTACATGAGTATGTAGTGCGGTTTAAAATAGTTCTGCATCCCAACTTCCGGTTTTTTACTTCCGGTAAAAAATTTTTTTTTGTACTTTTTTGAAGTTTTTTCAGTGTCTTTATGCACACTACAGCCTACAAAAGTGAAGTGATTATGATGAAACTTATGGAATAGGGTTCCAATTAGTGTAAGAAGATAATTATCATCTTTTGGGACACATTGATCAAAGTGGCGGGGGGTCTACCATACAACTGCTGACTTTTCACACTTTGTTTTTAAAGTTTGTTGGGAGCATACAGACTTCATTCATTAATCAATTCTAATGACACTTTGGAAAAAGATGGAAACTTAAATGACAAGGAACTGATTAGTTTTTGGGCAATATTGGGATAAGTAGTACGGGGTCTCCCGTACACTTGTTTACTGTGTCAGCATTTTTTCAATGTTTGTTGGGAGCTCACAGCATTCGTTCGTGAACCAATTTGGATGACACTTTGGAAAAAAATGCAAACATGTATGCCAAAGAACTGATTAGTTTTTGAGCGATAGTGAACAAAGTGGTGGGGGGTGTCCCATACACCTGTTTTTTTAAAGCTCAATAACATCTGTACCTGATAATCGAATTGGATGAAACTTTGTACATAAGCATTTAGTTTGATTTACAAAAATTCTGCATCCCAACTTCCAGTTTTTTACTTCCGGTAAAAAAAATTTTTTTTTAATTGTTGGCAGTTTTTTCAGTATCTTTATGCACACTACAGCCTACAATAATGAAGTGATTACGATAAAACTTATGGAAAGGTTTCAATTAGTGTAAGAAGATAATTATCATCTTTTGGGAACATTGATCAAAGTGGCGGGGAATCTACCATACAACTGCTGACTTTTTACACTTGGTTTTTAAAGTTTGTTGGGAGAATACAGATTTCATTCATTAGTCAATTTTAATGGCACTTTAAAAAAAGATAAAGACTTTATTGACAAAGAATTGACTAGTTTTTGGACAATATTGGGATAAGTGGTGGGGTCCTCCCGAACACCTGTTTATTGTTTCAATGTTTGTTGGAAGCATACAACATTCGTTCGTTAAGTAATTTTGATTACACTTTGCAAAAAGATGCAAATATGTATGGCAAGGACCTGATTAGTTTTTTTAGCGATAGTGAACAAAGTGGTAGGGGGTTCTCCAAGCACCTGTTATTTTCGAAGCTCAATAACTTCTGTACCTGATAATCGAGTTGGATGAAATTTGGTACATACACAATTAGTACGGTTTACAACAGTTCTGCATCCTAACTTCCGCTTTGTCACTTCCAATAAAATTTTTTTTACTTTTTCTCGTACAACAGAATTTATGTTTGTTGGTTGGGATACTACTGCCTGCTTTAATATTTTTATTATTAGAACTACGAAGTCCATAATATTGGTTAGCTTTTAATTAAAGTATTTTATGGATATTAGCTCATTATATATCCAGAACACTATGTTTCCAGAGCTGTGGTGAAGTCAGCCTATGCATCAGCGTCGCAATATTTTTAAAAGTTTTCATAAGATTGTTTTGTTAATAAAATGCGTTCTAGGGTGTTGATGAACGCAGATCTTTGTTTTTTGTTTTATATTTTAATATTTTTCAAAGAAGGAATAACTAAACTATAAATTCTATCACATATAACATATGACATAAGCCGATAGTGCATGATAGGATACAGAAAATAAAAATAAAATAAGAGATATAAAGAAAATGTCTTTTAAAAATTTGCAGTAACAAAATTAAAAGGGCGTTGCCAATAATCCAGCTAGTGGTATATTCCTTGACCACATGACGCACTGTCTTGCTCAATTATTAAACCCCACACATAGAGTTATATGAAAGCTCGATTCTTAAAGCAAGCAATACCGTGCCATCATCAAGGAATACTTCATACATAAAATTTATTGTTGACTAGGTAGTGATATCTCTACTAGTCATACTATTAGTACAACAGTGCTGGAGGATCTGTTATTCGATTCCCGACAAAAGTTCGATAGAGGAGCAAGTGCAATTTGCTTAGTTACTAAATAAAAATGTCGTATGTGCTATTTCTGTGGATCAAAAGGAACATCCTAATTTTGAAAAGGAAAGTAAAGATTCAGTACGAGATTTGTAGAATTAGGTTACGTATTTCATGTCGTTGATATATTAACATTTTTTACCAGATACTTAACATAAACTTGATAAAATAGGCTGAGGAACTTTATCAAATTCTAAATCCAGTCACAAATATATATTTTTAAATTTAAATAAAATTATATTGCTTTCAACTTCAAAATCTTGTTGTTTTCAATAGATTTTTTGTTAAAGACATATTCAATATTATAACACTTTACCAGCCAATATTCTTACAAGAATGATATCAATATCGTAATCTTCAATTTGCAATCGCCAGAAACTCAATTTCTTTATTTAATCAAATTTTTACCTGTTTTCCATAGTCTTTTCAAGTTGAGCTTGGTAGGTGCATCAGGACTCGAAAGTACATAGGTTCTTATCAAAATTCAAATTTCCGAAGTTTACGTTAGCCAATTAAGACAACCATAACATTAGATTGAGGGATAAACTACTCTTAGGCATCTTGCGACAACTATTTGAGTAGCTACTGAGAATATTCAAGAAATCTTGAGAATCTTAAACGTGATCCTTAGGAATTGCCACAAAATCTTGGGAATCTTCTGAATATTGAGAATTTTCAAAGAATCTTGAGAATATTTGGACGTACAGACTATCTTCAGATAATCTAGAGAATGACGTGGCTGATGACTTAATATACTCACTGGACGCCGCGAGAAAACAAAAGTGGATTAAGGCTGTTGAAAACATTGATTTTTCCCATTCAAGCAGGGAAGCATGGAGTCTCCTTCGGAAACTGGGTGGCTCAAACTCAATTACTCGTGCTAACAATGAAATAAATCCAGATGACATCGCAAATCACATAGTAAATATGTCTCGTGCTTCTATTAATCGCCTTCATAAGAGAACAATTAAACGCAAATTAAGAGAAATGAAGCGCAATTGCTCGTCTCCATCGAAGTATGCGAACTCTTTTAGTAGCGAAGAACTAGAATCAGCTCTGTCCCAAACAAAAAACGGAAAAGCAGCTGGCTACGATGGCATTTTTCCAGAATTTCTTAAGAATGCTGGAAAAAATGTAAAACAGTGGCTAACTAAATTTTTCTCGAATGTCCTAGAAACCGGCAACCTACACTCAAAAAAATATATGTGGTTAAAAGCTAACCATATATGAGGTTAATTTAAACTATCAAAATTTTCTTTAAATTTCTATGGCCGTAACCGCATAGTGGTTAAAATCATTCCGTTTTAACCAAATTATATGAGGTAGTCTTAACCACATTGAATTAATTATTTTTAACAAAAATAAAAAGTTTAACATAAATACAATATCGTTTGAATCAACTACACCATGCAGTTATTAAATGTTACCCCTTTTAAATAACCGCATGTTTGGTTCGAATTTATATATATATCAGTGAATTCAACCGCACCATGCGTTCAAGCCTTTTTTTATATGTGGTTATATTCAACAACTCATTCGTTCGCAATTTCGCCGATGCATTTTGTTTTAATTTTTTTTGTAGTTATCGAGGAAACTTCTTAGAATGTATTCGGATTACCAAAACGTAAATATGATTCAATAATAATTATTAAAAATCAATCAAAAATTTTAATACGTTATATAAATTCTTTAAAATTATTTGTGCATGTGATGTGAAAACTTTGTGCCATATATAAAAACAGTACTTTACTTATACTATAAAAACATTTATGTTAAACTTATAAAAAAATTTAAAATTGTTAAATTGAGATTAACGACTGAAATTTAATTTAAAGGTATTATTCATAAAACTGGCTATATTGTAACAAATAATGTTAATGTGTATTTTTAGCTCCATCTGCAACAAATAAAACGCATCTTATGATAGATATTAATGATTCGACAGAGCCTCCAATTCATATTCATTTATTACCTAATGGAGAAACTGTAATTTGACTAAAGGATTATTTCTAAAAACCTCAGTCCTATAAGAAAATAATAAACAGTTTAATTTACATAAGAAAATGTTATTAAATTAATTTAAATCAACCAAATGGAATATATATACATAAACAATAATATGTTTAAAATCTAGTTCACAAAAATGTTTGTTAATTAATTGTATAATTAATTTTGTATACTCCTATATTTTAATAAACAATTAAAATTAAAATAATATTTTTCTATTTGTGATCGTATTATGCGGTTTGACGAACCACATGAAATAGTTAAATTTACCGTTGATTGTCTGTTTTCCCAACCACAAAATAGGTTAAATTAACCAACCTATTTATTAAAATATATGTGGTCAATCCAACCGCATAAGTTACAGAAAAACGATTGAGCTAACCGATTATGGTTTTGGTATCTTAAACCAAATTTTTTTAGTAAGGTTGACATCATTTTGAGATTAGCTAAAACATATCACAGTTTTTGGTTGTTTTAACTGCATTTTGCTTTGTTGATAACCAATTATTTTTTTGAGTGTACCAAAACATTTTAAGACTACGAAAGTGACAGCGATACTTAAGCCAGGTAAACCATCCAATGAACCAGGAAGCTATCGCCCGATTGCCCTTTTGAGCACCTGCTATAAATTGCTAGAACGGCTCATATACAATCGTATCGCACCGATATTGAATGACCAGATCCCAGTCGAACAAGCTGGTTTTCGTCCCAATCGCAGTTGCACTGACCAACTGCTCGCTCTAACATCCTATATCGAAGCTGGGTATCAAAAACAACTAAAAACAGGCGCAGTATTCATCGATCTTACTGCAGCATATGACACGGTCTGGCGAATTGAGATTATATATAAGCTGTTCAATGCAATACCTTGTAGCACCATCTCGCGTTTAATTAACAACATGCTGAGTAATCGTGTATTCAAAGTTCATCTAAATAATTCCTGCAGTAGGTCTAAAATGCTTAACAATGGTTTACCACAGGGTTCCGTCCTGGTGCCATTACTTTTTAATCTGTACATTCATGACATTCCTGACACAACATCAAAGAAATTTGGTTACGCTGATGATTGGACCCTGGCCACTCAAAACAAAGACACGGGTGTTTTGGAGGATTTGCTCTCAACTGACCTAGCGATAATGAATGACTATTTTCGAACGTGGAGTTTATTTCCCAATCTAAGTAAAACCGAGAGCTCCTGTTTCCACTTAAACAACAAACTGGCAAAATACGAACTATCAGTGTTACTTAACGGCACTGTCATTAAATACAATCAACAGCCAAAGTACCTGGGCATTACTCTCGATAGAACTCTTTCTTTTAAACTCCACCTAGAAAATACGTCACAAAAACATAAAACGAGAAACAATATATTGCACAAACTGGCAGGCTCGATATGGGGTGCTACTCCAGCTACCCTCCGAACAACTGCTCTAAGTCTGGTTTACTCAGTGGCTGAGTATGGCGCACCAGTCTGGTTGAATAGCACACATACTCAAAAAGTTGACTGCCAGCTGCATGCTACGATGCGTACTATAAGTGGTACTATCAGATCCACCCCTTTACCTTGGCTTCCTGTGTTAAGCAATATCGCTCCACCTGCACTCAGACGCTCGCATGCTCTCATGCGTGAACATAAAAAGGTAACCAACAACACCACGTTACCCTTGCACGAATATTACGGTGACCACACTCGTTGTCGATTGAAGTCAAGAAAGCCTCCACATAAAACTGCCAGCAACCTGTTGGCAACTGATTTTAATATCTTGGATGCCTGGGACACCTCCTGGCAACATTACAACACAACTGGCCTTTCTATTACTAACCCGACTTCTACCCAACCTGGTTTCGATTTGCCACGTCCTACCTGGACTACATTAAACCGAATAAGAACGAATCATGGACGTTGTGCTGATTCTTTCTACAAGTGGGGCATTTCAGAGTCCCCTGAGTGTGACTGCGGCGCTCCACAACAAACTATAAAACACATTGCAACTGTGTGTCCAATTCGACGTTACAATGGCAACATCTCAGACATCCATTTGGCAACTCCCGGTGTAGTAGCATGGATAGACTCGCTCGATGTAAACATCTAATGTTCAAATGTACTGCCCAATGTTCAAATATTTTACTTTTTAATTTACTTAAAAGACACGCAATCAAATCGATTGTAAGTTCATTTAATGTGTATCCATGTATTGTTTTAGGTAGATTTCATAGAAGAGTCTACCTATTTTTAAGTTTAATTTTTTAATGTGTCACAAAAAAAACCATACGCTAAATAAAAAATCTAGAGAATCATGGGAATCTTGAAAATCTTTAGAGAACCTTTATTGAAATGAAAATCTTTAGAGAACCTGAAAATATTTAGGACACTTATTTTCTTTAAAGTTTATTCACTCCAATTACATATTTTCATTTAAAACCAAAAAAACGAATATTCGTAGTATAAAACAAATTTAAAACAAAAAAAACACAAAAAAAACACAAAAAAAACAAAACAAACTGTTTTAAACAATAAAAAACGCGTTTTAAACAAAAAAAACAGTTGTTTTTGTTTTTTTTAAATAAAACAGTGTTTTTAACCAACGCTGCCTGCTGCTTCAACACAAATGCAGAAATGTACGCAATTTACGAAAATATACAGAAATGGAAAAAAATACAAGTGAAAAAAGGAGACTCTGGTGACCCCTTTTGCGAAAGAACCACGATCAGCACGTCCAACCCCCACAATCATTCCCAGACGCCCACACACTCACGCTTCATACATGCTAACATTCACCCACACACTCAGACTGCGAAGCAAGACAATTAAGCTCTAAGACCCACAGCATGTATCGGATCAACAATATTTCGATCATAATCATTTCCAAATTAGACCGAATGTATCTCGCTACACGCATCACCAGCTCAAACACACACACGCATCGACAAGCAAGCCCCCATTCAATCACTTGTACACCCTTTCACGCGCATTCGCACTTCTACGTTAGAAAAAAATTAAAATAAACAAAGTTCACTCACCCCATGTTTAAATCTTCCCGGCCTCAACGTCTTAAGGTCTTAGCCCTCCATCAGCAGTGAATATCCCCACAGGTAAGGTATTGTTCGTCAAACTGCATAAATTTCATATAAATGCTGCGTTGAGATAAATCAGGCAATGGTGGCAACATATAACATAAATTTTGTATAAAAGTTGCGTTGAAATACGATGGTAATAGCAAAAGTTTTGTTGACATGATGCGTTGAAATTAATCAGGCAATGGTTGTAACCATGGTATAACGAATATAAGGTATTCTTGACAGCTAATCGAAAATTTTGTGTGACGTCATCCGGCGTAAATATAAAGAAACAAAAAATGTTTTAATTTGAAAATTAGAGAAAACATAATTTTTACGTTATGGTTTTCCTTATTTTTTTCATTAACAATTTGTTTATTAAGTTTTCTAACTCTAAAGAACATTTTACAGGGTAGGAAATTCGACGTCCACGCCATGCTGCAGGGGTAATACAGACAGAATTAGGTTGGTGTATCGGAGACAAGCAGAGAAAAACTGCGCTAAAAAAATTACGCTACATCACGGCGAATTGGCGCCTTAAAACTTCTTATAACCTTAACATCATAACAGAACCATTAACGAAAATTTGGGTTGGGACTGAGGTTAATACCATCACTCCGAAAAAAAAAGCTTTGTTAAATTTGATAACCAAAAAAAGAATACCAGACACTAACAAAACAACAGAAGTTTTACCTGGACGTGAGAAAGAACCAAACTACCGAATCGGAACGTGAAACGTGTGCAGCCTGATCGCTCATGATGCTTTAATAAGCCTAGAAACAGAGGCTGAGAGGCATAGGATGGATATCATTTCTCTGCAAGAAATTAGACAGCCAATAATCGGAAAACAAAACTCGAATAGTCACTCTTTATGCAGTAGTGGTCATTCTTCTCGAAATGAATTAAGTACTGGTTTCCTTGTTGGTGCACGCATACAAGAAGCCGTGTTGGAATTCATCCTGGTCAATGAGAGGATTTGCTACTTAGGGGTACGCGGTACATAAAACAATGTTTCTCTTATTGCCTTGCATGCACCTACTGAAGCTAAGACCCTCAATATTTTCTACATAGCACTGGAGGAGGTTATGAAATCAACACCAACAATGATAATGGTGAGAGAATGACTGAGTTTGCATTATCAAATAATTTGAGAATTGCCAGTACTTTCTTTTCGCATCGATCGATTCATAAGCAGACTTATGTTTTTAAACCGAATGGAAACTCTTGAAGTCAAATTGATCAAGTACTAGCAATAGCACGTTTCTTTTCGAGCGATTTGGATGTGCGTTCCTTTAGATGTGCAAATATTGGAAGTAATCACTTCCTTGTATGTTCTAAGATAAGGTTCCACTTTCAACGATCTTTTACTCATTAGAGTATTTAAAAGTTTGTCTTTTAAAGTCCAATCATTTTCAGTGAAGTGTAAGGAACAAACTATCTTATAATAAATACGAACATTTTCTTTTTCCACATGATCCCTATCCACTACAAATTGATTTATTTTTCTGGAAATTAAAAAACCTTATGTTTTGAGTATGATTTTTCACATTTGTTGAAAATAGCAGGTTTTAACGTAGTTCGGCATTTAAATTTGTATATGTTTTAAATTTTAATAATAAAACAAATACTAAAGTTCATTAATTAATGAATTAATTAATTTCAATCATTTCATCAACTAATAAATTAACTTATAAATCATTCTAAATATATTTTTAATTTAAAAACAATAGCTTTTCTCATTGATAATAACAACAAACGTATTATAGAAAGCTCTGAATGACGTCAATCAAAATCAAAATGGCATCACTGTCACTCTAGTGAGAATACCTTATTTTCATTTTACCATGGGTTGTATTGTAACCAATAACATAAATTTTGTATAAATATTGCGTTGAAATACGATGGTAGTAGCAAAAATTTTATATAACTGTTACGGTTGAAATACGGTAGTAATAGCACAAATCTTGTATAAGTGTTGCGTTGAAATATGTATAATATACGGTAGTAATAGTAAAACTTTGATACAAATGTTGCGTTGAAATCTGTTTGAAATACAGTACTAACAGCAAAAATTTTATATGAAGGCTGCGTTGAAATACGACAGTAATAGCAAAAATTTTGGTTTAAGTGTTGCGTTGAAATATTGTAGACAATACGGTAGTAACAGCAAAAATTTTATTCAAATGTTGCGTTGAAATATGTTCGACTAAGTATAACGGGTGTAACAGTACAAAAAAATTGTATATCAAGGTTGAGTTGAAAAATGGTTGAAATCCGGTAGTAATAGCATAAATGATAAAATCAGGTGTATATTTTACTTCAAACAAATCCAAAAAAAAAATAACCAATCGATGAGTTGGCAAAACGACCTGATCTCGCGGCATATACTGTAGGTAGTAGTACAGCTTTGTTCGGTCTTTTCTTCGTATTTTTTTTGTATCACAACACCACTCAACAAAAAATCACAACAAAACCTTCGTACATCTGCATCGGACAAATGAAATGCACCCTCAGTTACAAAGCAAACAATTTAGATCGTGTAGTTTTACAATGGCATTCAAACAATATTTATTTAATCTAAAATTGTATATATATAAGTTTCAGGAAAGTAATTTGTAAATTTAACTCTTTTTATGCGGTAATCAAATTATTTCTAGATTTATTTCATTACTGTTCCTCGCACTTTTTACAAAGAAAAAAAATAATTAATGTTACCTTATTTTATCAACGTATTAGTTGAATTTTTCCATAAAAAAACTTTGGACGGAGACAAACATAAATGGTATTTTTCTTATTATTAATAATTTATATTTACACCATAACTTATACTCAACAAAAATTGACTATTTGATAAATTATTTCCAATCTAAAAGGACAGAAAGACAACACTCAACAACTTAAAAATCACAAAAAGAAAAACATTTTTAATTATTTTAGAGCACATGAATTTACAAGCAAAAATTATTTGTATTAATCTTCGACAACATGAAGATGTCAAAACCAACTTCCAATCAGCTGATCTCACAATAAAAGATAGTCGACTAAGAGCGATAAGATCGTATAGTTATCTCTTTTATAGCAATTTTAATATCGAAAAATTCGACAAAGTTTTTTTGAAGGGAAATTTATGTTAATTTATGTTACATTTTCCGTTTCACAAAAAAACTGTTTGTTATTTTGTAATACATAACATTGTAAGATGATTTCACGAAATAAGTTATTTCCAACGCATTGGAAAAAAAAATATGATTATATTAGAATGGATTAAACGTAAGTTCAACCGATTTTATGATGTTTACGTGTTATGAAATAATAGCTTACACCCGTATTACAGTAAAATTCAGATCCATAACGGAAAGATAAATTGATAAAAATAACCATATAAGAAATACAATACGTTTCGAGGACAATTACCAAAACTGATTGTAGGATACTAATTTTTTTGCTATTGCGACGATTGGACAAATATGCACAGCCATTTGAGGCTTGAAAACATTCAGGGCAATTACGGTTAGTGACCGGAGAATTCAAATTTATGTGGTATGGTGAAGTAATGCTGGTGAAAACGCAGTGTGAGTCAATAATAGGGGATTGTAAAGGAAATATTATTGTTAACTGTTTTATGCTAAGAACAAATTTATGAAATGGAAACTATATGAAAATATGACTATAGATTGTGGACAAATGAGAAACTATTATGAACTACGTGTGGTAAGCAAAATTTTGAATTATGAGAAAACAGACATTATGTAAATCGGGAACTCTACTGTTCTACGGTTTCATACTCCAGTCTACATAACATTACTTACCTTTGTGGATATTCCCTGATAATTGATCCTCCAATTTTTAAAGTCTGTAATGTCCACTAAATTCTTTCTTTCATTTCCAAAAATTTCTCCACAGTTGACATAGTAACTTCGAATGTTCAGAGACGTTAATTTATAGTTTATTTAAATTAACACTATACAAGTTAGACTTATTATAAAAGAAAAAGTACGGTTTAACACTGAAATTCATACATGTAGCGCCGATTGTATGAACAAGGATGAATAGAAAAAATTCGAGAAATTAGTTTTATCTTCGTCCGAGAATTTTATTTTGTTTTAATTGCATTTTTTATAGCAGCATTTTTATAAGTGACAATACTTATTCTTTTACTTTGCTATTAAATAAATTAAACTATAAATTAAAAACAATTATTTGAAAACATGATTTAATTATATTAAAATTATATTAAAAATATAATTTATTTTACTTCTAATTTATTCAAAAAACACGCACAAATTTAAATTAAAAAATAACCACAAATTCAAAACAAAATTATCCAGCTATGCGCATGTCAAAAAAAAGAAAACTGTTTTATCCTTTGTTTTTTTTATAAGAAAAAGAGAGAATAAAACAGAGAATAGAATTTTATTCTCGGATTAATTTTTTGTTCTCTTCTATCCTGATGCATACAATACAAACGACGTTATATCCGAGGATATATCTTCTATTCGCGTTCATACAACCATCTTTTTTTTTTTTTTTTTTATAGTTCGGTTAATCACTTAGGTTATACACCTCTAATGCTTTATGCACGTGTTAACGATAGGAAAGGAAAGTAAAAAGGTTACTTTTTAAGGACTTGGGATAGGACTGATGCGATAGTGTTGGTGTACTGCTGATTTAAAAGCTTGGGGATTGTATGTAGCGGGAAAAACATTTTGTGGTAATCGATTCCACCAGTATACGGAACGTGAAATGAAGGAGTTATTATAGCTAGATGTTCTCACATATGGGACCTCCAAGGTATGTGTATGGGAATGTAACGATTGTCTAGTGGCTCGTGGATATTTACGCAATGGTGGTAATAAATCATTAACTTCATTAGAGCATTTGCCGTAGTAGTATCTGTAGAATAGTGTAAGAGCTCCAACCACTCTTCTATGATGCAGAGAATCCATACCCGATGTTATCATTGGATCATCAATCAGTTTCAAAGCACGTCTGTGAACTCTGTCAACAAAATCTAAAGAGGTTTCTGGTGCTGCAGCCCATAAATGGGAGTCGAATTCAAGGATCGGTCGTATATATGCCTTATAGATTGTAGCGATTTCAGATGGAGAGAAAAAGCTTTTACAACGACGTAAGAAGCCAAGTCGTTGGGATCCCAATTTTGCCACGGAAAGAATATGATCATGCCATTTTAGTTTGTGATTGATGTTAGTACCCAACAACTTAAGCGTAGGCGAGTTTATTATTAGTTGTCTGGAAAATGTTGCATTACAGCTATATAGCGAGGGACAAAACGCACGACTTCGTCTTCAGAGCATTAAATGTCACAAGATTTCGTTTACCCCAATCCAGAATTAATTCAAGATCTACATCCAAGGATTCAACTATTTTTCTGCGATGGAAATTGGTAGTTAGACTAGATGGCTGTTTTTGAAAAGAATAGGAATGGAAGATAGTGCTGTCGTCGGCAAAGCTATATACTGGGTTTGTAGTGATAGATAACAAATCGTTGATAAAAATTAGAAAAAGGGTTGGTGATAGAACCGAACCCTGGGGAACACCGGCTTGAATTGGAAATTTATCCGAAATGGCACCATCTGCCTGTTTTTTTCCATGTTTTTGGATTGTTTTCTTTTGTCACACGATATCCTGGTTTTAAATGTCAGATAAAGATTCGTTGACATACATATGTAATGTTACTACGAATGTTACGAATTTAATTTGAAAACTACAAAATTTGTTTATAAAATAATGTTTTATTTAAATAATTAATAATTAATTAATCTTTTAATTATTTAATTAATCTTTTTAATTCATAATTTTTGTAGAAAAAAAGCATATTTTTGAAATTTTCTTTGTTGATGACTACAACAATATCAAAAAATTTTAAGAAAAATATTTTATTGATGTAAATAAAAAAATTATTTTTTTAAGAAAAGAATAACGTGGTTTTTGATTTTAAATAATTTGTTTCCTATTTTTGGGTGAAAAGAGTTGAAAATATGTTTATTTTCATCCAAAATTCTAGTAAATATTTTAACACTGACAGCTAAACGTATACTTTTTTCATTACGATTGGTTTTGACCTAGTAGTTATAAAACGATTAAAAAGTAGTCGTGTTCGTGTTACCCAAAATACCAATTTTTTTAATTGTATACAATTTCGATTATAAAGTATACTTTAAGTTTTGAAAATAGCACCCCAGTTGTATAAACTTCATGGCCTGTCAAATCGTTACAAAAATTTAATTATGTCGTTTTCTTTTTGCTAGAGCAGAAAGAGTGATTTTTTTTTCATAAAAAGAATATGACAAGAAATTGCTCTAACTTTGTAGATGTGTTTGTGAAATGCCATTAATGTCATTAATGTTGTTGTTTACCTAAACTTATTTTATTGTCTATTTTTCTTGTTGTTTCAGAGTTAATAATACACTAGATAGTTATTGAAATTTTTAGAAAAATTCATAAACCACTAATTCACTATATATTTTAATTTTCATTAATTAAATTAATGAAATTTTAGTTTTTAACAAGATCATTCCAAACTATACACACGAAAATGTTTTTGCTATGAAAATTCAATTACCACAAGGCTATAATTGTTTTAATGCGAGAAATTAAAAATAAATAAACTAATGATAAATTATTATTTATTATTAGTTTTTAATTTAAAACACGATTTAAACATAACATTAAATATTTCACTTTAACAAAATAATAATAACCATAAATGGCGTCTTGTTTGTTTACAAATTTTGAGAGATGTGTAAATGTATTTGTGCAACTCTATTGTATTTAGAACTTACTCTACGAAAAAATCTAGAACTAGATCTAGTGCAAAAAGAGTGCTTTTTTTTGTCAAATAGAATACGTAATGTCAAAAAAAATCGATCTAGATCGAAAATGGGCGTGTTTAGTGCAAGTTTTTTGGTAAAAAGAAAACGACATTAATAAACACCAAAATCGGCAAACAGTTGAACAAATAGTTTTTTGTAATGTTTCTGATGAGTTTGTTTGTCTATGTTTGTTTGGAAATTTCAAAAGCTATTATAACAAATATTATGCCAGATTAGGTAATCGACAATCGTATTCATATTTGTGAGTTTTCATGTTTAAGATATTTATAAACATATTTTTCCACTTCTTGAGCTTAAACTTGCAACACGCAAGATAGTGCGAAGTTTGAAAAAATATCCTGTGAAAAGACTACACTGAGAAAAATTCAGGGTAATATCAACGATTATTTAATACATTTTCGTATTATTTTTGGTCAATACTTGCTAAATATTATTTTTATACAAAAACTTTTATTAATATAATATATTTGGATGTATTAAATTAACTCTAAAAAATTCGAAATAAACCGCAAATTTCTATTAATTTAATCAAAAAGAGGTAAAAGTCAATAATGCAGTTTAGTCGATACTGTAGATTCTCTATTGAATTAATACACAATCGGATTAAAATTATATTTAATGTGTTTATTTTTATATTTAATAACGTATTAATTTAATATGTTACGAGTTTTTATTAATACTTACCTTGGCGAATCTTTCATTTAAGTTTGGTATTATTTTAATACTTGTAATAGTTTTTTTTTAACGATTTATAATGATTTTATTATAAATTGATGTTGTAATTTAACTATAATTAAAACAAACAAACTGTGTTTCCTTATTTATTTGTATTTCAAATAATAATTGTTTAACTCAATATTTTATAATAATATAAATATATACAAGTTAAAAATAATTCTAAGTTTTTAAACTATGTTATAGTAATATATACAAATAGATACTGCTAATTAACATCAATTACAAAAATATTTCTTTCTTATAACTAAACGTCCGTCATTCAAAAAATACGTATTAAACGGTTTTACATTGAAATATTCAATTCCATAAACTTCCAAAATATTACTTTTCTTTATTTCATGAGATTGTATATGTTCATCAAATGATAGTAATTCATATAACTGGCATATTAAAATGCAGTTTTTACTTTCATCTATTAGTATATGTGCTATTTCATAAATATTATTTTGATCATAATAAAACTTAGAAACAAAAAAATTAGGTTTGTATTCACTACCTCTAAATTTAACTGAGTTCGTACAATAGGCATTTTGTAAGTTTATTTTATTTGCAAGCAGTAAAGAGGAAATTTCAGGCGAAATGTGTTTTTTTAAACCCTGCTTCACTTCTAAATCAGAAGGGAAAAAACTTTGGTTTAATAATAAATAAGAAAATCGTAAAGAAGCTTTAATAGCCAGAGTTAATGATATGTGGATCCTTGAGGTAATGTTACGAGCATATTTTTTAAACTCCAGATGTTTTCCTTCAAAGCGCATTGACCATAAATATCTCAGTGGACCACATTTTTATATTGCCGTACTATAGTGCACTAGAAAATGGTGTTTCGGTTTAAGGTTATCGTTAAACAAATTAACGTACAAAAAATTATGATCCGAAACAAGCATTTGCAACGTACTAATCTGATCAATGTTTACTTCTTCTAGAAACGCAATGTCAATTATCCTCACTAAGGTTATTAAAAATTTCCAAACGCTATCATTTCTATCAATTAAATCACCTATCATTAGAGGCAAAAAAGTAGCAAAAGCATACATTTCAGTTGCAGACATTTTAAACATAGACGACTTAATGTGAGTAATTTCAATTGGTGGTGAAATATTACCTATTTCAGTTGCTCCGTATTGAAACATTTGTTTTCGGTAGTTTAATTCTGATAGCGAGAATATTTTATTTTGTATGTAATGTAATAAAATTTTACTTAAGTCGTATCTACATATTCCTTCCAAAATATCATGCATTATGTCAAAAGCCCAATTATCAGTAACGTGAAATGACGGAATTTCATTAAAAGAACATTTTTCTGCAACTCCGGTAAGTTTTAGTTCATGTGTTAGAATGTCACAGTTATAGGTTTCTTTTGTTCTAAGAGATTCCGTTATTTCATATCTGTCGGTAATCGTCTCAGTTTTATGTCGCTTGCACACTCTACAGTAATAGTTTGAATTAAAAGACGAAGTATAACCTAAAATATTGTTGAGACCCAGATTATCTCCTAATACCAATCCTAAAACAGGATATATTTTTTGTGTTACTCCATTGGCACAAACAGAAAGTCCATCTAGTTCTAGTTTTTTTATTTCTTGTATTAACGGGAACAGAGTTAAATCATTTCCTAAAGATTGCTTATCTTTACTTTTAAAAAATGCTGCAACAAAAATATGATCTAGTTTGGACTGAAACTGTGTAGGTGTAGTTGGAAAAGTGTAATAAGCAGCAGTAATGGATTGAAATCCTGCATGAGAACCAAGTGCGTTGTTTATTTCGAAATCATCAAAATAAAGAAAAAAAGGTATAACTGTTTTATCGCATACACTATTTGATTTTGATTTCCACACTGACCCGTTTATAAAGTTAGATAAAACATTATCTGGCTTTGATTTTAATATTTCCATATTTGCCAATGTTTTCTCCAAAACGTTTTTACATTCAAAAAATTTCTTGATTTGAAACTCAAGTGGCAAAATTATAGTCTGAACTTTACTCTCTGCTAACATAGGTCTATAATCTTTAACGACTTCAGTTAGTTCGTTATTAATCGTGAATCCCATAGGACTTTGGTAGTACCCGCTATTTGTTATATTTTGGAAAAATTTGTATTCGGTGTTGATATTTTTAAACGGATTTATTTTATCAATAACATCAAACATATACAGATTTTCAGTATTGTTTTTGTTAAGTTTTTTGAACTGCTCTTTTACTTCATTTTTGAGTGGATTTAGAATTAAGTTCTCTACACTTTTTTGAATAGTTACAACATTGTTTCTGGTTAAATTAAATGCACTATGTAAGTTTAAGCTAAACAGGATACTGTTTATGTCAAAATTATAATTATCAATTTCATGAGTATTAGAAACAAAAGATTTTCTTTCTAAATTTTCTTGGTTTGTATCAAAATTCAAATGGGTAACTGGTAAATTCAATTCAGGAATATTTAACATATTTATTGGATTTGTCGAAACTTCACTAGAGTGATCTATAGAAACTACGTGAGACGAATTATGTTTGTTAGGCAAATGCCGTTTGAAAGCATAAACATTTTGGAAAACCTGGAGACAATTATCTTGGTTACACCTAATATTAGAAGTTGTGACATTGGCATTTTAAATGTGATATCAATATTTTTACAGATTCAAACGTCGCATGACATATATAACAATTAAACATTTATTGTTAACAATTTTCTAAATAATTAATTAAAGAACTAATATTTGGGTTTTTGACATCATGTGATGTTTGAATCTGGTAAAAATATTGTTGAATAAATGTCCATACTAGTTTTGCATCTAAGGGGTATTCAAAATTAAGCACAATACATATTTTAAAGCATATGTCCAAACACTTTAGAAAGCTTTCAAACTTGTAACTAATACCATCGTAATAAACAAAGAATTGGTCTATTTTTTCTATTGATATACCTTGAACGATAATAATTGGTTGCAGCTTTTGTGACAACCTTTCCATTTTATTTGCAATATTTTCTATCGCCTCGTCACGCATATTTTCAGATTTTATATGAATTAGAAATGATTCTTGACTATCTGCAATACTTGGTTTTCTAGAAATACCTGTAGTTTTATTAGTTTGCTTAATCGGCTTACAAATAGCATGTAAAAGTAACGACACCATGCAATCAATTGTATCTAAAATTTAAAAAATTAAATCGTTTAATTGCCCAGTTTGCTTAGATTGTTTAAAAAAATTTTACCACTAGATAAGGATTCATTAATTTTATTTAAAATTTCTGCATTATTTTTATCATTTAAATTTATTTTGGCATATTGAATAAATTTAGTTCTGAATGAACTCCATTTGTGATATAGTAGGTTTTCCTTATTCGGATACAGATGTTGAAAGTCATTTTCAATCTGCGAAAAACAATCAAAATTAATTAAATTTAAACTTAATTAATTTAGAATAGGCAATAACTTACCAAAAGATAACCGCTACAATTTTTTAGTGCTGGAAAATCATTGACTATCAATTTAGTTGTGCACGTTGGGGGTTTCCATAACTGGTGACGATACTTCATACACTTATGCCAATTTGATAAAACTGATTCCAAAGGCTCTTGGTTATGTTTTAACCAAGCAACTGCGATATCACTCTCATTATTATTGGCTGGTATAAGAAATGAATTAAACTTATAAAATAAGAAGCTTATTTATTTATAAAAACGTACTTGATTCGCATCCATCTGAAGGATCTGCTAGACTGGAAGTCGTTCTGTTGGATTTATATTTTAGTGATTTGATATTTCCTTTTTTCCGCTCTAATTGTGCGATATTATGGGCTTTATCGAACAATTTCCCTTTCGCAGTTTGGCCGTTTTGTGAGGGAATATAATATGTTTTCTAAAAGTTGATATAAAATGGCAAAATTATTAATAAAAACTAATAACTATTGCATATTTAGTAGTTCTTTTTCATAAACATTTTAAAAATTGTATATTCAATTCACTTAAAAAAATTAAAATATAATAATATTTTGATCTCCAAGTTGTTTTTATTTTCAAGTTGTAACATAATAATTTATTTGAAATAAATTTATCAAAAAATTCTTGTAACGACTTATATTAAATAATACTTGACGCGTTTCGAACAATAAATGTTCATTCTCAAACGTTTCAATTATTATTAATTTTAATGGTGTAAATTATTAAATTTAACATACCAGTTGTTCTTTTGGAAAAATTTTCACAATTTGTTCACTGTAGTAGGAAACATCCTTTACTGCCATCGCTGCACTATTGAGCCCATAAACTTATCAACAATAAGCTGGCATAATTTCTTTCTATAATAATCGCTCAAAATTTTGTCTTTAAGATCCAAAAGAATTTTTCCTAAATACGTCACACTCAATTCGTGTTCTAAATCAAAATAACTGGTCGGGTATGCTGAAGATGAGGAACACATATTTGAAACGGGAATTGATGTGGTGTTACTTTAAGAATTCCTATCATCGTTAGGTACATTGCTGTAATTGCAGTTTCGAACAGATGAGACTTTGGGTAATCCCTTAAAAAATAACAGTTGTTTAGCATCGTAATATTGCAGAAAATATTATACGTACCATTTCATAACGCCATTTATCAATTTTTGCTCGGATGCTAATCCTGTCCCCAACTATAGAAAAAAGTTCCTGTAACTCCTCATAATAAATGAACTTAACGTGCTCAACGGTCATTTTATTTGCTGCAATGTAGAATTAAGTTAATTGTGTTAACAATTTATCACGCAGTTTTGTTAAATAAAACATGTGCTAGCTTAATTTTGAATATACATATATACTAGTAACATTACACATTAATTGTGCACACTTTTAAACATTTGAAATACTTACAGGCAAATACAATATAAAATTCCAGTGGCAAACCGAAATTGGTGCAAATTAATTGGTAAAGCTCATTGTCTAAATGAATTTGTTCAATTTGTATATTTGCATCATTTACAAGTAATTCACATGGAACAGAACCATTTTCGATTGCTATTTCTTCCATTAATTATTTTGTAAAATTATTCAGTTGATCATTAAAAATTATTATTTATTATTTAACACTAATTAAACATTATTTTAACACTATTTAAAGATCACTAATTTTAATCAATATGTAAATCACTAGTTTTAACGATAAATAAAGATCACTAATTTATGTATAGTCGACAAATAATCCAATGAAGAGGTAATGAAATAGAAAAACAAGAATACTAAAAGTCTGGAAAAATAACGGTTGTTACATTTTTTATACAATTTTCGTATAGTTTTAATATTTATTCGTATTAATTTTACATTTTTGATTTTTCGTAAGGATTAAATTAATACTTTCAATAATCAGGTGTAAGTTGGGTATGTTTTATAGGATAAAGGATTATTTTAATAATCGGAAGATATTTTTCACATTTTATAGTATTAAAATAATATACAAAGTGTCGTATTGAATCAATAAAAAAATGTAAGTTAATTTAGTAAATTTATTTTAGCCGATGTGATGAATTCAATACTAAATACAATTAAAAATATACAATTTCGTTTTCATTTAACCAAATTTGAGAAAAGTAGAATTAATCCGTAATTTTTATTAATTCAAAACGATTCTTTTTTCTCAGTGTAATAGTGAATTTTTTTCAGCAGTACCGAACAAATTTCAGTGCAGTTCCAACACTGAAATATTGTTTTTGTATTGAAATTCATTCCAAAAGAATACAAAATTCGATAATTCGGTGTTGGAACTTGTTCGACAAGAATTCACTATAACTAACTTGAATTCTCTGCCAAGCTATACGGATATCACATAATTCTTTTATTACTTTTTTGTAAAAATAAAAATATTGTGTAATTGGAATTACAATACGTGTATCAAACAACACATAGATATATTTTTAAGACCTAGGTCACAAAACAATATGCGATCTGTGATGTTGTTTTAAAATTTTGTGGACTGAAAGCCCTCGAGAGTATTAATTCTGGAAAACCATTCTATTTATACACTGTACGATGCATTATGTCACTATATGACAGTGAGTGATCTCGACCTTCTGGCTGTTTGCCTAAGCCTTTTGACGAGTAAAATGGGGAAAATAATATGTTTGAGGCGCGAAGGATCCGATTTCATCAGAGCACTGCTGGTAACGAAATTTTAAAAAACAACGAGATCGGCAACAGTGTGACAGACAATGTTGTTGAAAATTAAAATTTTATGTTAAATTTTGATCGCCACAATTCGTATAGCACGCCCGAGTCGAAATTTAACTATTCTTTAGAGTATTTAAATATCACTTATTTTAAATAGAACAATAACCTCCTCATAACACCTCCAAAAGTAAGTTACCCAGTAAAAATCCGGATTGATTTGTTAAATAGGCGTTTAAAATTTAAAATAAACTCCTGTTTTGGGACTAAACTCACAAAACTCATTAGATTCTACCAATTCTACTATATATGTTCTATTTATTGTAACTATCCTATTGGAATGGATATTACCTATTATATCGGAACTCTAAAGAAGGTTTCTGATCTTAAAGTTATATCGGGTTCTATACTCTCCATCATTTGACTTAAGTGGATCAAAACTGTAGCGTAGGATCTTACGCTCAAATACAGATAAATGTGATTCGTTATTTTGAGTAAGGTTCCACGTTTGTTACAAATACATCACAACCGGTCTAATCAATGCCTTGTATAACTTGAGGTTGGAGTTAGATGGTACATATACGGTGATCCAAGGAAAGATTTAATCGAGTAGAAAGTTCGATTACATGCAGCGATTCGAACTTTTATACCTATTATGTTTGAGTCAAGCATTGATTCTAAATATTTAAAAGATTCAACTCCCTCAATTCGTTCATCACCGCACATCAAATCTTTCTTCTCAGCCTCCCTTGAAATATTCATATGTTTGGTTTTATCGTAGTTAATTTGGAGGCCAATTTTTATGGCACTAATTTCAAGCAACTTGAAAGTCTCACTCATAACAGCTTCACTTCAGTTGAGCTTGACAACATCATCAGCGTACGCGATCATTTCTAGGAGTTTATTGACAAGATATTGTTGTTAGTGGGTAGTCTCTTTTGACGGGACACACAACAATGCTAAATTAAAGAGTATAGAAGAGATGGCATCACCTTGTCTTAAACCGGAGTTGTAGTGAAGAGCTTCTTCGTGGCATAGCAGGCCGCGTATCTAGCGAGATTATTTTTTTGCCCCAGACTAGCTGCAGCCTATGGGGTCGAGAGAAGAATGCCTGCTGCTCCAGCACAAATAACTGAATTTGTACGCGTATTATGAGATAAGAACGGACGTGAGGAAAAAAGAAAAAACAAGTGAACTACCAACCCCTACACTTTCCATACACAGGCACACGCTCTCACACCTCATCCACTTGCACACGCACACGCATGAACGCACACACGTACACGCACATACATACATACACACCATCTTCCATACCCCCATACGCTCACGCAGGCATATACACACACCACTCTCATCCTCGAGTTCACGGCGTATATCATAAAAAAACAGAATCCACACAGAACTTCTGTTTGTCTTATTATACCGACATAATTTTATTGAAGGTTGAGTACTAATTTCGGAGATATATGAACGAAATAAACCGACTACGACATCCACTTACAATAATGTTCTTGCCAAATTTATATCCAGTGTAAAAATTCAAGAATGCCAAAAAAAAAATTAAGTTAAACGTCTAATATAACAATAAATAAGTGAGGTTATTGGTTAAACTGCTTCACTGCCATTCGTCATATCATTACACAATACGTATATGAAGAAAAAAAAATGAAATAATAATAATTGCAGATAATACAGCAAAAAGTACATACGGTCGCAACTGTTTTGGTATAGTTGTACGAATGCCAAGTAATCCCATTAGCCTTAGTACGATTAGTGTAAGAGCACTAGTTATAGTTGATATTGTGCGTCAGCCATATGATTCTCCTAATCCAGGTATGATAGATGATAATATACCCCATATGGCATTGATAATAGAAAATATGATTATTATTACTCCGCCTATTCGTAGATCCAAATACCAACTGTATTTATTACCTTCTAAACGCTCTAGAATTTCCATTTTTTTCTTGGTTTAGGGTGTAAATAAAATATTAGAAAATGTAATATGACTATTTACAAATATTATCCACTTCAATTAATGCAATATTTATATTTAAACTAAATATTTATCCAAAATAAACTAAGGAAATACTCTTTAGATTGAACAGTGCTAACCAATAACGACCTCGTTTTTTCCATCATAACAATTCTTAAACAATTGAATTTGTTGAGTCAAAGTAACATGAAATTATTTAGCGGGGTATTACCTATAAAGAACATCAACAAAATAAATCGTATATAGGTTCATTACATTTCAATAGTAAGTTATAATCTTAATCAAAACCCTAGGATAATGTATCACGATATTTGATATGGTAAACTAACCTTAGCATCGCCAAATAAATTCCTCGCCACACATTCACTCACCCGCAGTCTCACACCCACACACATTCACTTCCATTAAAATATAAATCTATGCAGGTACTCACCCCATGGTATTGTCCAATCCTTAATCTTTTAGCTGCTCATCATACGTAGATAATTCGTCGAACAACGGCAACAAGCTGAACCGTTAGACGCGCTCACTAAAACAGCTATCGACGTAACACTTCTGGATCCAATAGGTATTTTGATCAATTAACCAGTGGAGCAATTTTCAGTTAGCGTTTCTTTTTCCTTTTTTTTTTTTAAATTAGTACAGTTGATGGATTTATACAATTTTTGTTTATAATCTTGTTTATAGTTTTCTTTTCTTTATTTCATCTTAAACAGCTAATCAATTTATTTTATTTTAGACTAATCACCTCACCTTAAATAAATACAGGTAATTTGGTTTCTCACTTTTTTTTGTTATGCAAAAAAAAGATGTACAAACCAACATTCGATGACGATGGAAATTGCACTTTATTTTACTTTAGCAATGATTTACCAGTTGAGAGTACATTCACAAAACTGTATATTTCGTTATATTATTGAATATTAACATATAATTAAATTTTTTCTAGTATTACAATTAATTTGACTAAGACGAAGCTGATAAATTGATTCGACAACATACACAAATAGTATTTTTCTATCTTATCGATTACTAACATATAATTAATTTTTTTTTGTTTTTATTTGTTTTATGTACATCCAATTAAATTTAACTAAGATAAAGCTAATTAATTTTGCCCCTTTTAAGGTGCTCGAGTTCACAAAAACAACAAAAAAGACGGACTGCACAGAGTACACAGATAATATTCTTCTAATTATTTGTTTAGGACTACGCAAAAATGCACGGAACATATACAATATTTTTTTTTTCCAATATTTCTTTTTCTTTCACTTTACTAATTGAGCTAAGGTGGACGCAGGAAATTATAATTTAAACAACAAAAGTGGTGTTATTGCTTTTCGCATCTAATAAACAAAACTGTTTTTAAGATCATCACTGAACTCATGTTATTATGTTATTCAGCAACTCAAAGAAGAAAAAAATGTCCGCCATACCTCACCAATCCTAATTTCCATCACAGCTCCATAATATTCTACTGCCAGTCCACTGAGAGAGAAACAAATAACACAAATTGCAATCGATCAAATTACTTTTAGTTTTCGATTCAAATAACTTTTTTGTTTTCAATTGAATTCTTTTTAATTTTAAGTAAAAGCAAGCAAAAATTACACTACAATAATTTCCGTAGACGTCACACTGCACAACAGCTGTTTTTCATCAGAGAAATAGTCGAATAAGATCTCCTCTCAGTTTGAGAATTCGTATTTATAGTCGGAGAAACAAAGCTAATTCGGTCAGTTTGGCCTACTTCCCCAACCACAAACACCAACCTCACGAACAAAATTTCACCACCGTGGTGAAATCACCTACAGTGATGGTTTCATGTATCGCATCATAACAAATTTACAAGAAAACCGTAAACAAAAAAAACTCCCCAATCTCTCATTTTTTTTCGTTTTTGAGTTTTTCAAACGGGATAATGGCCAGTGATGAGATCAATCCAACAAGCAGTATAGAGAATAGAATAATACTAATCGAAAGGTTTGAAAATTTGAAATAATTCAAAAAAAATTGGAAAAGAACTATAGAAAAAAAATACCGACTACGAAACGATGGTACGAAATTATGTATGGAAATAGCGCGATTACGAATTAATGATATTGCTCCACTATTTTAAGCCAACCTTTAAACGGAAACCATTGTAGACGACGATTACGGATCGAGTACAAGAACTAGGTTCAAAAGAAAAACGAAGACAACTTTGAAGTTTCTGCTAATGTAAACCGTGTAATGCGTGTGGGAAAGTAGTTCGGCTCTCAATCACGAAGTCTGAATTACACTTCATTACAGAATCGACTTTAAAAAAACTTGAATATTTTGTTCTCTACTCGTACACAGCATTGAAACTTCGGTATTGTTATTTTGCATAGTGATACCAGTTTACCAGGGATTCCCGTTGACATCAGAGCAGGACATAGAGTCTCTCGTTCGAGAGAGTCGTAGGCCTGCCTGAAATCAACGAAAAGTTGTTACAACGGTATGTTGAACTCACGACCATTTCCAAAATCATCCTTATCGAAAAAAGTGGATCGATGGTCCCTCGGCGTTGCCAGAAACCACACTGATATATTCTCCAAATAGTTGTTCAGCAAAAGGATGGATTTTGGCTACAAAAATGTATGAAAAGATCTTATATGTTGTGCAGAGGAGAGCGATTCTTCTTTAGTTTGCATATTGTAGGCGATTACTTTTTTTATGGATTGGTATCATTATCATCATAGCTGAGTTCCAATCCTGTGGCTTGGTTTCAGTCCACTAGAATCTAGATCATTTAAACAAGTTTAAACCATTTTGAAGGTAGAGTTTCACCACCATATGTACAATCATTTCAGATGTTATATCGTCAACACCAGGTGCATTAATACGTTTTAGAGTCCGTTTTTCAGAGTCTGGCAAACACTGCTTGGGATATACATAATTATTGAAGAATCGTTGGAGAGCTCGGTCTTCGATCTGGAAACAATCAAAAATTGTACGGACTGATACTATTTTGGTGGAATTACAATTTTTGTCACTACTATTGGCGATATTTTCTATGTCCTCGTTTACATTCATAGCAGTGTTTCACCGAAGGAGATTTATTCGTTTATGCATTTTGCTCTTTGAAGATAAAGGGACAAATGGCTTGTGCAGTATACTTTCATTTGGTAAACTTTTTAATGGGTTACTGATGATTGGGTTACTGATGATATCAACAGCTCGTTGATATAAATTAAAAACTAAATCTTGGGATACATTAGCGTTAATTAATTAAGACTCAGCAGAAAAGCCATCCATGTATCGGTTGAGAAAGAAAATTTTTAATCAGCGTCACGACGCTTTAAAAAACCACCAAACAAACTATTGTGAACTAGAAAAAAACCTTTCACCTTTCATATGACACCCCACTCGTTAAGGTAAAGAATATTTATTTTTGTCAAAATTTCCATCCTCAGCCATCTCCAAATAACATTTAAAATGATGAACCGGCCGCTATCGTTCCCATTCAATCTTTACAGCATTTCTTATAACCGTGAATTTATTCAAATTGTTTTTTTTGTAATGTTCAAAGTTAAGGTCCGCTATACACTTGAGCTTTTATTTAGCGTATGGTTTTTATGACACATTAAAATCAAAACTTTAAAAAGGTAGATTTTTCTATGAAATCTACCTAAAACAAAACATGAATACACATTAAATGAGTTTACAATCAATTTGATTACGCGTCTTTAGTTAAAAAGTAAAAATATTTGAACATTGGGCAGTACATTTGAACATTAGATGTTTACATCGAGCGAGTCTATCCATGTTACTACATCGGGCGTTGCCAAATGGATGTCTGCGATGTTTTCATTATATCGTCGAATTGGACACACAGTTGCAATGTGTTTTACGGTTTGTTGTGGAGCTCCACAGTCACATTGAAGGGACTCGGAAATGCCCCACTTGTAGAAAGAATCAGCACAACGTCCATGATTCGTTCTTATTCGGTTTAGTGTAGTCCAGGTATGACGTGGCAAATCGAAACCAGGTTGGGTAGAAGTCGGGTTAGTAATAGAAAGGCCAGTTGTGTTGTAATGATGCCAGGAGGTGTCCCAGGCATCCAAGATATTAAAATTAGTTGCCAACAGGTTGCTGGCAGTTTTATGTGGAGGCTTTCTTGACTTCAATCGACAACGAGTATGGTCACCGTAATATTCGTGCAAGGGTAACGTGATGTTGTTGGTTACCTTTTTATGTTCACGCATAAGCGCATGTGAGCGTCTGAGCGCAGGTGGAGCGATATTGCTTAATACAGGGAGCCAAGGTAAAGGAGTAGACCTGATAGAACCACTTATAGTACGCATCGTGGCATGCAGCTGGCAGTCAACTTTTTCAGTATGTGTGCTATTCAACCAGACTGGTGCGCTATACTCAGCCACTGAGTTAACCAGACTAAGAGCAGTTGTGCGGAGGGTAGCTGGAGTAGCACCCCATGTCGAGCCTGCCAGTTTGTGCAATATATTGTTTCTCGTTTTATGTTTTTTTGACGTATTCTCTAGATGGAGTTTAAAAGAAAGAGTTCTATCGAGAGTAATGCCCAGGTACTTTGGCTGTTGATTGTATTTAATGACAGTGCCATTAAATAACACTGATAGTTTGTGTTTTGCCAGTTTGTTGTTTAAGTGGAAACAAGAACTCTCGGTTTTACTTAGATTAGGAAATAAACTCCACGTTCGAAAATAGTCATTCATTATCGCCAGGTGAGTTGAGAGCAAATCTTCCAAGACACCCATGTCTTTATTTTGAGTGGCCAGGGTCCAATCATCAGCGTAACCAAATTTCTTTGATGTTGTGTCAGGAATGTCATGAATGTGACTGTGAACACTTGAGCTAAACTAGGGGAACTATGTTTTTTGTATATTTAAGCTAATCAAATGGATGGATATACACTTGAGCTAAGCTATGTCAGTATGTTTTACTATGTTAAATTTAAAGGCGCACGATCAAAGTTATGTTCAAAATATTTTCTGTCAAAATATTTAAATATTTGAAATTTGTAGTAAGAAAATAAAAATTAACAAGCTGTGTAAACTAAAGAGAAAAAAAATATTTTTGGAAACGACAAAACGATGTAAAATGTATAGATTAGGGTTTCTCATATCCCGTAAAAATTCAAATCCCGGGAAGCCGGGACAAAAATATTAAATTCCCGGGATCCCGGTAGTCCCGGAAAACGCTAAAAAGTTAGAACTTTCTGATTGGGTGATAGCAAAATGTGTAAAATTAAAACAGCACAAAAAATGCGCTATTGATTTTTAAATTTCCATTATTTTTAATTAGAAAAACTTTAAAAATTAAATAAAAAAGAATTCTTAAAAACAAAACAAAAATTAATTCAAAATACTAATTTTAAATAACTTTTCAAAAACCTAAGTTGTCAATGGCGCCATCACTCAATTTTGTCCGAATTTTCGTGACGAAACGACCTGCCACAGAAAAAGCTCTTTCCGATTCAATTGATGTCGCTGGGATAGTAATTAGTGCATTGTATAATCTAAATTATTTGTGCGCTGCTTAGTTGCCAATTCTTTTGTGATGTTTTTAATGTCATATGCTACATGTTTTGTAATACAAACAAATGAACATGAACCAAAATCAAAATCACAATAACAACGGTACTTCTCAGCACCATAAGACCAAAAATATTGGACCCTCAGTCCGTATTTTGCAATTGAACATTGAAAGCATTAGCAAGTCTCAGAAACTACCAACGACGTAGATGATAGGAGTACAATTTTTTTGTTTGTCGTTGTAATAAATATCACTCAAATCATCAAAACAGGTGAAACCTACACACAGTGATAATTTTGATAATCCAAGTATACAAGATTGATCGTAATCGTTTGTAGTATTTTTTGGTACTGAGAAATATTTTTGGAAATTTTTTTCACTCAAAAAATAAAATAATGTACAGTTGAGCAAAATGTTGAAAAATTCTTTTGATCTCAGAAACTACAAACGAGGTTGATGATTGTAGAACATGTTTTGTTTGTAGTTGTAATAAGTATCACTTAAATCATCAAAACAGATGAGTCACCTACACAGTGTGATAATTTTGAAAAGCCTAGTATACAAGATTGTTCGAAATCGTTTGTAGCATTTTATAATAATGTTGGAAAGTAAGTAAAAAAGTAAATGCTTAATAAAGTAAAACAAAATTTTTGGAATTTTTTTTTTCACTCAAAAAATAAGATGTACAGATAAGCAGATAATGTACAGATGTACAGATAAGCAAAAAGTGGAATATAATTTTGATCTCAGGAGCTACAAAGTACAAACCACGTTGATGACTGTAGTAAATTTTTGTTGTTTTTAGTTGTAATAAATATCACACTCAAATAATCCAAAATGGGGATTCCTCCGCACAGTGATAATCCGAGTGTACAAGATTATTCAAAATCGTTGGTAGTATTTTTTAGTAATGATAAATCTTTTTGGAATTTTTTTTTCACTCAAAAATTTAAGAAATGTACAGTTGAGCAAAAAGTTGAAATATTTCCAAACGCAGAAATTACAAACAACGTACATTTAGTATTTCTTTTTTGTTTTTAGTTGTAATAAATATCACTCAGATCATCAAAACAGGTGAGACACTTACAGTCTACACGCAGTAATAATTTTGATAATCCAAGTATATAAGATTGTTCGAAATCGTTTGTAGTTTTTTGTACTAATGATTAATAAATTTGGAATTTGTTTTTACTCAAAAGTAAAAAATGAACAGTTAAGCGAAAAGTTGAAATGTTCTTTAGATCTCAGAAACGTCAACAAACAAACGTCGTTTGTAGTTTCTGAGATTAAAAGAATATCTCAACTTTTTGCTCAACTGTACATTTTTTTATTTTTTGAGTGAAAAAAAAATTTCCAAAAATATTTATCATTACTGCAAAATAATACAAACGATTTCGAACAATCTTATACATATATTTGTATTATCAAAATTATTACTGCGTAAAGGGGATTCACCTGTTTTGATGATTTGAGTGATATTTATTACAACTACAAACAAAAATTTTTTACTACAATCATCTACGTCGTTTGTAGTTTTTGAGATCAAAAGAATATTTCAACTTTTTGCTCAAATGTACATTTTTGTATTTTTTGAGTGACAAAAAAATTTCTAAAAATATTTATCATTACTAAAAAATACTACAAACGCTTTCGAACAACCTGTATACTTGGTATACTTGGATTATCAAAATTATCACTGTGTGTGGAGATTCACCTGTTTTAAGAATTTGAGTGATATTTACTACAACTACAAACAAAAATATTTTACTACAATCATCTACGTCGTTTGTAGTTTCTGAGATCAAAAGAATATTTCAAATTTTTGCTCAACTGTACATTTTTTTTTGAGTGAAAAAAAATTTCCAGAAATATTTGTCACTAGCAGGCCCGGCATGCTCGCTACGCTTATACATAAAGTTTTTGCGCAGACATTTTGTTGACGTAGGAGCAATGATTTCAAAAAGAGGTAATGATAAATGATGCCATAATTTCAAATTTTTCTTTTTAAAAATATGAATGAAAAATAATCAGCATTCTAGCTGATCAGTTCGGACAAGTTCGATCAGTTCAGTTTTCAAGTAAGCAATAAAAATATTTAAATGACTTGTTGAATTAGTAGAGGTGTGTCATCTCTATATAAAACAATATACAGAACAAAAATAGAATCACAAACGTTCACAGTGCTCATGCATTTTATTTGTTTCCGACACGAAACACGCAAAAACTGTTCTAAAGAAGTTTTTCTGAGAGAAAATGAAAAATGCTTTTAAATTGCAAAATTCAAGTGAATTACAACAATTACTTTAATCTTAATCACTCACTAAAGCTCTCAAAATTTTATTTTTACACCAAATAGTGTAAAAGTTTTGTTTATTTAACATTATACCCGTCGCAAATTGCCACACTCTCATGAGAAAGAAAATTCGAGAAAACTCATTATGATAACACTCAATTTACATTGTGTCATTTTTATTGCAACTTATTTATTTTAATAAGGAAAGAATTTCTAAATGTCGTTTTAATTCTATTTATTTATTTTAGTACTTGTGCGTACACGAATAAATCAGAAGGTTTTCCTTACGCGTTAGCCACATACAGTTGTCCATGTGAAAAGCACGGATTTTCCAAATCTATTCCACATACTTGCAGTGCCTGTCCTTGTTCTTTGTTGATGGTCATTGCAAAAGCGATTTGACTGAAAACTAAACGTTTGAATTCAAATGCCTTATCTGTTTGGGATCATTGGAAAACGTGGCAACACTACATCTTCCCCTTCGAATTTGCCATTCAAAATTGTAGATTCAATGACATTGTTCATCATCTTTTTCAGTAATATAATTTTCAAGTATCCAGATTCAAATATAATTCAGATATATCTTTCAAATATAATTCAAATAAAACTGATCAACTCGAGTTTTCACTTTACCAGATATAAACGCCAAGACATCTACCTTAAAGCTAAAACTTATATTTCGATGCGAGGGAACAGTTGCCAGGCAATTCAATTTTGGTGGAATCGCTCCAAGAAATGGAAAGGATGTTTCAAATTCTTTTAACTATAAATCTCAAAAAATATGAATACGATTACCTAATCAGGTTTTGGTATTTCCAATTTTTTCAATTTCAATAGACAAACAATTGCGTAAGAAACATTACAAAAAACAATTTGTTCAACTGTTTGACGATTTTGGTGTTTATTAATTAAATTTTTGTAACGATTTGGCAAACCATAAAGTTTATACAACTGGTCATCAATGTCATGCAAGATGGTATAAAATGAAAGCAGTTTTTGGTTATTCTCATCAGTTACAGTTAGTTGCCGTAAGACAAACCATTCTGCCAAAACAATTCAAAATGAATTCAAAAATCGTAGCGTTTCTATTAGCATTTGTTGCTGTAAATGTAAGTTTTTCATATGTTCGATTTAATTTATATTTAGGAACAAAATATTATTTTATTTATTTATAATTAGATTGCCTCAACTGAATCAATGGCTATGAAAGAGGAAACAACCTCACTTGGTGAAACAGTTGCATTAGTGGGTTTAGCTGCATTAGCCACTGCTCAAGACAAACTAAATAATGTTCGAGAAGGAGCAGAACAAGTAATGAAGATGGGTGCTCATGGGGTTAAAGTCATGAAAAACGATTTTACAGATGAGTTAGGAGAATGGAAAGACTGGTTTGTCGGAAATGTAAAAGCAGATATGGACAGAGCTCGTGCAGCTTATCAAAAACGTTGGGGATCTGAACCAAAAGTTGAAGCAAACCCAGAAGAAGTCCAAGTTCAATAAACAATTCAATACTATATAAAATTAATTAAGCCTTAAATTTGTCATGGCATTTTTAAAATAAAATTTTATTAGACGCAAAACTTTTGTTTTAAGTCTTTAAATTGACAATTTTTATTTCTAAATTTATTTTTGGGCTGAAATTATACTTTAAGAAGTGGCTCTATTACTTCATCTTCTCCTAATTTTTATTAATTTTTTAATTTTTGTGGAAATCGGATGGAACAAGGTGGAATTGATATATTCTTATTACATCTAAAGCACTTCCAAATTTCCAACGAAAATATTTTATCTAAATTCATAAGAACATAATATTGACTCAATAATTCAATATTGACCTCTATATATGTTTTCATTTTTATTTACATAATTTTTTGTAACTATCCGAAAAACAAAAACAAAAACATTGACGCTAAAATCGGTCTCGAATATAAAGAGCAATTTTATCGACATGTGGAATATGTACAACATTTTTTTCTATAGCAATTGATAAAAAAAAACAAAAAAATGAAGAAAAAGCCATGATAAATTTAATTTAAAAGTGTCAGGAAAAGAACAGTTTCACCAAAAAATAAGTTGTCTTTAATAAATTTTTGGTTGCTACAGAGTTTTATAAACAAACAAACAAATCCTTTTTTTCTGTTTTTTGCAAAAAGCTAATTTTATAATTAACTTGTTTGGGTTTGTGAATATGTGCGATATTACCTTATGAAAAACTGCCTTCTGATGTGGAAGAGGAGGCTTCAGAGGCGATTCGTCGATTATTGCCTGAAAAATCGCGGATGGTTTATCAAAGAGAATACCTGTGCTTTCAAAAATGGAAAAACTTGAAGAATATCAACAGCAAAACATTTATATCAAAATAATTTATCTACCCTTGCTGTTAAAGTACTACTTTATCTACCCTTGAGTGGTACTTTTCCCTCTAATTTTAGTTGATAATAGCACATTTTAACAGTTGCTATAGAAAAAATGTAATTGTTTGTTAGATTATACTCTCATTTTTCAATTTTATAAAATTATGTTTAACGTAAAAAACACTGATAAAAAATAGCTAAGTGTATAAAAAGATATTTAAATAAAAACCTAATTAAAATAATTATCAACATTTAGGCAAAACCCCTTAAGATAATTATAAGGATCCATCTCCGTTTAAAAAAAATGTGCATATATAGCCTATGTTCATCTGGAATAATGGAATAATGTACCTTTCAAATAGTGAAATTTATTTTTCAAATAGGTGCAGTGGTTTCGGAGATCATCAAATACGAACAAATAAAAAAACATTCATTTTTGTTTATATAGATTACTACAAAATACTACAAACGATTTCGAACAATCTGTATACTTTGTTATGTAGACTGGAGTATGATGGCGTAGTGCGGTAAAGTTCCAGATGCATAAAGTCTCTATTTCCTCATATATCACAATTTTGCATTTCACGCGTTGTTCGCAACAAATTTTCTTTCATACGTAATTTATAGTCATCTGTTGATATAGTTTCCGTCACACATATTTATCCTTCTCATAGAGGTAATATTTTTTTTTTTACAATGCACTAATGTTGGTTCATACTGCGTTTTCACCAGCCTGGCTGGCTTCGTTATACTAAACTAATTCAAATGTTCCGTGGACCCAAACCATCCATTAATTGCTCTAATTTTATAGGCTCAAATAGCTGTGCATATTTAACAATTCGATTTGCTCTCTTTACAACTATTTTCGCCGATCGGTGAACAAAATTAATCTGAAACCGATATATTTGTTATTATCGATCCTTCTTTCATACCTACATGTATGTATATAATTATTATTATATATAATTATTATAGATCCTACGGTAAATCAACTGTATTTTACATACGTATTCGTCAGCTTCTCGTAATGGTATGAAATCCCAAGTACTGGTTAAGTCTGGACTTGATTTGTAGTAAAACTACTGAAGTCTAATCGTAAATACTATGATCAAGTTGTCCGATTTGGTTTGGTGTAAGAAAACACCAAATTGATAACTCACTGTATCGGTTGTTCAATATCCTTAATCCATGCTAATGTTAATAATATTTCCTCCAACTTCCGTTTTGTAAATGATGTCTCTATTTGAAATGTTTTTTACGTTTCTAATAACGAATTTTAAACGTAAATTCTCCACAAAGGAGAAAATGAGTAACGATTCGATATTATTCACCGATATATATATCGGTGAAAATCATGTAAACGTGCTTAGTATTTTTTCATTTCTTTTTCTCAAGACGATTTGTCAGTTCATTGGGGCACTTTTGTTTGACGTTTGCTGTTGATGAGTTGGCGGATCTCATGGAATAAAACTTATAATTTACGAATTGAAATATTGCATTTATTGTGATGTAAATTAAAAACGAGTCTTGTGAATTGAAGTGGATGTCCATGTTCATAGTTAACAATTATTTTATCCGTGCATTTATCGTGTGGTATAGCGTATTGTCCAAGACAGACAAATTTACTAGATACGTGGTGGTGAAACAAAATTGGTCAAATCGAACGCAAACCTTCATTTCATTTTTAAAACTTCGGCTCGTGATAACTTGGCAGATGATAGGAACAGGATCTATTACCCCTGAATACACGAGAAGCCAGATAATTCATATGATTCCTGAACTGCAGAATGGTATAAGTAACTACTTTTAAAAATCAAAACATTTTATTTGGTGTTGTAGATCAGTGGCATGTACCGTTATGTGTGTGCAAAGAACTATTATAAAGATGGTGGAATCCCGAGTCGAACTTTAACTACGATTTAAGTAGTCGACATTCTCAAATGAACCTATTTTAGTCCTTTTCGTCCTTTATTGCCTGTAAATAAGAGCTTTTTATTCTCGATAAACTTATTAACTCCTACAAATTCTAAAAACATACTATTTAACATCTAATTAGAATCTCAAAAAACTATTTACAGTCTACTTATTCTTATGTCGTGCTATTTTGAAAAAAAAAAATTGATCTGAGATCAAAAAAATTAGCTGTCAGATCAAATTTGTGTTCTTTGGCAAAAAAAGATTGATTTTTATTTTGATCTAGATCAAGTTTTAAAAATCTAGATTTTTTGGAAGATTTTACAAATGCATTGAAATATTATTTTTAATTGTGAAATTTATGTAAAACAAACCGCCATTTTAATTATTATTATTATTTTGTTCAAAAATAATTTATTATTATTTAAATTTCTAATTAATAATAAAGTTATCACAAATAAAATGATAAAACGTAAAATCCAGAGATGGAAACCAAAGTTTTTTTTCAGTTGGTTCGGTTTTGGTTTAATAACAAATTTTAATTATGGTTTTTGGTTTGGTTTTGGTTTCTTGATATTTCAAAATTTGGTTTTGGTTTGGTTTTGGTTCGGTTTTGGTTCAAATTCAGAATTTAGATTCACATTTTTATTCTTAACTAATTCTCGATATTCAAATAAAAACAGCTTTATTCCGCCAATAAGTGGCATTAAAGAGACTGTTTATGTGAATTTCATTAAATTCGAAAATAAACGAATAATTTTACGCTTTATTCCGCTTAATAAACTAAAAATCTAAGAATTGTCAAAACAAAAAATACCTGTAATTTAAATTTGAATACAAAAATATAGTAGCCGTGGAAAAATAATGAAGTAGTTTCAAAAAGAAATTAATAGATTTTTCCAATTTATGTGGGTACTAGACCAAATTTTATACTATAAAACCGAACCGTGAACCAAATAGAAAAACATTGGTTTATGGTTCGGTTCGGTTCAAATTATAATCACAATTGCTTTGATAAGTTTTGTTCAAAAATCAAATTTTAATTTAAATTCTCTTATTTCGTTTAGTTGAACTTGGTTGATTGTATGAGAAGGGCGTTTTTTATCATCAGGGTTTTTTTATTAAGAAATTTGATTTATCAATTAAAACAATAAAGATTTACTGTTTTAATTGAAGAAAATGTTTTTATTTTTTATAATACATAATTCTTTTTTATAATAAAATCTTTGTCAGAGAATAAAGTATTGTAATCGATTCGTGAATAATGAATTTTATTCTCTCGCAAATTAAAATTCTCGCTCGTGCCTCGCTCAAATTTTAAACTTTTGCTTGAGAATAAACTACTTCATTATTCACTCATTGATTAAACTACTATGAATTAAAAGAAAGTTTGTCATTTAAAATTAAATTTGGTTGTGTTTTGAACCCTTTGTAAATTTCAAATTCTGATGTTTCAAAGATAGATTCAAAGAGCATGTTCCAATGAAGAAAAATAAACAAAATCTAAAGTCTATTTTTGCAAACCATTTAGTTGATAACAATCATAATTATACCAGTTTTGAACAAAATTTGAAGGCTTTACATTTATGTAATCAAGGTGTTTTAATGGACTCTCTTGAAGAATTTGAAATTTACAAAGGGTTCAAAACACAACCAAATTTAATTTTAAATGACAAACTTTCTTTTAATTCAAATATTTTATACAATTCTGTTTTGGAATAATTCAATTAAAATTTCTGTTAAAAATCATATTTCATTCATAAAATTAAAATAGCAAGCTTCTAAAATTTGTTTATAAAAAATAATTTTTATTCAAGTTATTTCAATTAAAATTTTCTGTAGTATGCTTTTTATCAAACAAAATTTTGTTGAATGAAAAATGTTTTTATTTGATTCATAATATTTTCAAATGTTTGAGAATGACCATTTATGGTTGAAACATGTAACAAAATATTATAAAAAAGTTGTTAAAGCAAAAAAATTATTAAATTTATTTTAAATAAATTATTTTAAAACCAACCATGTTAAAATATATAAAAATACATTTTATTTTTCTATATTCTTATATTTCTTGTTCTTTCTTGTTCTTTCTTTTCTTTTGTTTATTTTTACTATCGCATCAAACAATTTTTTTTTCTTTTTGTTTTTTAATATTACGGAAAAGACCGAAAGAAATTTTTTTAACGTCTATTTAACACCTTAAATGGGATTTTTTCCAGTAAGTAGCCCTTGTAGGAGCTATGTAGATGTTATTTTTGTATTGAAAATAAGTGATACTTAAATACTCTAAATTCTAAATAGTAGAATTTGTAGATTTTAAAGAGTAGTTAAATTTCGACTCGGGATGCATCAGAAATATATTCACATATGTGAAATACGCTCTAAATCATTTTGCGTTATAACCACTTTCGGGACCGGTGTTTTCATGTGTATCACTGCTGGATGCGGTCTGATAACCGGTGGAGAGAAAACCACACACGCTTGATACCCGTTGGATATCTAATACATAACGGGATATAAACCAAAAAATTTTGATTTTTAAAACGCTATTTTTAGTTGTGAACTAAGACAGATTTTGTACAGTTGGTTTCTTGATTGTTTTTTGATAGAGCCATAAAAGAAAGAACCGGAACTTAAGTGTTATTAAAGTGACTGTTTGATTAATCACTTTTTTTTGGTCGAGGCACATTGAGATAAACTTTATCATTTTATGTTAAAGGCCGTGATTAAGTAAATCAAAACTGTGTATATTCCAAAAATAGCCGATAAATTCATTGTTTTTTTTTTTAAATGTCCGTTGTTCGTTTTTCTGTAATATTGATTGTCGAAGAGAAGTGTGTCTAACTACTAGGAAAAATCATTGATTAGTTGTTTCTATTAATCGACTATTAATTTATTAGCAGTTTAATTAATTAAACACTATTTTATTTAACCGTTTAATGAATCAAAAGAAAAATATAGTGATTTAGTAGTAAAAAAAATTTATTTATTAGCCGTTTAAATTAAATAAAAGAAAAACAATAGTGATTTTTTTTTGTAATAGAAAATTTATTTATTAGTCGTTCAAATTAATGAAAAAAATAATTTATTAACAATTTAATGAATCAAAAACAAAAAATTAGTGATTTGTAGTAGAAAATTTATTTATTAACTTATTTAATAGAAAAATCATTTATTCGTAGTTCAGTTCATAGAACAATAATTTAGTAGTAATTAATTAATAGAAGATTAATTTATTACCCCTTTAATTAATAAAAAATAATTTATTAGTAATTTAATTAGTAGAAAGACAAAACAAATTATAAAATGAGTTTTAGCAACTTAACTAATAGAACCATAATTTATTAACAGTTCAATTGATAAAAAAGGAACAATTTGTTAGTAGTTTAATTACCAAATAAATAAATTATTAGTGGTATCTGAAAAAGGTGAACTTTTTGTTATTTATTGGAGTGGTATAAGGATATCGAAATTCGATGGTGAGGACCGATTTAAGCTACGCATTGGAGTGTAAACCGAAAGTAAGAGGGAATTCAGGGTATTTACATATTATATATACGAGTAATGCAACCAAACTCTGCGTTTATAAGTGGATAGTGGAAAACTGTTGCGTATGAAGCTGCCGTATTGAACGAGTTTTTTTTCCTGGTGATTAAATATAAATAGCAGCACCAGATAATTCAAGCGTCAACTCCAGTTTGAATAAATTTGTTGAGATTGAGATTGGATTGAGAGTTGAGTCGAACATACTGTGGAAATATAAAGGAGTATAGTATTACTTCGGAATTGTCTTCGATTTATCTGGGCGATTGTTAGCATGTCCGTATAATAACAGGGACCGTGAACTTACTACCACCACCAGTTTTCGGCAATACCTTTACTTTTATAGCAAGCAGGTCGTTGTCTGACCAAGCTGTTTACGGTTTAAAAAAAATATTTTACATGTTTGTGTTGTTGGATGGGCTACTTGTGTTAGTCACGTATTTCGTTGAAGGAAGAGAGCATCACATCTACCGACACTTGTTAAATTCCTGAACAACCTGACGTCTACATATTTCGTGTCGATAAGCAACAAGCAGCTGATTCTAATTGTTATCCAGTATACGAGATGACTGGCTAACGGCCTAGAGATGGAGGATGTGATTTGGCTAAAAACCATAGGGTGAGTGTCATTCCAACTTTATTTTTACGTATGAATGGTTAGGGCTATGGATGTGTGTGTGTGAGAGTGTGGGAATGGATGTCTAGGGGTGAAGTTGTAAGTGCGAGGATGGTGGATGCATGCGCGTATGAGAGACCAAAGTTAATTGAAACCAGATGTATACTAACAAATTTTTTTTTTCAGGAATATTAAAATTACCTAACAAGCCTTTTATGACCAAAATTTTAGAAATCAGTAAACGTTCCAACCACCTAAGTGAAGGAAGTTTAAAGTCGTGTTCACTATAGGATAGTCCTGTGTTAATTATTGCTATAAGGAACCAGGACATCAATCCGAATTACTTGTTATTTTTATTTTAAATTCAACCAGCAATTCATTTCAAATTTTTTGTATAGGATAATATAACATGAATGTAACTTGTAGGTTAGCCGCAACTATCAGAGTTTGTTGTACGATTATGAAGAATAGGCGATTAAAGCTCGAACTGACCAAAGTAATATTCAATGAAGCTACCTTAATTGAGACTGTCATTCCTTTCTCGGCTGTATCGGTGGTCATATTGGGTCAAACGTTGCATGTGCACTCTCCGATGGATTTCATTGACTTATTTAGAATACTAAAAAGGTTGGTAATTGTCAATGATTCGCAACCTAGAGATGAACAAATTTTATTCTAATTTTTTTTTGTGATTTCAATAACCTCTTGCAACTAATTGGATCCACATAATTAAACAGATAGTATTTGACCGGTTCTCCTCTATAGTTCTCCAGATGGTGCCTTATACAGGAATAAGAGCTAAATGACCCACTACTACTGGAACTACGATATGTTGATTTAATAATGCTTTTTTTTATTCCGTAGTGGAGATATCCAAATACGGTTTTCTGCATAAGTCATCTCCATTATAAATAGAACCAAAATATATTTATTTACAATTTTTTTTTCTTCTAAATTTAAGTTAATTATGACAATAGAATTCACTGTAAATAATACCTGTGGCCTATTCCACCAAACTTACAATTCCACAATTACATCGATATTTTCACAAAATTTGTAAAATTCGATAAAAATTGTAAAATTTGGATTTCACCATCTACAATTTTTTTAATGTAACTACAACTACACATTTTTATAGGTGTAATGTAAAATGTAGATTTTTTTTATGAAAAATTGATTTATTGGCAAAATTTTTTATTTCATTTATTCAAACCAACAAATTGTGTGTTTTAGAGTGTTATGATTTTTGTTTTTTTTTTCTAAGAAGAAATTTTTTGCTTTCAATGTTGGTTTCGGTTTATTTATTATTATTTATTTATTTATCTGATAAGTTTAGGTTTGCGCTTCGGTTTTTATGACTAAAAAGATTAGAATTAATTTCTGTGATGGTTTTATTTTTAGTCGATTATCATATTATAATTACTTCGGTCTTAAAGACCTAAGTATTATATTCTCGAGCCTACAATGGTAACGACCGAAAGGACGGTGTGTTCGATAACTATACCGGAAGTGTGCCTAAAAAATCGTCATGTTGTCAAAACAAGGAAATATGCATTTTTTCCTTAAAAATTGTTCATTTTAAGTCATTACGAGTAGGAACAATGAATGTGATCGGGATTGGTATGTGAGATCAAAAAATAAATTATTGCCTTATAAGTTGGTCCAAAAAATATTGTCAAGTTTGTCAAAAGAATGATTTTCATTTATTTTTGGAAAAAAGTTTTCGGAATTGGAAAATTATATGTAAGATATGAAATGAATTTAACATGAAATTGTACATGGAAATTTTTGAATTTATTATAATTTTTGGATTTTGAAAAATTTTTTGAACTTTTAATTTTGTTACAGTTTTTGGCATATTTTAAGACTTTAAAAAAAATTGAATATTGGCATTTTGAATATTTTAAATTTTCTAGAATAAAATTTTAAAAAGTTTCAATTTTTGATTTTATTATAATTTTTGGAATTTAAAAAAAAGTTTGTATTTTTGATTTTGTTATAATTTTTGCAAAATTTTTATAATTTTTGAAAAAGTTTCGATTTTTGATTTTGTTTTAATTTTTGCAATATTTGAAGAATTTTGAAATATGTTTAAATTTTTGATTTTATTATTGCTTTTACAATATTTTGAGAATTTTGAAAGAAATTTAAATTTTAGATTTTGTAACATTTTCTTAAAACGCTAAATGAAGAGGTTTTTGAGTAGTTTGCTGATTGTATTATTTTTTCACTAAGTTACGTTAGTTTTGTAATAAAATTCTAAGCAGAGATAAAATACTCGTATTTTTACAAAATGTTTAATATACATCGCTACCGATAACTAACAACAATGTCCTCATAAAAGCTTTTTGCCAAAAACTATATTAAAATCCTTAACCCATACCCAAGTCTTGATATCTCAGAGCTTGAGATTTTAGCCTCTTCATTTTCATGTTATGATAATATTAAAACTTGACTAAAGGATATTAATTTACTTTTTAGGTTTCCCCATATATTATTTTTTGAATATTATTAAAATTAAATTAAAAACATAAAGCAAATAAAACAAATGTGTTGGTATTTTGAAATTGGGGATTTGGATTCTAAAAAACGATTTTGGATTTTTTTTACATTTATTAAGTTGGCGAGTTTTTCTTATATTTTTAAAACAAGATTCCAGCCGTAGCTATCTGTAAATATGATACATTTTTAAGGAGCTACATTTAAAAGTAAATCTAAACCTTTTGATGAGATTGCAAAGGTTATCTGTTCATCTGTTTATATATATCTACCAACTTTTTACCGCTAATTTTGTCCGCAGGAGGGATCGATTTTGATCGATTATGATCAATGTTGGTCTACGGGTCTGACTACCCTGCGTACTCCAGTCCCTGCCATTGACATATGAGTTAGCGTGAGATATCACATACCACTGGCAATGGCAGGAGATGTCATTAGCCAAGATGATATAGGGTGCTGGCGGACGAACTTTAATTAGTCAACGGCAGCACTTCCAGTCTTAGCTGGGCAGCGTTCCGTAGCGGTACCGCTCATTAGCTCTTCCGAGAAATCGGACCGACACGTAGTTATGTGTGGGCTTTGTGCCTCGATTGAGGTGGTGGGCGGTGCGTCTGGGGTGCGCTGCATCAGCTGGATTATTGGCATTTAGTTTTGTTTTGTTTTCTGCAAATTTCTCACAATTTGTTTTTCACTTATTATTTTGTTATTATTTCTTCATCTTATCATGAAATATTGGCATATGTCATATTTTGTAGTATGATATGATTTTTTACTTAGTTATGCATTTTAAAATAAAACATAAAAAAAAAAATAAACATTTTGATATATATATATGGCAGTACAACCGAAAAAAAATAAGTCTGCAAGTGGTAGAGCAAATTTGCGCAATCCACCCGCCCATAAAGCGGCATGTCCACGGAATTTGCAGGGACAAAACATATATGAATCAATAAAAAATTTTAAAATACATGTTCAAAACATCTGCGGATTGAACGCTAACCATGACCACGTGCAACATCATCTTGAGCACGACAAACCGAACATTCTATTCCTTACAGAAACACAAGTTTCTGAAAATTTTCTCTTTATAGAATCGCTTAATTCCAAATATAGGCTCGAATCAGCTTTCAAACTCCATCAGGGCGTATGCGCATTCATTCATGAGAGTGTTGCGTACACGCGCTTTCCAAATTTTGAACTACACGGTGACGGCTTCAATACAATGGTTTTAAAGATTTGTCTTCCAGAAATGACTTTTTTTACAATAGCTTTATACCGGTCCCCCAACAAACGTAACCCAAACTTTTTTAATATACTGACAAAAATTATGGACGAGATTAGAGCAAAGTCCCCTAATTGTAAAGTTATCGTTACCGGTGACTTCAACGTCCACAACAAATCATGGTTGGAATTCTCCAAATCGACCGACGATGTTGACAATAGTGGAAAACTGGCAGAAATTTTTGCCGCGTATCAGGGCCTATTCCAAATTGTTAAAAGCCCGACTTTCACTCCCCGTTATGGCGGTGATAACAGTTTTCTTTTAGATCTCTATCTTACCACAATGCCAGATATTACGAGTGTCGATGTCGCGAAAGGTAGTATTGGAAATTCTGATCATTATTTAATCTCATCAGTTATCAAAACTGATTTACTTAAGACTACAGCTCCCAAACCCCGTAAAACATTTCACTACTCAAAAATGGATAAGAGTGGTCTTCAAAATTTTTTCCATGGTTTCCCTTTCGACCGTCATTGTTTTTACACTGACAATGTAAATGTTTCTGCTCAAAACTTTACAGAAACCATCCAATTTGCTATCAATAAATTTGTCCCTTTCTCCATAGTAAAACCCAAACAAAAATACTTGTATTCGAAAGCTGCCAAAACGGCACTTAGAAACAAACGTAGATCATTTAATATTTGAATTCATAACAAAACTCCCACTAATCGATCCCAATATCTAAAGGCCAACAAAATATCTAATCAGATTATCTCAAACGAAAAGTCCGTAATTGACAGAGCGAAAGCCTCAAAACTTACGTCTATGTCTGTTTCTGACAAGAGTTTCTACAGTGCCATTAATTCTTTAAATTCTGGTACAAAATTTTCTATTCCCCCTACTATTGATGGTGATTTAATCGTCAATGATCCCGCAAGAAAAGCTAACTTGTTCGCTGAACGCTTTGCTCTGAGCTCCACTGTTTTGGAAACTCCTAAAGAAATACCCCAAATCCAGTCTTCAGGAGTTAATATGAATGAACTTCACTTCAAACCCAAAATAGTCGCTAAACTTTTAAAGGGGTTAAACATCAACAAAGCAACAGGAATGGACAATATTCCACCCATTATTTTAAAAACCTTTTCCAAAGAACTTGCACCAACTTTGACTAAAATATTCTACCAATCCTACAAATCTGGTATATTTCCCTCGTGCTGGAAGTTGACAAATGTGCAGCCCGTCCCCAAAAAGGGACCAAAATCCGATATCTCAAATTATAGGCCAATAGCTTTACTATCGGTCCTATTTAAAGTCTATGAGCATTATATTAATACACATATTTCAAATTTTCTGGAAGAAAATCATTTAATATCCGACAGCCAATACGGTTTTCGAAACAAAAGATCAACTACCGATCTATTAAACTATGTAGCGCATTGTTGGAACAGCATACTTGATAAAGGTGGTGAAACATACGTTATCGCTTTAGACATCTCCAAGGCATTCGATCGAGTCTGGCATGCCAACTTAATCAACAAGCTCGTTGCGTACGGTTTTCATCCCAATGTTGTGAAGCTGATTCAAAATTTTCTATCCAACCGATACATTTCGGTAACCTTAGACGGATTTTCTTCTGAGTCTAAACTAATTAACGCTGGTGTACCCCAAGGCTCAGTATTGTCCCCAACCCTATTTTTGATTTATATCAACGAATTGTTGAAAATCACCAGTAACCCAATAAATAGTTTTGCAGATGATAGTACTCTACACAAGTCGTTCGAGCCCCTTCCTTCAAAAGGTAAAATGCACGAACGAATTAATGCTCCCCGGAGAGACGCTGCCGTAAACGTGAACAAAGACCTGAATAAAGTCGCCGACTGGGGTGACCAAAACCTTGTCAATTTCAACTCCACCAAAACACAGCTGTTGATTGTTTCCAGATTAAAGACCGAGTTCCCCAAAGATATTTTATTTAGTATGTGTGATGAACCAATGGGTGAATGTAAAAATATTCGTTTATTGGGTGTCACAGTTTCAAATGACCTACTCTGGAACGATCATGTAATGGCGATGGCAAAAAACGCGTCTAAAAAACTCGGCCTCCTAAATAGATGCAAAAAAATTTTCACTCCATACCAATTGCTCCATGTTTATAAGTCCTATATTCGTCCCTGTATGGAGTACTGCTGTCAAGTTTGGGGTGCTGCCTCTGTTTCCATCTTGGCCCTCTTGGACTCTGTTCAAAAGCGAGCTATACGAATTGTAGGTGATCGAACTTTGACATCAAAACTTGATTCCCTACAACATCGTCGCACTGTTGCTGACCTCGTTGTTTTTTACAAATATCGTCATCAGCAGTGCTCAGATGAAATCAGCGGCATCATGCCTCACACTTATTCTTACCCCCGTTCCACTCGGCAATCGGCTGCCGCAACCAGTGAAACGGTAAAGATCCCGCGCTGTCATACTGGCAGATCGCAGAGAGACTTCTTTGTCCGAACTGCGTACAAATGGAATAGTTTGCCGGAACACTTAGTCTCAGGTGGCTTCAACCCACAGATGTTTAAAAAAAGCGTTAATCTACACCTTAGAACGCCAGTTGTTGTGGGACCCAGGTCTAGACCTAGGTCTTAAAAGGTATTTATGTGTTGTTGTGACACATATTCTAAACCCTATTACTCAACACATTTTATTAAAAAAAAAAAAAAAAAAGATTATCTCGCTAACCAAATTTATTTATTTAAGAAATTAAGTTAAACATAAAGTTAAACTTAAAATTAAACACGAAATTTTTTTAGAGTCTTCTATTGTATTCAACAGACCCTCGTTCCTTTCATTTGATGATTACCACATATTTTATAATTCATGAGATGCCCATCCTTGATAAGTGCGACAGCTTTTTTTACTGCCATTTTCCTCGATTAGATCGCTTTTTCCACTCGGCAAACTCCGAAACATATCGATTGCGTGGGATCTTGTACATTTACTACCATAATTTTATTTTTTTATTATTTGGGGGTGGAAATTTGTTTTAGAAAATTAGGATAACTTTGTCCGGAAAAAAATGGTGTGCTATTGTCAAGTCCAACAAGGTTGCTCCTGATTTCTAAAACAAATTTCTCCACTCATTAATAATAAACAAAATTTTGATAGTAAATTTAGAAGACTCCGAGCAATCGCCATATCTAGTAAAAGCGGTTGAATCGAGGAAAATGGCAGATAAAAACGTTGTGAGACTCGTCAAGGACAGACACCTTACGAAGTATAAAATATGTGGTAATTATCAAATGAAAAGGGTGAGGGTCTTTTAATTGCGAGGGGAATTTTAATTGCCTCTTTGCATTTCCACTACTCAATACAGAACTGGAAATCCACTTAACAAGAATCCACTCTTTTTGGATCTTGTTCCGACAAACCAATCTATTTTCATGGAAGGGATTTGTAACACCTTCTAAGACCTTATCAATAAGCATTTTGTAGCCACAAAAGCGACGTGCATTGGCTTTAAAATGCTTCGGGGTTTCGATTTTTAAAGTACTTAAGATCAAATTATGGTTAGAACCTCCCAAAAACTTATACAGAGGAATACTTGTATTTCTTGTAGATCGATAAGTCTTTCGGTTGAAATTATGATAGAACTCAAGTAATTTAGCTTTGCTACCATTGCAATCAGTGCACTAGTTGTGTATGAGGCATGAGTCATTCTATGTTCTATGCTGGGGCCCTATTCCCGAACACATAAATGTGTATTTTGACAATATTGTGAAGTTTGTATTGCATAACATCAAACGGTAACGGTACCGATTTTCCGAAAAACGAATTTCACAATATTGTATAAATTCATTTTTGACAATATTGTGAAATTCGTTTCTCGTAAAATCGTTACCGTTAAGCCGCAATTAGACTATTGCAGAACTCTGCAATATTTCTGCAATGGTAGTGTGTAAAATATTCATTGCAGAAAAGTTTGGCAATGAACTCATTGCAATGTCTTGCAATGAGTTCATTGCCAAACTTTTCTGCAATGAATATTTTACACACTACCATTGCACGACTATTGCAGAAATATTGCAGAGTTCTGCAATAGTCTAATTGCGGCTTTACCGTTGAATGTAATAAAATACAAACTTCTCTATATTGTCAAAATTCACATTTATGTGTTCCGGCATAGGGCTCCTGTTTAATGTGAAAGTATAATGCTATATTTAAAGTTTTTCACTTAGGAACAGCACTGATGTTCGTGATTTTAAAGAATTGTACTGATAAACTAGTGGTTTTCAACCGTCTTAAAAAGGAGGGTTTGTGTTTCATTGTTGGTTTTTTTTATGTACATATTTGTACCGATTTCTCGAAAATGGCTTATTCGATTTAGATGATTTAAATTCTATTATATTAAGGTATATTCTGAGGTGGTTCCATATTTTTTTTCTTTGATGTGAAAAATACAGTTTTGCAGGAGATTGAAAAAAATTATTTTTTCTACCACCCAACTTAAAAAATTTACTTTCGATGTTTGTTCATTGCATCGAAAAATTCTTTTTCGTCACCAGTGATAAAAAAACCTAAACAAATTACTTTCGTACCTAGTGACGAAAGTAATTTTTTAAAAGCGATCTATTTTCTAATTTCTTAACTAGAATAAATCATCCTAGAACACCCGTTAAGAGAATCAATTAATTGAATGAAATAATTTTTTAATGTTAATTTGTCTTTCTTGGGAAGACCACGTTAATTAATTTTAGAATTATTTACGGACAATTTACATTAAAAATGTAAAAATAATATAATAATAACTATATAAGATTCACATATCCTTTTTGAATAGTATGGTAACAAACAGTTGGTGTTAAGATATTTTTAAAAAAATTATTTCACCTATTTATTTAAGAAAAACAAAAAAAAATATTTATTTACATAAAATATTTTACGTTGTTTTAAAATATATCAGGAATCTACGTAACGTCATTCCCATCCAAAAACTAAATCAAAACTGTTGTTTTTATTTTAGACTTGACTTTGTATGTTAGACAACCGTCTTTAGTTATAAGCCTACTATGTAGACGTGAAATGCAACAAACAATAAACCTTTAAAGATGTGTTATTTAATGATTTTAGGGAGTTTATAGACCAAATAGAATAAAATTATAGAATTTTGTAGTGTAAATCGAATAAATATATGTATATGTATACAGTTGACGATTTTTTTTGTACGAAAGGACAATCAGGCTTGTAACTAAAGACCGTTTTATTTATAACATAAAAATTGGATAATTTATTCATATTGAGTCATCTATATTTTAATAGCAGAAATATAAATTTAAAGATTTGTTTGGATGCTTATATTTTAAAATTTGAATTGTATGTAATTTTAAATGAAAATGCTTAATAATTAATAATAATTTTCAAAAAAGTAGTAGAAAAAGTACAGTTTTCTACTCGCCGAAAATCATATTTTGAATCTCGCGACCATTACCAACCTCGGCTATCGCCTTGGCTGATAAACTGTCCTCTCGCTTCAAAATATGTTTTTTTCGGCATCGTTGAAAAATATACTATTTTATATAGTTTAACCGATTTCTTCAAAACAGCATATATATATAATTATATACACCCTAAGCACTGCAGATCAAAATTTATAGATTCCCTTAACACTGATTTTAAAATAGTTATGGATTAGTATTGCTAACAGTGTTGAATTCAATACAAACAAAACACAGGTTTGTCATATATTTCTATAGACTTATGACACCTAATCCTTTTTCATTAACGTTTGGTCTCAAAGATCTAATCGTGAATGAGTCTGTCAGACTTCTACTAGGAGTTAAGATCGTAAATGGGTAGTTCTACACACGAAAAAAAAAATAACAAAACAAAAACAAAATAAAAAAATACAAGAGTCAAAATTAAAAAATATCCTTCTTAATCCTAAATTAACTCAAAATTATCTCAATATTATCTCAAAATACGAAATAAACATTTATCTAAATCTGCCCGCTTTTAAATCTTCCAGGGGACTGAGAACAGAGGACTGATAATTTATCAGTAATTCGCCTTAAAATGACAAAATTACGTCTAAAAAAAAACGGATTCTGTACCCAGGCAATACATATTCACGACGTATAAAATTACAAAATTACCTGTAATTAAAATACTTTTTACGAAAATACTTGCCAGGGGACTGATAATTTGACTGGACAACACACGATCTTGCTACTAATGATGACTGTTTTGAATGATAAAACCTCGGACTAAGTAAAACACTTGTAATATTATATTTATTGAAGTTTAATGAATTCCTGTGACGAGCGATAACTTGATAGAAATATGAATTTCCAATATTTTCAATGTGTTTTGATTGGGCAGGAAAATAATAACAAATTGGTGGGACAAACTTTAATAGGATATATCTTATATGAAATATAAAGTAATGTTATGAATTATGATTATTTACACATTATTAAAGCATCATTACTCAAAATTATTACTACAGAGTAAATTTGTCCCTAAACACTTAGAATCATTGATTATTTAGTTTACCAGCTTTGAATTTCAAGGTGGGACACACCAGGGGACTGATAATTTGACGTTTTGAATAATTTTTTTTCTAAGACATATATTTCGAAACGGGTTTATTTTGGGTGACCAGCTAGACATAGTTAAGGTTTACAAATTTCGTGCGAAAAAAAATTTTTTTTTTTTCATATTAATATACGAAATAAGCAGAGCCGTCCAAAATTCCTATGTTTGTAGAACTACCAAAATAATATTAAGTGGAATGATCATATTTTTAAACGTTATGATTTTTAGGGCGATGTTGTGAGTTTTTCAACAGTGAACAGCTTCTTCTAGTTTTTAAATCTTTTATACGTCCCTGCATGGAATACGGTTCTCACATAGGGAGTGGAGCTTACGTGAATATTCTAAATTGCTTTGATTTAACTGGCAAAAACTCTTACTAACTAAAAAGTCTTACTAACTTACTAATGATGAGTCCTATCAATTCCAATGAGCTATAAATGACTTAAATCGGTTTAGTCAATCGTTAGCAATCGACATTCAAAGAAACTCATGTTTGGCAAACCCCTAAAACTTTGCCGCCACCCTGTGTCATTTCTAGAGCGAAATTTCATTTTTCGAAAGAAATGGTATTTTTATTTCGTCATTGGTTATCTGTGTATGAAATTTCATCGAAATCGTAGGGAGTCAGTCCGGATGCTAGAACAAATCCTGTTTCAAATGTGGTCATTAAAAAGAATACTTTAATTAAATAACATAACCGTATTTTATTTTCTATAATTTAATAAGCTTAATGGCCTTTAACACAGAAATCATAATTCATTGAAGTCACAACACAAACACAAGATAGAAGTATGCATATAAATAATTGAATTTGCATTATACATTATATAAACACCTACAAGCGTAAATAGATTAAAATAAAGTAAAAATAAAACGAAACAGAGGTAAAACAAAATTACGAATTAAAATTTACAATTAAAAATTTGTGATTACAATTTTTGTAAAACAGCGTTTCACCAAAAATTTTGATCAATTGTAATTACAATTTTATCAGTTTAACTAAAATTATGTATTTCGGAAGAAAAAAAATTATAAAAATAAATATAATTAGGAACAAAATAAACTGTGTTTGGAAAATTTTTCTTATTTTTCATAAAATAAAAAAGGGCGAGTGAAATTGAATAAAACTTGCTTCTGTAGTACATGTGAAGAAAAACGTGTTCTAGACCGAGTTGTGAAACTTAACAATTTTTGATTTTCCTGAAACTTGGCATATAAGTAGTATGGACAAAATAAAAAATGCTACATCTTTTAGAATTTTTTTAAAGTGCATAGTTTGAGCATAGGGGACACCCCAACATTGCTCAAGCACGGTTATACCGATTTCATCAAACTTTTTTTTGTTTGATAGATGATTAGTTAGTCGTTTGAAAAAAAATTAATTATTTTTTTTGTAATTATTTTTTAAATAAAAATATTAAAAAAACTTTTTTAAAGATGGCGCTAGGGTCAAAGATCAATTGGAATTTAAAAAATTTTTTGTCTGAAAATAGTTTTATCCTTACTCTAAAATATATTAAATTTACAAAGAAGTGCTAATTCACGTTTTCGAAATATTTAATTTTAGAGATGTTTAGTCCGTTTAAAATCCTAATTGTTCATTATTTTTTGAACAATTTTTATCAACAAAAAATTTTAACCACTGAAGTTCGAATAAATGATGAAAAATTCGAATTTTAGTTAGACCAAAAATCTTTAAAATTAAATATCTCAAGAGCACGACTTAACACCTCTTTGTAAATTTGATATATTTTAAAGTAAAGATAGAACTACTTCTAAAAAACGTTAAAATTTAATCGAATTTAAAATTTTATGTTTATGGAAGTTGTTTGAAAAAATGATGAAAAATTAGAATTTTAGTCGTACTAAAAATCATTAAAATAATTAAATATCTCAAGAACAAAAAAAGTCAGACAAGTGCAAATAAAATTCGCTCGTCAAGGGTTCCGTGAATGTAAAAGAACACAATATCAAAAACTATTGACAAAAAGTTGGGTTGTAATGTCCTTATATTTCCAGACCATAGACGCATAACAAAATAATTAATGTTTAATCGTAAATGTCAATAGTAAATTACAATCAAATTCACATTGATCAAAAATAACTCAAAAAATGTTACATGAAACGATCTGAATTTTGCACTTTTTTGATAATAACTCAAAAACTTTACATCACAAAATTCTAAAAAAAAATGCAATGATTTATAAATTAGGTGCTCTTTCAAATGACATCTCACTCGCTTGGGTCCAAAAAGATTTTCTTTTACCTTCTTTACCCCGGTCCCCTAAACACACAGAAATATAATTATTTGAGACCTCTCTATAATTTTCATACAAAATTTACCGAATTTCCTAGCTCTGTGAATTTTTTCAAATTTTTCTGTCAATCAGTGTCGAATCATACGGTTTGAATTTTGCACTTTTTTGAAAATAACTCAAAAACTGTGCACCGCAATATTCTAAAAAAATTGCAACAAATTTAAAATTAGGTGTTCTTTCAAAGGACACCCTACTCGCTTGGGTCACAAAAAGTTTTTTTTTACCCTCCTTACACCGATCCCCTAAACACACAGAAATATAATTATTTGAGACCTCTCTATAATTTTCATACAAAATTTACTAAATTTCCTAGCTCTGTGAATTTTTTCAAATTTTTCTGTCAATCAGTGTCGAAACGTAGGGGGGAGGGGGGGGTAACGGTTTGAATTTTGCACTTTTTTGTCCATAACTCCAAAACTGTGCACCACAAAATTCTAAAAAAAATTGAAACAAATTTTAAATTAAGTGTTCTTTCAAATGACACCCCACTCGCTTGGGTCAAAAACATTTTTTTTTACCCTCTTTACACCGGTCCCCTAAACACACAGAAATATAATTATTTGAGACCTCGCTATAACTTTCATACAAAATTTACTAAATTTCCTAGCTCTGTGAATTTTTTCAAATTTTTCTGTCAATCAGTGTCGAAACGTAGGGGGAGGGAACGGTCTGAATTTTGCACTTTTTTCTCCATAACTCAAAAACTGTGCACCGCAAAATTCTAAAAAAAATGAAACAAATTTTAAATTAGGTGTTCTTTCAAATGACACCCCACTCGCTTGGGTCAAAAAATTTTTTTTTACCCTCTTTACACAGAAATATAATTATTTGAGACCTCGCTATAATTTTCATACAAAATTTACCGAATTTCCTAACTTTGTGAATTTTTACAAATTTTACTGTCAATCGGTGTCGAAACGTAGGGGGGGGGGGGGGGGGGAGGGGGGGGGGGGGGTAACGGTCTGAAAGTTGCACTTTTTTGAAAATAACGCAAAAACGGTGCATCGCAAAATTCTAAAAAAAATTGCTTTGTTTTCTAAATAAAGTGCTCTTACAAATGACACCCCACTTGACCCCATATTAAATAGTAATTTTACCCCTCCTCATATTCCCCCCCCTTAATAAATCTAAGTATGAGAATATGACACTTTTTTATATTTTTTATTAAAAACGTACTAATTTTTCTATCATTCCAAATACATTTGAAAATTTTCGATCAGTTAGGTTCGGAGCGTCATTAAAAACGTCATTATTCCAAATTATACAAAAAATGGTGAAGTGTAAAATTCCAAAATAAATTTTTAATGAATACTGAAATGAAGCTCTTTCATATGGTACCCTACTTGAATCTATAGAAAAATATATTTTCTCAAAGGTCTCACATCGAACCCCTGTAAACCAAACGAAAACCACTTTAGTTTTATTTGTATCCGTTATTTCATGTGAGCAGATTAGTTTTATACGCACCTCAAATTTCAAGTCCATAGCATTTATAGTTTACGAGATAATCGAAATAATGTGAAAAACTCGTTTTACTCTCAGCAATAGTGTTCCGTATAAAAAACGGAACCCTAAAAATGAACGCCTCTTTGTAAATTTGATATATTTTAGAGTAAGGATAACACTATTTTCAAAAAAAAAATCGGTATAGCCGTTTTTGAGCAATTTAATTTCAAAGTTACATCGGATTGACAGAATTTTCATCTTTCATGCATGTTGGGGTGCCCCCTATGCTCACACTATGCACTTTAAAAAAATTATAAAATAAGTAGTATTTTTTATTTTGTCCATACAACTTATATGCCAAGTTTCAGAAAAATCAAAAATGGTCAAGTTCAAATCTCGACTTTTTCACCTGCGTAGATCTCGTTTTTTATCATGTACTGATTGCGAAAAAGACAATAAAGGTGTGAAAAGTATAGTGTGGTAAACATCAAAAACGTCAACAATAGTAAGCAAATTAAAGTTTAATACAATACAATTAATTGAATAGTAAAAATATTATTACCAGTTGAAAATAGATAAATCAAAAACTTTAGAATTTTAAGGTGATTTTTGTTGCAAACTAATAAATTTAGATATAATATTGTGAGTGCAGCACAGTTAATCCACTGTGGCAAGTCTGCAACTCAGAGACTCTTGTATTTGAAAAAAAGACGTAATGAACTTTTTTGAATGTTGATGGTGTCAGTCAAATTATTCAGACTTGTTTGTTTTTCTACCACCTGAATTATTTTGAGATCAAAGCAAATTTGAAATTGCACGAAAAATATTATGTAACTTGAGTTAAATATATTTGTAATTGGTACCTTACATGACTAGGAAAGGCTAGGAATAATAATTTAAGAACTGAGGATGACGTAAGTCGAAATCGATATTCTTTAAAATAAAAAAATAAAAATCAAATTGTTACTATAAGGAAGTTTATATTATTATAAATAAATTTAAAAATAAACAGTAAAAAGTATATTTTTAAATATTGCATTTTAACTAGGAAAAACTCTCATTCCGCAAGCATACAATTATGAATACCTGCTGGACACATATAGCTATATTTTTCGTTCACATTTTTCATTATTAACATTTCTATAAGTGTGATTTTTTTTGGAACATGCATTTCGTTTGGAACTAAGTGAGGTCATATTTTTTAAATATTTGAAAAGCTGATGAAAAGCGAGATCTACTCAAAATTTAAACATGACCTTTTTTGATCTTTCTGAAATTTGATATATAAGTATTATGGTGCGTAGTTTGAGCATAGGGGGCACCCACAACATGCATGAAAAATGTTAATTCTGTCAATCCGATGTAAATTTGAAATTAAATTGCCCAAGAATGGCTGTACCGATGTCATCAAAAATTTTTTTGTTTGATAAGTGATCTGTAAATCGTTTGAAAAAAATTAATTAAGTGTTTTTGTAATTAAATTTAAAACTTAAATTAAAAAAAAAACTATTTTAAAGATGGCGCTAGGGTTGAAGATCTATTTGAATTTAATTTATTCTTGTTTAAACAATTTTATCCTTAATTTGAAATATATCAAATTTACAAATAGGTGTTAATTTGTGTTCTTGAGAAATGTAATTTTAAAGATTTTTAGTCCGACTAAAATTCTAATTGAGGAGGTCCACACCAAAACACTATATTTCCATTATTACATTTTTCCAACGCAGTTCAAGAAAATTTGATTATGTCATTACACTGATAACATTATGTCTAAAGTAAGCTTTAGTCTACAAAGAGGAAAAACAGTTCTAATTTAAGCATAGAAAAATTTTGAGTTTTCGATCGAATTCAGAAATTGGAGCCGATCTAAGTACACAATTTATATTTTAAAGAAAATGGAAATGTAGCGTTTTGGTGTAGACTTCCACAATTGTTCATTATTGTTTCCAACAATTTTTATCAACAAAAAATTTTAACCACTGAAGTTCGAAAGATAAAACGGTTTAAAAAATAAATAAATTAAATTCCAATTTATCTTCGACCATAGCACCAACTTTAAAAGAGTTTTTTTAATGTTTGAATTTTAAAATTAACTACAAAAACAGACTTAAGTAAAAAATATTATTTTCCTTTTTGCATTCCTACCCTTCCCCCATATGGTTGTTAGATACACCACACACACTAATCTTTGCGTTGGAAATGTATTAAATTTTCTATCTTTGTAATTTTTTTTTAAATTTTCGTTCTATTAAATACGCCAGGAAGGGAAGAAAAATATCGCAAGTTTAAATTTTAAGAAAAACTTTCTAAACAAAAATATTAAAATATATTTTTCTACTACCCAACTTAAAAAATCTACTTTCGATGTTTGTTCATTGCATCGAAAATTTCTTTTTCGTCACCAGTGATAAAAAACCTATACAAATTGCTTTCGTACCTAGTGACGAAAGTAATTTTTTAAAAGCCATCTATTTTTTAATTTTTTAACTAGAATAAATCATCCTAGAACACCCGTTAAAGGCTTGAAACCACACACAACGGAAACAGAAACCGAAACCGAATTTCATACAAATTTTACATAAACCGAATTTTTATCTGTCAAATTTGTATGAAATTCGGTTTCTGTTTCTGTTTCCGTTGTATGTGAATGCCCGGCTTTAGAAAATTAATTGATTGAATGAAATAATTTTGTTAGTGTTAATTTGTCATTCTTGGGAAGATGACGTTAATTAATTTTAGAATTATTTACGGACAATTTACATTAAAAATGTAAAAATAATAACATAGTTAACTATATAAGATTCACATATAGTTTTAAATAGTATGGTAACAAACAGTTTGATGTTTAAAAAAAAATGATTTCAACCATTTATTTAAGAATAATGAAATAAAATATTTATTTACATAAAATATTTTACGTTGTTTTAAAATATATCAGAAATTTACGCAACGCCATCCCCACACAAAATCTAAATCAAAACTATTGTTTTTATTTTAGAAATCATAATAAAATTTTTAAACCTGACTTTGTTTATTAGAAAACCGTCTTGAGTTATAAGCCTACTAGATGCGAAATGCAAAAAACAATAAACCTTTAAAGATGTGTTATTTAATGATTTTAGGGACTTTAGAGACCAAATAGAATAAAAAATATAGAATTTTGTAGTGTAAATAGAATAAATATATGTATTTGTATATAGTTGACGATTTTTTTGTACGAAAGGACAATCAGGCTTGTAACTAAGGACGGTTTTATTCATAACATAGAAATTGGATAATTTATTCATATTGAGTCATCTATATTTTAATAGCAGAAATATAAATTTAAAGATTTTGTTTGGATGTTTATATGTTTTAAAATTTGAATTGTATGTAATTTTAAATGAAAATGCTTAATAATTAATAATAATTTTTAAAAAAGTAGTAGAAAAAGTACAGTTTTCTACTCGCCGAAAATCATATTTTGAATCTCGCGACCATTACCAACCTCGGCTATCGCCTCGGCTGATAAACTGTCCTCTCGCTTCAAAATGTGTTGTTTTCGGCATCGTTGAAAAATATACTATTTTTTACAATCCTGCAGCCAAATTGTGAAACTGTGACGCGGCGAAGTGTTAAACATTTCTTCATTTCTTTTCAATTGAAAATTTATCACTTTATCACATCACAGTAACCGAATTTGGCCGCAGATCGATAAGAATGGTAGATAAAAGATCAAACGTTTGTAGCAAATATTTCTAAACTTAATTCTAAATTATACAAAAACTGGTGGTGCTGGCTCCCAATTTAAATAATTTCTTTTTATGGTTTCGTTTAAAAAAATATAATCTTATTAATTAATTGTTGATCGTCAAATTTAGCTCCTTTTGACTTGAAATAAATATTTGTGGAATCGGCCGTCAGTAGGTCCTAAAATGTCGAGAAATTGCAAAAAAAGTGGGGGTAAGAATTTCAGTTTTGGCTCATGAATGTAATACTTAGGTTTTTTCAAAACCGAAGTAATTTTTTCAAAACCGAAGTAAAACAATAAAGGTCATCTAAAACATATATCACTGTGATTCACTTATTTCTAAGTGTTGTGAGCTATAAAATTATACTTTTAAATCCTACTTAATATAGGGTATCATATGAAAAAATGATAGTTCAATAGCCAAATTCTGCAACTGTAAAGCGATGAAGAGATTAATTTTTAATTGAAAATAAATGAAGAAATTTTTAACACCGCCATTTCACAGTTACAGAATTTGGTTGCTGCATACTGTAGATTTTACAATATCGTATGTGTCTTTTATACTGTAGTTTCATAATCGCCGAAAATGTCAAGTTAATTTTGTTTTGGCGACTGTATTAATAACCCCATCTTTGATAAAATATTTTTCATATTTGATGATTTGATAATTTGATAATAAACTGTACCGAAATTAAAATTTATTGGACTACAATAACCTTTTTTTTCGTTTTAAAATCAAACTAAGGGACTGTACACCATTTTTTGACCGCTTTCCGCTTCTTCGTAACAAAACCTATCAAGACACAAAAAATGCTTTGCTCCCACCCTAACAAATTTGCAAACCCCCTTTTCTCCTAAATCCGTTATTTATAAAAATTCTCACAAATAATTTGCCTAGCCTAAAACTATTTGCAATCACTAGAACTATTTATCAAAACTTAAAATTTAAAATATATGCTCTATCAATTAACGTTAAATTTTATATATTCTAAAATCACAATTTTACACACGTCTCTTCGGGTGTAGAATTGTGATTACAATTTAACAATATTGTTAATACATCAATTTTTCGTGAAACCGAAACATTAACAATTAACAAAATTTGTAGTTGTAGTTACAACAAAAATTTATAGTTGGTGAAACAGAAATTTGAACAAATTAAGAACAAATCAAAATTTGTTGTAAAATAATCCTCTTCGAAACTGGTGAAACATCTTTTTTTGATAAATTCTTTGCAAAAATTATACACTAAAGTCATTGTAAATGTAGTTTTGGTGAAATAAAAAATAATGTAAATTGTAAGTACATCAATATTTTAGATGTAAATTGTGAATGTAAATTGTGATTTTGGTGAAATAGGCCACTGATATCTATTTACATATGTGATGCATATCTACAATTTTTATAAATTTGATTTAATCACGACAGTAAAATAATTCCCTGGGAATAATAACCTATCAATTTATATGTGATAAAATTATAACAGGTTAAATAGTGGCCTGGTTCAAGAAGGTAAGATTGTGGGCATGGATGTAAATATGGGTGATAGTGTGCATGTGTGGGAGGGTGCGAGCGTGTATGAGGTGTGAGAGTGTGAGAGTACGTGAATGAATGTGGGGTTGAACGTGGTGATCGCGGTTCTTTCGCCAAAGGGGTCGCCAGAGTCTCAGTTTTCCACTTGTCTTTTTTCCATTTCTGTCTAATCACGTAATTTGCGTACATTTCTGTATTTGTGTTGAAGAAGCAGGTATATTTCTATCAAATCCACGATGACTGAGCACTAGTCGATTCGGCGTTATTAATCTCCAAGGTACGCAGCCTGCTATGCGCTTCATTGGTTCGCCAATGAAGAGGCACTTCATTACAACTTGGATTTGCAAAATTATCACTGTGTGTAGGGAATTCACCTGTTTTAAGGATATGAGTTATATTTATTACAACTACAAACAAGGGGACAAGGGAAACAAACTGACGTTTTTGGTAATAACTCAAAAACTAAGCAATCGATAGCTTATGAAATATTTTGAAATATTTTGATCTTTTTCAATTTTTCTAAATCAATCTCAATTCCTTAAAAAAAACTTTTGTTTTACTTTCTCCTTATCTATGTCTATAAATCTATAAAATTCAGATAAAAACAAATATTTGCATTTTTTTCTTTTCAGTAGGCTTGGACAAATACTTTTTATAACTGTAGAAAACTTCAAGTTGATATAGCATTTATAGTTTATGAGAAAATCGATTATGTAGAAATTCAGACGGTCATCGAAGTCTCACCAATAGGGTTTTTACTTTTTCAAATTACTGAACCCTAAAAATCAAAAAACTTAAATATTTGGTTTACATATAAAAAATAATATTGATTTTCCATAATTTTCTTAATATTATAAAACATATTTCAATATGTATTAGTAAACCGACATAAAAAAAAGACAAACAAAAAATATTAAATAATTTTTTTGGATCTCTAAAACTAATTATTCAAAGTACCGTTTGTTTATAGTGGATGTTCTCATTAACCTTCCCAAAAAACTTTCTTTCGCACATAATTTTAGATGTAAATAAAATTAAATTCCTCAATTTATTATTAGGAAAGTCATATTATCTCATAAAAAGTTAAATGGAACCAGTAATTTTAGAAAATGTGAAACTATTTTTTCACTCTCCATTTGTTTTATTCTTTGTTTATTATACTTATCGTTCAATAAATTTCGTTTCGCTTCGCCTTGTTTTTTATTATTCGTGAAACATGCAGCTAACATATGTGCTAAGGTGTCTTACGACATGTGCACGGTATGGTGCACATAATGTGCATAACTTGTATTATGCACAATTTTGTGCACGGGGATTTTGTAACATGCACATTTCACGCAATTTTTAAGACTTGTTTTGAGAGATAGTTCAAAAGATCGGTTGTTGATCCTTTTTCGAAAACCGTATTGACTGTTCGATATCAAATGATTGTCTCCCAAATATTTTGATAAGCGTGTATTTATATAATGCTCATATATTTTAGATAGGTTTGTGTGTATGGCTTTTGGTGTAAAATTTTGGTTAGAGTGGGTGCAAGTTCTTTTGAAAATGTTTTTAGAAGAATGGGATATTCAACCCCCCTTTGTTGATAGAAAACCCCCTGCCTTTTTATTTTTTTTTTATTATCCATTGTTGGTCCCAAAAGTTTTTCGGGAAAAGCAGGTCGACCAAGTCAAAACTCTGACTTGGCAAGGCAAAGTACAATTTTAATATGCCTAATATCCAAGTAACTCCATTCGGGACTGCACTGTTTGAAAGGGCCCTTTAATGTTATTTAAATAGGTCATATTTTACACGATGAAGCCCTGCACGTAGAACTGGAGGCATTATAACGACGTTTATATCTATTTATCTTCAAATTAACGTGGCCAGACGTAGCTACTTCTTGCAAAAGTACAATTCTCTTTATACGATTTTTGTTTACATATCACATATATCGGCACATATCACATATATTGGCACTATCAACTTTTTAAATTTCATACAAAATCAAACCTTATTATTTTCAACGATTTTGTAATATAATTTTCAAATATCCAGATTCAAATATAATTCAAATAAAACTGCTCAACTCGAGTTTTCACTTTACCAGATATAAACGCCAAGACATCTACCTTAAAGCTAAAACTTATATTTCGATGCGAGGGAACAGTTGCCAGGCAATTCAATTTTGGTGGAATCGCTCCAAGAAATAGAAAGGATGTTTCAAATTCTTTTAACTATAAATCTCAATAAATATGAATACGATTACCTAATCAGGTTTTGGTATTTCCAATTTTTTCAATTTCAATAGACAAACAATTGCGTAAGAAACATTACAAAAAACAATTTGTTCAACTGTTTGACGATTTTGGTGTTTAATAATTAAATTTTTGTAACGATTTGGCAAACCATAAAGTTTATACAACTGGTCATCAATGTCATGCAAGATGGTATAAAAGGAAAGCAGTTTTTGGTTATTCTCATCAGTTACAGTTAGTTGCCGTAAGACAAACCATTCTGCCAAAACAATTCAAAATGAATTCAAAAATCGTAGCGTTTCTATTAGCATTTGTTGCTGTAAATGTAAGTTTTTCATATGTTCAATTTAATTTGTGTTTAGGAACAAAATATTATTTTATTTATTTATAATTAGATTGCCTTAACTGAATCAATGGCTATGAAAGAGGAAACAGCCTCACTTAGTGAAACAGCTAAATTAGTGGGTTTAGCTGTATTAGCCACTCTTAAAGACCAATTAATTAATGTTCGAGAAGAAGTAAGAGAAGGAATAAAGATGAGGCATCAGGCAGATCGTGTCGTATGGGGGAATGTAAAAAAGGCGTTAAGTGATTGGAAAGACTGGGATGACGAAGCAGATGTAGAAGCAGATATGGAGAGAGCTAAGGCAGCTTTTCAAAAACGTTAAGGATCTGAACCACAAGTTGAAGCAAACCCAGAAGAAGTTCAAGTTCAATAAACACTTCTATACTATATAAAATTAATTAAGCCTTAAATTTGTCATGGCATTTTTAAAATAAAATTTTATTAGACGCAAAACTTTTGTTTTAAGTCTTGGAATTGACAATTTTTATTTCTAAATTTATTTTTGGGCTGAAATTATACTTTAAGAAGTGGCTCTATTACTTCGTCTTCTCCTAATTTTTATTAATTTTTTAAGTTTTGTGGAAATATCCATCCATTTCCACAAAGTGGAATTGATATATTTTTATTACATCTAAAGCACTTCCAAATTTCCAACGAAAATATTTTATCTAAATTCATAAGAACATAATATTGACTCAACCTCTATATTTGTTTTCATTTTTATTTACATAATTTTTAGTAACTATCCGAAAAACAACACAAAAACAAGAGAATTAATAAAAATTCTCATTGAAATATGTTGATGGAAGACTATTTAGTGTATGGTTCGTATGAACCTTATACAATTTAAACCTCTTGGGTTAGAAGTCTGACAATCTCTGAATGTTTCATATCATACCCACATGTGATATGAACATGATAGAAAATATTTTTTATATATATATGTATTTTATATATTTTTATATATTTTATATATTGTAATAAACTTCGTCCAGAATGGGTTAATTTAATTTAATCATAAATAACCAATACGTTCCGCCTAAATGTTTTCTACATTCTATGGCAAAGATGAATTAAAAGTTAACTCCCTTTAACTAATACAAGTTGCATAAATTAATGTAAATTAAATTTGTTTACATTAATGAATTAAAAGGAGGAGTGGCCTATTGTTTCTAGAAACAACTACAGTGAGTACCAGAATATTCTGCTTATTTGTTTTTGAATATAAATAAGCGAACAATATATGAGATAGTCAGTTTTACTTTTGCAATAAAAAGTGTTTATAAATATTCGCAAGTATAAGGAATAATCGGTGGTACTTGAGCCTGGGTACTAATAGTAAAAGAATTTGAACTTAGTGTAATAGTAAATACAGATTTTACGATTCCGAATATTATTGATTCAAATTGTGGAAAAGCGGTTAAGTTCATTGTGCAACTGGAATTTATTGCAATTAAAATCGGAAGTTGCTGTAACTGGTTGATAAATAAAGTTTGGGATTTTGTTAACTAAAGATCTGTCTTTTTACTGTCGTATTTGCTCAATAATCTAAAAGAACCAACGAAGAGTCGTTACAGTGGTGTCAGAAGTGGGATTATTGAAACAATGGTTAAGACAGTAAATATTAGTGATCTCAGCCAGACCCAGCTGAAGGATGAGTTGAGAAAAAGAAATGCTCCAATCCATGGAACAAAGGCAGAACTTGCATTCCGGCTGCTTAAAGTTTTAGAAGAAGCAGGTGAAAACACAGAGATCATAGAAATAGAGCCGGAGGAAGCGCCGGTTCAGAAAGCCCCAGCAATTGACCCGATGATGGTGTTGATGAAAGAAATGATGGCTCGACAAGAGAAACTGGCAACAGAACAAAAAGTAGAGCAACAACAACAACTTGCTGATATGATGGCCCGACAAGAGAAACTGGCGGCAGAACAAAGAGTAGATCAACAACAACAACTTGCTGATATGATGGCCAAACATGGAAACAATCTGATGGCCCGACAAGAAAAACTGGCAGCTGATATGATGGCAAAGCAAGAAAGTCTACGTGAAGTAATCGAGTCACGTGTATCCAGTGCGGAGGTTAAAATCAACCACATGGAAAGGGAGCTGCGGAAAGTTACCGAAGAACATGAAGAGAAATTACGCAAACTTTCGAGTGAATTTCGCCAAGAAATAGCACAATTGAAGTCAGGTAACTTGATCAATCCATCAGCTAGTACAGCTCCAGCTAGAGTGAAAATACCTGCATTTGATGAATCTACATCGTATCAGATATTTAAGATACAATTTGAGATAGCAACAACTGGGGTTGATTACCAGCAAAAAGCAAATGCGCTTATATTGGCATTAAAAGGACCTGCTGCTGAAATTTTGCAGACACTATCAGCGACAGAGCGTGATTACAGCAAGATTATGGAGGCCTTAGAAGTAAGATATGGGGAAAGTCATATGCAAGCTCTCCATCGCATGCAGCTCAAAACACGAAAACAAGGAGTCAGCGAAACTTTGCAAGAATTAAAGGCTGACATTGTGAGACTGGTTAATCTGTCATACCCGAACTATAACGCTGAACATCGAGATGAGCTGGCAGCTGATACATTTATCAATGCTCTTCGAGATGTACAAATGAGGAATCAGCTTTATCTAAGCGGAAAGAAGCTACCTGCGGAAGTCTTAGCATTGGCCCTGCAAATGGAAGCCGGAAAAAGAGCGCATGGTTCAGATAAAGTACGTCAGATGGAAGTTGCTGAAGAACCTCTAAGAGCAGCGCTTGAGGAAGTGATCATGCGTGTCAAAAGCTTGGAAGATAAACCTGAACGAAATCAACGAAGAAGATCTAGCAGAGTTGCAAAAGAAGGAGTAGTTCCAGTCCGGTTGATGAATCTTTCAAACAAGCAAGTGGATGTCAAAAAGGCAGGAGATTTCCGCGTTGAACACCGTAAGAAAAGGATACAAAGGGAATGCAAAACACTAAAAGCAGCAAAAGAAGGAGTAGTTCCAGTCCAGATGATGAACCTCTCAAACAAGCAAGTGGATGTCAAAAAGGAAAGGGATTTCCGCGTTGTACACCGTAAGGGAAGGATACATTGTAGCGCTGATGATCTTTCAAGAAGACCCTGTTTTGAGGAGCGCAAGTCATGTAGCAGGACTGAGAGAAAAGAGGCAATGACACTGAAGCAAATCAAGTTCCAAACTCCTGACGATTGGTGTACCGAGGCAATGAAAAGAGAGCAGCTAAAAGATCCAGCTATGGCTCCAATATTGAAATGGAAAGCTGAGGGAAGGCGACCGGAGTGGAAAGAGGTAGCACCTTTAAGTACGGAGGTGAAATGCTACTGGGCGCAATGGGACTCACTAATTATGGACAACGGGATACTAAAAAGAAAATGGGAGTCTGCTGATGGAAAGAAAGTGTTGGAACAGCTGGTGTTGCCATCAAGTCGAGTGGGAGAGGTACTGGGAAAGCTGCATGGAAGTATTTCTGGAGGACACCTGGGAGTCAATAAAACCCTAGCTAAAGTAAGGGAGAGGTTTTATTGGGTAAGGTATCGAACCGACGTAGAGCAATGGTGTCGGCGATGTGATACTTGTGCGGCGAGCAAAGGACCAAAGACTAGAACTCGAGGAGAGATGCAACAGTACAATGTGGGCGCCCCAATGGAGAGAATTGCTATAGACATCGCGGGGCCATTTCCGGAAACCACAAAAGGTAACAAATACATCATGGTGGTCATTGATAACTTTACAAAATGGCCGGAAGCTTATGCAATACCGAACAGGAAGCAGTCACGGTCGCTGAAACATTAGTCAATGAATGGGTTTGCAGATATGGAACACTGCTCGAGTTGCATACCGACCAGGGAAGGAATTTCGAATCTCAACTGATGGAAGAGCTGTGCAGAACACTCGGCATTAGAAAAACACGAACTAAACCTATGAACCCACAATCGGATGGCATGGTAGAACGATTCAACCGAACCATGGAAGAACATTTGTCAAAGGTAGTAGAAGCCAACCAAAGAAGTTGGGATAAGGATCTTCCGTTATTCTTGATGGCCTATCGTAGCGCAGTGCACGATACGACATGTGAAACGCCAGCGAATATCATGTTCGGGAGAGAACTACATCTTCCTAGTGACATTGAGTTCGGCATCCCTGGAGGCCTGGTATCCACGAAAACAGATTATGTGGGACAACTAAGGGAGAAGATGAATAAAATCCATCTACAGGTTCGAGACCACATTAAGATTGCCAATGACAAAATGAAAACCAGGTACGACATTAATGCAAATAGTGGCGGTTTTCAAGAAGGAGAATTGGTATGGCTATACAACACCAGGAGAACTAAGGGAAGATCACCCAAGCTGCAGCCAGATTGGGAAGGCCCATATAAAATAATCAAACGAATTAATGATGTTATCTACCGCATCCTAAAGGGACCCCGTACCAAGATGAAAGTGATACATCTGCAAAGGTTGGCACCGTACCAAGGTAACAGCACCAATGCGACAGCTGATATTGTTCGGGACGAACAAAACTAAATGGAGGGCAGTGTAATAAACTTCGTCCAGAATGGGTTAATTTAATTTAATCATAAATAACCAATACGTTCCGCCTAAATGTTTTCTACATTCTATGGCAAAGATGAATTAAAAGTTAACTCCCTTTAACTAATACAAGTTGCATAAATTAATGTAAATTAAATTTTTTTACATTAATGAATTAAAAGGAGGAGTGGCCTATTGTTTCTAGAAACAACTACAGTGAGTACCAGAATATTCTGCTTATTTGTTTTTGAATATAAATAAGCGAACAATATATGAGATAGTCAGTTTTACTTCTGCAATAAAAAGTGTTTATAAATATTCGCAAGTATAAGGAATAATCGGTGGTACTTGAGCCTGAGTACTAATAGTAAAAGAATTTGAACTTAGTGGAATAGTAAATACAGATTTTACGATTCCGAATATTATTGATTCAAATTGTGGAAAAGCGGTTAAGTTCATCGTGCAACTGGAATTTATTGCAATTAAAATCGGAAGTTGCTGTAACTGGTTGATAAATAAAGTTTGGGATTTTGTTAACTAAAGATCTGTCTTTTTACTGTCGTATTTGCTCAATAATCTAAAAGAACCAACGAAGAGTCGTTACAATATATTTTTTAATAAGTCTCTACTTCAAACCTCCAATGAACATTTGAAATTATAACAACCAAAACAAAGAAAAAGGTTTTTTTTTATGCAAAATTCCTACAACCGTGAGCTTTTTTAATTTTTTTTCTTTTGTAATGTTCGAAGTAAAAATTTTTTTTTAAAGACAAAAAAAATTTACATTTTCGAAAATAAGTCGAAAACTGTGCTTTCGAAAATTACAAAAAAACTGTTTTGCACTACAAACAAAAATCACCTTCCATATGACACCCCACTTGACATGATCAAAAACAATTTTTTTTTCGAAATTTGTGCTCTCAACCCCCTTCATTGAACATTTGAAATTATAACAACAACCGTGAATTTTTAATGTAATGTTCGATGCTAAGAAGAGGAAAACAGAAAAAACACTCGTTTTTAGCAATAACTCAAAAATTAAGCAGTCGAAAGTTTATTGAAATTTTTTTTGGAATATTACCTTTTTCGATTTTTCTAAACCAAACTCGATTCCTTAAAAAAACTTTTGTTTTATAATCTCCTTATCTATGTCCATAAAATATAGATAAAAACAAATATTTGAAATTTTTTGTTATTAACAGGCGTGGAAAAACACATTTAATAACTGTAGACAATTTCAAGTTGATAGCACTTATAGTTTGTGAGTAAATCGTTTAGGTAGAAATTCGGACGGACACCGAAGTCTCACCAATAGGATATCGTTTTTACTTTTTCAAAGTACGGAACCCTTAAAATTAACTTACTAATTCAACTTCATAAAACTAATAATATTCATTAAGTAAATCTCGTTCTCTACATTTTCGAACGATTTAAGAAATAGGATTTTAATTTTTAGAGAACATAATTCGTTAACTGACTTATCGTCAAACCTGTTTGTTAATTTGGAAATAATATTTTTGAAGTTTGAAAAAGCCCTTTCCGATTCCACACTTCTTGGTGGAATGGTCAATAAATGCACTGCAAATGGGGTCCTCTGTGACGACTTTGCATAAATATTTTTATTTCTCTACCAATTGCGGTGACCAGTTTAATATTTTATGTTGTTGCATTATGACCAAAAAGGTTTTGTATAGGTATTAAGCGTGAATTAACACTGCGTTGAACTTCATTCTTCCTAATTGCTTTTCTATATTATATTGACTTCAACCACATCCTCAGTTACATTTTCGTTGTAATATGTGCTCATTGGAGTAGTTTGATCATCCGTTTTACATCCCACGTCTGCTGCTCAGTGTAATGTTAAATAATCTTCAATAAAAACTTTTATGGAGCTTCGACTTGGAACAGTATAAATATATTCGATGTACCATCAACAAAAGCAGCGTTTCCATTCTGCAAATACTTAACTACTCTATATGTTTCGGTTCTCTTGCTTCAACTCGCTAACTAATGAGTTGCTTTTATTTTCTAACTTACTCATAGGATAATTTATTCACTAAGATATTACCTTGGCTATTGATATCTCACTGATATTGCATGATAGAGTGGGAGAAGATTGAGACTGCTATATACCATTAACTGAAAAGAGTTCATTTCCCTAAGATATATACCTTGACAAGTGGTATCCTACTGCCAGTGGTATATAATCTCATTGCCAGTGGTATATGACCAAAAATAAAAAAATTACAAGCCAACAAAATAGGATTTCGTGTTTTCATTAATTAATCCTGGCAAATATGACATAAATCAAAATTAACCATCAAATAACAAAAGCTAACTCCTAAAACCACAAACAATTTTGCAACTTGCACTCTCTTTCCGGGGTTGTTCAAATAGAAAAAGTGAAATCAAAACTTACTCTAAGATACCAACTATAAAATAATAACGAAAATCAGGAAAGAAAACAAATTTATTTTTCCAAGCGCGCTGTGGGAACCAACTGAGACCACTCAGACCTAACACAACGCCCTCAATTGTAGGTCATGCGACTCGCGCTATGCTTAGAAGCAATCAACTACCACGAAAAGAAGAACCGATGTTCCCGAACCTTAAAAACAAGATGCTAAACATGTAACATTTACTTGCCAAACATATAACTTGGAAAAAATATACTCTAAGACCTAATCTGAACACTGATAGTAAAAATAATTTATTCTACCTAGTGCGTTGTGGGAAAACTGGCATCGCCCAGACTTAACACAACACCTTCACTTGAAATTTGTGAGACAACGCTATCCTTCCCAGCTTTCCTACCGTAAAATATGAGAACCGAGTTCTCAAAAACAGTACCAACGTGCAAGGCATGCGCAAAAAAAAAAAACAAAAATAAATTAATTAAATCTAACATGTCTAACAGAGATTGGAAGCCATGTACCCATAAACTAAATCTTACATCCTTAAAATTAATCCAACCCATAATCTACAACATTTTATTTACAAATAAATTAACGATTAACGACTAACTTAAGGACTAACATGATAAACATGCAAATGAAACTAGCAAAAGTTTTAATAAATTAATAAACCAACACCGAAAATACTTACAAATAAACTATACACTGAAAAAAAAATTGAAGTTCATAACAACCTCATCTCGAAGTTGGCAGTTGAACACATGCAAAGAAAAATTATTTGTAAACAGTTTCACTGTGATTGGGACAACTACACGATAACATTTTCCTAACAACAGAATGAGGTTTATTTAAAATATTGTTACGTTTTTCCTAACTTCCTTCGAATTGCCCTAATTGGCCTTTCTGAGTTCGATCACTGATTAGTTAGCAAACACACCAGGTTTTAATAAGTATTCAACACCTTAATTGTTTCACAACAACAGGAAAACAATACAGCAAACAATATTCCTAACTAGAATATTCTTTTAACAGCTTCAGAAACTCCAACGGTTTATTGTAGAAATTTCCAGTAACTCAACGTTCAAAATAATACACAAATTATTTCTACTCAATAACACTTATAACTTTATTCACTATTTTAAAGATCACTTTTATAATTTTAACTTCACAATCGCAGGTTTAAAATAAACTAATTTTACATTTAATCTCACTTTACTGTCGCAGGTCTAAAATAAAACTAATTAAAAACTACAAAAGGTATTTTTCTTATATACCTTCTGCAATACTTCTAGATAATTCGACATCACTTTCCAGAAACCTTGAGAAAACATTAGAATACTCGATTATTTTACGTTATGTTGATTTGATTCATAAAATCGTTTATGTTGACCCTATTTCTAAGAAGAGACAACAACAACAATATTCATTTCATTAACTTGTTTGTTGATTTTATTTTCCTGGAAGTGACCGTAATCGTTTAGATCTTTCTGTAATCGTCTAGATTTTTCTGCACTCGTAACATTACCCTCCACTTAAGCCTGTTCGTCCCGAACAGGATCTAGCTCTCTCCTCCAATTATTGAATCCAAAAACATTTTTTTTTTCTTTTTTTCTATTTCCCAGGCTGTTTAGAATTACTTCCGGTTCCTTTCTAAGTACTGGGCCATTACTTTGTTTTATGTCAGCCCACCGTGATGAGTAGGGATTCTCGTTATTTCTAAAGTGCTTCTTATCATTTCCCTTTGGGAGTTTCACAATGCCATGTCTCCGAACCATTCTCATTTTCAGCTGCGATTCATCCCCGTTTGCAGCTATTTGAACCACCTCTTTTACATCGCTAACTTCGTTATGGGCTTGGACCTGTTTCCTTTTTAACTTTCGGCATTTGTTTAATCGTCTGCGTCGGTTGACGTTTCTCTCCCTCATCTGTTTGGATGGTGCTGGATTTTCCTCTGCACTGCGTAGTTCCTCATCGCTGCCAATAACTGTTGGCTCTGCCTCATTCACAAGTAGTGGCATTTCAACATTATTAACCTTTAGGATTCCACATCCAAAATCAAGGACTAATCCCTTCGCCTTCATGAAGTCCATCCCCAAAATGACTTCATCCATAATGTCTGCCACTAGCACCTCTTGTTGATAGCAGTTATTTCCCAATTTTATTTCAGCGATTCTTTTACCTTCTATTTCAGCGCATTCTCCAGTTACTGTTTGGAGTTTCAATCCATCTGATGGCTCCAAAACACCGTCAATTAAACCTTTGCGAACGAATGTTCGAGCTGAACCTGTATCCAGTGTCATGAAGCAACCTTTACCTTCAAGTTGTCCGTTGATACCCAAGCTTTCACCATTTACCGCAATTCTTGAAATTGGAATGTAGGCTGCATTCTCCTTACTTTTTGGCTTTACAGTTGCACCTTCAACAGGCTTCCGTTGAATAGGAGACGAAGATCTATCACGCTTCCTGTTCCAGCAGTCCTGTGAGATATGGCCCGATTTCCTACATATCCAGCACAGGAGTTTTCTACTGCTGTTCCTGAACTCTACGTGCTCCATTTCTTCGGCTCCTCTGTTCTTCACAGAAGACGACAATCTGTCTGCTTCCCCGTTTTTCTTGCACTCCCGTGCCATGTGACCCTCTTCGTCACATACCCAGCATCTGATGTCGCTTCCACTTCTGTGTGCCAATACTTCTCCTTTGATGTTCCCCTCTACATTCCTTTTTCTGCATCCACCAGATGGCATACATATCCTCTGTACCATCTCATATTGCATTGCGTATGCGACAGTTTCATGGAAAGTCGCCTTAGATGTAGTCATTAGTTTGATCCTGGTTTCTGATTCTCGAATACCATCTGTAAAAGCCTCTTTCTTCATCTTTTCCATAAAATACGGCGGAGTATTTGAGTGTGCAAAATGTACTAGCCGTTCCACTGCCGAAGAATAGTCCTGAAGGCTTTCCCCATTCCGTTGCAAGCGACCTTTTAACTCAATTCTGTATAATTTCTTTTTATGGTCGCTACCATATTTACGTTCCAATGCATTCATCACTTCAGCATAACTTTTGCGGTCGTTTTCTGGTACTGCCTGTAGTGCTTCAGCTGCTTCACCTTTAAGCGCAACTATCAATGCACCAAGACGATTTTCGGCGTTCCAAACATTTTGATCTGCTGCAGTCTCGAACTGGAACTTGAAAATACCGAAGGATTTGGTACCGTCATATGATGGTGGTTTCAATTTAATATTTGCTATCTGTTGTACCGCATGTGAAGAACCCTTAACTGTTTCAACATCTTGTAATCTCTTCTCAAAATCGTAAACTTTAGTTACGACCTTATTCAAACCACGCTCAAATTCCTGCATTTCTGTTTGAATTTTCTCGACTTTAACATCGAATGCCGTTGACATTTGTAGAAGTTTCTCGTCCAAGTGTTGATTTATGCTAATATTCAACTCATTTATTTGCTGGTTTATCTCATTTTTATTTTCAGCCAATGTTGTAGTTATTTCTTCCTTAGTAGCAGCCATTTGTTGATTGATGTTGCTGCTTTGTTGATCAAATTTTTGATTGAGTTTTATTGGCAACCATATTAGCGTTTACAACATCCAGTTTTTGATTCAAATTCAAATTTATCTGTTGACTGATGTTCAAACTCATTTGTAGCATCATAGCCATTAACTGCGTAAAATCACAATTTGCAGGTGGCAATGAGGATGTTGTTTCCGCAACAGAACTTTTCTCCTCATCAGCTGCTATTGAATCAGCATTTGTACTAATCACTCCAAACTGGTAACTTTCCACAACTACTCCACTAGCTTCCATAGCTTCTCGAAGCCGTATCGTTAATTCAGTTTTGTTGCCGCTTGTTGACAATCCACGTTGTTCTAGTTCCTTCTTTAACTCAGGAACCTTCAGTTCACTTAATAAAACCATTATTAACAGCTAACTAATCCCGCCGCTGTCACCAATGTTACGTTTTTCCTAACTTCCTTCGAATTGGCCTAACTCACAATTCGATAAATGCAATTCCCAATCTTTTTCTGAGTTCGATCACTGATTAGTTAGCAAACACACCACGTTTTAATAAGTATTCAACACCTTAATTGTTTCACAACAACAGGAAAACAATACAGCAAACAATATTCCTAACTAGAATATTCTTTTAACAGCTTCAGAAACTCCAACGGTTTATTGTAGAAATTTCCAGTAACTCAACGTTCAAAATAATACACAAATTATTTCTACTCAATAACACTTATAACTTTATTCACTATTTTAAAGATCACTTTTATAATTTTAACTTCACAATCGCAGGTTTAAAATAAACTAATTTTACATTTAATCTCACTTTACTGTCGCAGGTCTAAAATAAAACTAATTAAAAACTACAAAAGGTATTTTTCTTATATACCTTCTGCAATACTTCTAGATAATTCGACATCACTTTCCAGAAACCTTGAGAAAACATTAGAATACTCGATTATTTTACGTTATGTTGATTTGATTCATAAAATCGTTTATGTTGACCCTATTTCTAAGAAGTATAACATATAAAACGAACACATGAATGAAATTATATTTTTCTTTTAGTTCCGCGCCATCTCTTATAATTTTGTTCATAATTGTTATAACGTTAAGTAAGAAAGAGATGAACGCATTAGAGTAGATGTACTTTTTTCATAAGAGTAGCCATACTTACTTTTTGTTTTTGACATCGAAGAGAAAACACATGTATAATAAATTGAATCGTCGAAAGTATATTTTAAATAGTTTTATTTACTTTAATTTCATCCTGACAAACCGCATTAAAGTTATTAAAATTAATAATCAAAGTTGCGATTATATTTCAGAAGTGGGATATATATATAAATATATGTACATATATAGATGTACTTATATTAAAACAAGGCATACATGTGTTTTCAAAACAAAAGTAACCATCGAAAAACGTAAAGAAAAACAACGTGGAAGTACATCGTAAAGTTGGAGTCATCGATATAGGATATTAATAATTGTTTTGTTTGTTTCACATTATAAACAATAATGTCAAAAGCATCATCCAGATGTGAGTATAGCAGCATGCCGCCATCGCCCAGTTCATCACATTATACACCGCCATTAATGGATAATTATGAAAACATGAACAAACATGTTTTCACTCAAAATCATCAACAATCCACTTACAGTCAACACCAAAATATACCTTATGTACAAGTTCCTGCACAACAATTTTATTCGACAAGACAAAGTCACATGCAGTATGGTGTACCAAATATTTTGTACCAAGTGCCGTCGGGAGTTCAACAGATTAGTAATGGTATTAATAATAATGGTATTTATAGTGATGGTTTTGTGTTTAGTGGAGACGCTCGAGCGCCTCGTGTGAATTGTGAACCTCGGTGTGAGATAAATAAAAATAAATTCTATGGGAGCATTCCGAATAATAATTTTTCACCGCGTGACATTTCAGAAATGATTTGCGAATTTGACCCTGAGAATTTCGAGTGCGTATCTGTAAGACGTTGGGTGCAAATCATCGAACAACTACAATGCACATATAATTTGAGTGATGCAATAATATTGTTTGCCGCTGTAAGACGATTAAAAGGTATATCTAAATTGTGGTATGAGTCGGTTGCGTGTAAAATATACAATTGGGAAACTTTTCGATCGGGTGTAATTTATGAGTTTGACAAAAGGAGAGATGAAGCTGACGTTCATTTGAGGTTAGCTAATAGAAAAAAATTGTCAAAGGAAAGTATGGTGGAATATATTTACGCAATTCGGTCAATTGCAAGTGACATAGATTTAAAAGACGCAGTTATAATTAAATATGTGTTATTAGGACTTCGCGAACAAGATGAAAGATTAAAGTGTGTATTGGCCTGTCAGAATTTCCAATCGGTTCGTGACTTGTTAGATAGGGTTAAATTGTATGAATCAGTGAATAATGCGAATGAAAATAAATTGTGTTTCAATAAAGGATCTCCAGAGGTAAAAAAGTTTATTCCAAATTCTAAAAATTTTGAAAATGCCAATCAACGTCGTTGCTATAAGTGTGGAGCTGAAGACCACATTGCAAAATTTTGTAAAAGTGTCACCTGTTCATTTTGTAGAAAACAAGGACACTACGAAATTTCGTGTCCCAATAAAACATCGAACGTAAAGAAAATCGAAATTAAAGATAATATTTATTATAAATTGATAAAAGTAAACGGAGTTGAAGCTAAAGCTTTTATCGACTTGGGGTCTGACTGCGTAACGATAATCGAAAGTTTGGGAGTTAGGTTAGGACTACAATGGAATAACCGACAACAAGTTTTACGTGGGTTTGGTAAGGGTTATTCTAAATCCTTAGGATCTTGCGAGGTAGAAATTGAAATTGATTCCTTAAAATTGACCGGCGCCGCTGTTATAGTCAAGGACGAAGACCAAACCGACGAGATCATGATAGGTAATAGTCTTCTACATAGAGACGATGTGATGGTGGTGAAGACGTCAAAAGAAATTAAAATCGTAAAAATTCCGTTAGATAAGGTAGATAAAGTAATTCCTTTAGATAAGGCAGTATATGATCTGGAGGAAAAAAATATTTTCGACATAAGCGATGAATTGATTAACGAAAATATCGAAAATTGGAAAGTAGCGAGCGTAAAATTGAAAAAGGCTTCAGAAATTTGTAATTTCAATTCAAATTCCGATACAACTGGTTATTATTTTGAGAACCGCGAAGAATTAAATATTAACACTCATCTATCGAATAACGATTATAGAGATGTTAAGGATTTATTATGTGAATTCAACGATTGTTTTGCCAATAACATGAGTGAGGTCGGATTGACCAATAAATGTTCGTTAAAGATAAATTTGAAGGATACCGATTCAATCTCACATTCGCCGTATCGGTCTTCTCCAAGTCAACGTGAACGATTCAGAAAGATAACAAATGAGTTGTTAGAATTGCGGATGATAGGTCCATCTGACTCGGAATATGCTTCGCCAGCGTTGTTAGTTAAGAAAAAGGACGACGAGGATAGGATGGTCATAGACTATAGAAATTTAAATTTAAAAACCATAAAGGATAGGTTCCCATTACCAAACATCGAGGATTGTCTTCAAAAACTGAGTGGTCATAAGTATTTTTGCGTTTTAGATTTGGCATCCGGGTATTACCAAATACCTGTTCACGAAGAAAGTAGAAAGTATACATCGTTTGTTACCCCGGATGGCCAATTTGAATTTTTAAGGATGCCGTTTGGGATTGCCAACGCTCCAAGTGTTTTTCAACGACTAATGAATCGGTTAGCTAAAGAAATGAATTATGATATAATTGTTTATTTAGATGATATTATTTTACCCAGTAAAACGGTTAATGAAGGTAAATTGTTACTTAATAGATTTTTAATAAAACTCCGAGAATACGGTTTAACTTTAAAATTAAGGAAATGTAAATTTTTAGTTGAAAAGGTTCAATTCTTAGGACACGAAATCACGGCAGAGGGTATACGCCCTGGGAAAGAAAAGATTATGTGTGTTGAGAAATTTGAAACGCCTAAGAATGTTCATGAAATTAGACGTTTCATAGGTTTAGCATCGTACTTTAGAAAATTTGTGGAAAAATTATCAGAAATAGCAGAACCTCTAACTAAGTTAACTAGAAAGGATGTTCCTTTTGAGTGGAAGGAAGAACAGAAATTAGCATTCGATAAATTGAAAGCCCTTTTATGTCAACGAAACGTTTTAGCTTTATTTGATAACTCAAAATCTCACGAAGTCCATACAGATGCTTCCAGTGGAAGACGATAGACGACTACGTCCAGTAGGGTATTATAGTCGACAGACAACAGAATTAGAAAAGAAATACCATAGTTACGAGCTCGAAGCTCTCGCCATCGTTGACTCTTTGGACAGATTTCGCCCCTTTGTGTTGGGAAAACATATAACCGTTGTAACGGATTGTTCTTCGTTAAAAACTGTTATTTCCAAACGAGATTTAGTGCCTCGAATCGCTAGGTGGGCTCTTCGGCTAATGGAATTTGACTTTGATGTTCAACATAGAAAAGGTAAACACATGGTTCATGTGGATGCCCTAAGTAGATCTCCTTTTAACCCTCCCCGAGAATTAGAGGTAGCAACATTAAATGTTTACAATATTCGAATTGATTCAATAGATAGAAAATGGCTTGAAACGTTACAATCGAATGACCCTGAATTTACTGAATTAAAGAAAAACAAACGCGAACTAAAAAATAGAGGATTCGTGATAGAAGAAAATATTTTATATAAAAGGATCGACGATGATTCCAAATTTGTATTACCTAAAGGAACTAGGAACAGAGTAATTAGAACCTGTCATGATGATATAGGACATCCGGGGTTTAACAGAACATTAGCTAGACTTCGTGAAATTTGTTGGTTCCCTCGAATGTGTCAAACTGTAAAAAAATATGTGAATTCATGTTATGAGTGTTTGTATCATAAGGGAAATAGTGACAAAAATAAAATAAATTTACATCAAATCGATAAGATTCCCATTCCTTGTCATACTTGGCATTTAGACCATTTGGGTCCCTTCGTGAAAAGTACCAAAAGAAATTCGTACATTTTGGTTGTCGTCGATGCTTTTACAAAATATGTGCATCTTAAAGCCGTCCGGGATACGTCTTCGACTTTCGTTATTAAAACTTTAAAGGATTTGTCGTTACATTTTGGAATGCCTCATCGAATCATAACGGATCGTGGTTCGTCGTTCACATCGAATGCGTTCAAAACTTTTCTAAGTGATCACAATACTATTCATGTATTAAATGCCATTGCAACACCACGAGCTAACGGTCAAGTTGAACGTTACAACAGAACTATCCTGCATGCTCTACGAACTATGTCAGATAAGGATGAAACTAAATGGGATACCCATTTAACTACTATTCAATGGACTCTAAACAGTACACCGCACAGTATAACAAAATTGTCACCGCATAAACTTTTATTTGGAGTCGAATTAAAAACTATAAGCGACGATAAATTGCGACTTGTGTTGTCGAATATAAAGGAAGAAACTTTTGATGAGATGGAAAGGGACAAGCTACGAGGTTTAGCATCAGAAAGAATTCGTGAAAACCAGCAAAAACAAAAAAAGAGGTTTGAATTGAATTTCGCCACGCCGAGAGAGTACAAAACAGGGGATAGAGTCGTAGTCTTCCGAGAACCCCCATCGACAGGAGATAGTAGGAAACTGGTCAGAGGTCCGTATATTATTACCGCTGTACTACAAGGGGACCGTTACAGAATTGAAGAAGAAGGTGAGAAAGAAGGGAAACGAAGATTCACCGGTGTTGTGCCATCCGACCACATGAGATTGGTGGTTCAACCAGAAGAAGACGAAGTTATCTACGAAGGGAGTGATGTTGAATCTGACGACTGAGGACAGTCTTTAGTCAGGAAGGCCGAATATAACATATAAAACGAACACATGAATGAAATTATATTTTTCTTTTAGTTCCGCGCCATCTCTTATAATTTTGTTCATAATTGTTATAACGTAAAGTAAGAAAGAGATGAACGCATTAGAGTAGATGTACTTTTTTCATAAGAGTAGCCATACTTACTTTTTGTTTTTGACATCGAAGAGAAAACACATGTATAATAAATTGAATCGTCGAAAGTATATTTTAAATAGTTTTATTTACTTTAATTTCATCCTGACAAACCGCATTAAAGTTATTAAAATTAATAATCAAAGTTGCGATTATAGAAGAGACAACAACAACAATATTCATTTCATTAACTTGTTTGTTGATTTTATTTTCCTGGAAGTGACCGTAATCGTTTAGATCTTTCTGTAATCGTCTAGATTTTTCTGCACTCGTAACAATATGAAGTGTTATATCCAATATAACAGTAGTTGCATAAAGATAATCCCTGAAAAAATTTTTCTGTGGCCTTATATCATAAATTTTTCATTTTAAAGTTTAAGTATTTGAGATTAATTGAACTATATTTTATTTTCACATAAATATTTCGTGTGATTGTCTCAACTTCATCGATTTATAATTGTAGAGTTGTTGAAGCAATTTCGTAGTTTGATTCGCTATATGTGACCGCACGGTGAGGTTGAGACAATTGCATTTCGATTGGAAATATGACATGATTTTTTCAGTGTACCTTAATTTAGCATAGGCTACTACTAAACCCCGTTTCTAACCTAGCTATACAAACATTGAACACATTAAAAGGGTAATTCATCTTAACAATAAACACATTAAAATGTAGTTATATTATTTTATACACATCATAAACACAAAACACATTAAAATGTAAAGTTTATTCAAGTTTATTTAATTCAAAATCAAATTCATTTATTGCCAAGTTTTCTGAAGTCATACATATTTTTATGTCATTTGAATGGTACTTTGCAGTATGCTTCCCTTCAAGATCGTCTAAAATATACGTTAATTAACCGATTTTGTGTTTAACTCGAGCTCTAATATACTGAGGAGCAAATTTTGCATTGCAATCTCATTCACAGCAAATTTAGTGGGTCTAGTTCTGAGGTTGTAATAATTAGAATATTTTTTGTATGCAGTTTTCAAATTTGTTCGTACTTCCTCTCTTACCGATTGCAAATTAGCTAACCTGTCACTCTCGGCTTGCCTTTTCGAACTTCCAGCTTCTGCCGAATCCTTTCCTAATTCTATTTCTTTGCCAAAGTTGATAAAGTACGGCGTGTATTTTGTGGAATCCTAAACTGTCGCTCTCAATCCGCATTCTATTTTAGAAATGTTTACGTCCCAATTGCGTTGGTCTTCTTCCATATATTCAGTGATACTGGAGAGTATTACGCGGTTGATTCTTTCAGCAGGATTTGATTGTAGATGGTAAACTGCATTTAGCAAATGTTTAACATTGTATTCGGAAAGCAACTTTTTTAATTCTTTTGATGTAAATTGTGCACCATTGTCAGAAATAATTGAACTCCAAAAGTAAGGAAAACTTCATTTTCTATAAACTGCATGAGAGATTTCGTTTCAGCTCTTCGGACAGGGTTTAGGATGCAGAACTTACTAAATACATCGACTATCACCAAAAGATGTTGATTGCCTATAGCTTGCTTCTCGTGAACGGCCACATATAATCTACAGCGATTACTATTATATTGTGTGATTGATTCACTCTGTGAATCTATTTGGATTTTTTTTTACACAATTCACTATTAATCCTTCAACACGGATTTCAAATAAACAAAAAAAAACAAAAGAAATGCACGGGGTACGAATTTTTCCCCTATGACGAATAGGGAAGTTGGGAATCTCTCAATCGTTATCCTACTAGGCTATCATTATGAAAAAAAGTCAACAACTATCAAAATTTACCGATAATCTTATCATATAAAAAAAAGAATAAAAAGACTTAACCTGAATTTACTGTTACTTGTTGGTTGAAGCTCCGTGATGCAGGTCTAATTTTGTTTAGAGATGATGATACTTTGCTTTACTTCATATTCTTACTAACCTCACATGTATGCATTTGAAATTTTTTATAAATATTGTATTTATAATGATGACATTAATTAATTTTTCTTTTGCTGCTGTGTTGCATTATAATTCATGCGCTGTTAATATGGCGTTTGTTATTCGAGTAATACTCCCAGTAATATTATTGTTTTTGTTGGGAAACACCCTAAAGTAATAATGAGAAAGAAAAGACGTTTTATTACGATATCTGGATGTTATGAAGTAGTGAAAAAACGTACCTGTTAGCCTGGTACAAGAATGTACCAGGTTGTCCGACCGCAAAGCTTGTAAAGGTTATAAACGCTGAAACACAAAAACAAACGTCAACGACGTCACCAGTGATGAATTCTAGATTTTATAGCCCAAGTTTTATTTTGTTCACTGCCGAAATTTTAATTAAAAATATCCAATCTATTTGTCCATACTCCTGTCAGAATAAATTTTTATTTTAAATATTTCTCAAATAACAAATTTTTTATTTTATTGTACAATTAATTATAATTATAGATTTTTCTCTATGTTATATCAACGCATTTAATATCTATCTTTTCTTTTAGTAATCAATTTTGAATATTTAACACTAAACATGGAGTATTTTTACAACAATCAAATTACTTTTAATTTCAAGATAAGTCTAGATCTCAAAAACTGCTTCGAGATGAAAAAAAAACTGAATGACTCGCACATGTCGATATTCTGACATTTTATATTAATTTTTTATGGACAAAAACAAGATCTAGCAACTTGAGGAAATATATTTTCCGTTCAATTCTTCGTTTTTGTGCGTGAGTTTAATATTACTTTTTTTCGTTATTTAGTTGTTTGGAGATTATATTTGAATTTGAAAAGTTTTAGTTCTTGTTTTTATGAATTTTTCTACTTAGAAGAGAAAATGAAATATTAGAAATGTTTGAAATGTTTATTAATACATTCCGAAATGTAATAAACTAGTGGGTACCCCCCCCCCCCTCATAAAAAAATAGACAGAAACAATAGACAGAACGAACAGACAAAAAAAAAGAGACAGAACGAACCTTTCTCACAACCCACTACATCGACAATGACAACGAAATGTTTTTTATGTTCTAGCTAAAATACATTTTACATATTATGCTTAATATATTCTTTTCAGATAATTCAGTTGTTTCAGTCAAATCGAACACGGCCATTGTGAAATATTTCTCTATAGCAGGCTACAGAACTACAATCAATTTGTCAATCAATTCGAAAACGAAAGTAAACGAAATAAAATTTAGTTTAAAAATCCCCTAAATTTTATTTCGTTTATTTTCGTTTTCAATTCATTGACAAATTGATTGAAGGTCTGTAGCCTGCTTATCTTGTTTTGCAAAGAAAGAACAAATCAATTTTATGAATTGTTTTTTTAATTTCTAATCAATAGAAAATATTTAAAAACAAAGAAACATACTAATTAAATCAAAGAAAAATAATAATAATAATATTTAAAAACAAAGAAAAACAAAAACGTCTTTCCACACCGAAAGCAAAACATAAACTAAATGTTTATGTTTCGTTTTTTATTTTTCTTCGTTCCCTACCGTATACTCTTCAGTCGTCTTTCCTAACGAATGGCTACGCTTTTTCGTTTCTTTGTGTATTATATATATAGATGTGTTTCAATTATTCAATTCAAAAAAATAACCAGACGTTACATTACTTCCCATGGTAGTTTGTGTCCTTTTGATTGCCCATTGGCGCTTTGTTGCAGGTATTTGGATATTTATTTTTCTGACATTTAGCACAATGTCTGGCTCATAATACTTTTTGGATTTTTCGAGCTGTCTTTCGATACGTCTAAATGAGCTCCTAAAGGGCTATCGTGATACATCAGTTTTGATCTCTCAGTTTTGGGAACGTAATACCTCCACCCATTTGTATAACTTCGTCTTTTTAGGGGTTTATTGCAGGCTCTGTAAAATTTTATTATCGTTTACAACAAAGTTTGGGAATTTGTCTGGGTCTAGGAGAATTTGAGCTTTTAATGCCGTATATTCATCAATTGCATTTGGGCCAGTCTCATCATTTGCGTTAGGGCCAATTTCATCAACATCTATTAACCTCGATAATGCATCTGCAACTTCATGTAATTTGCCCTTCCTATGTTTTATTTCGAAGTCGAATTTCTGTAACTTCAAATTAGGGGCGTGTCCACTTAAAAAATACATCGATGTTTTATTCGATGTAAAACATCGGAACCCTCCATCGATGTTTTTCGATACATCACTTAAAAACATCGATGTTTTTTCAACATCGAATACTTTCCACAATAGTTTGATAATATCCTTTTCAAGTTGAACGAAAAAAGTTTGTGTTCTTTTTTTGGGCTTGAACACAGACTCAGAGTAACATGGTATACCAGAGGTGTAGCTGTGGTGATGTGTTTAATTTAATTGGTTTAATTTTTTATTTTTGTTTAGATAACATGTATCCATAATATTGCACAGTAAAAAATTTAATATTTAATGAAGGCACAACAGTAATTAAGTGTAGGAGAACTGTGGAAAGTGAAGGAGCTGTAGGGATTATTACCTTAAAATTTAAATAAATAATCTCTACAAAACAACTCATTCCTGACACGAACTGACTAAACAAGATAAGCTCATCTTCTTTGTTATGGATATGCATGAGACCAGCCGCAACGATGAAAAATCGATGTTTTCGATGTTATTAAAAACATATAAATACGTGAATCCTTTTACGTATACTTTCTTATTTGATTATTCCTTTTTGACGTTTACGTGTGGAGTTGTCAATTATATTATCGTGTGTTGAGTTGTCATTTTTTGAATGTACACGATACATGTGGTGACCGACAAAAATACGCGGTAAATAGCTGTGAGATTCAAGTTGATGTGATATTCAAGTTGCAGTGATATTTAATTTATTGTTAGATGTTTGGCAAATTTTAGATTGTACATCGAGGAGGTTGTCAGTTGTTGATTACCCAGGGATGATTTGTGAGTATAAATGACGGATAAAATTATACGCTCATGTTCAAAGCGATGGCCCTCAGCAAGGTTCAAAACCAAGTGCACGAAGTTCGACAATCTCGTTTAACAATACGCTTTAACCACCAAACACTATTTTCAAATCGAGCAACCGTTGAAGAGCGTTTAATGAAAATTGAAAGACAACTAGAACAACTCACAAGGTTGCGCCAATCATCTTCAAGGGGTCGTTTCTTTCCTCCTAGTGCTGAATTTCGTGAAAGATCACCAGCTCGATTTCGACCAAGGTCGAGATCACAAAGTAGCTCGAGAAACAGAACTGGCCCGTGTTACAATCACCAAACCTTTGGAGCGGAGGCCCGAAAGTGTAGAGCTCCATGCACGTTTGGACAATCGTCATACAAAACTGTTATGAAGATAGATCAACAACTCATCCAAAAAAACGCGAAAAGCTCGAGGTCGAGATGGCTGTGGTTGACACCAAATATTCCAGCCGTCTATTCATGTACGACAGATTGAATCGGCAGACCTTTTTAATAGACACGGGAGCTGATCTTTCGGTGCTCCCAGTCAACAACAATCGTTCCATAACAAATAGCTCTAAATCAACGGATCTAGTTCTATCAGTTGCCAATGGCTCAACAATAAATACCTACGAACAAAACTCCTACAGGTAGACATCGGATTAAAACGAACATTCACACACGCTTTCGTACTAGCGCAAGTGAATCGTTCGATCTTTGGTGCTGATTTTCTCAGTAAATTTGGCCTACTTGTTGATCTCAAATGAAAACGACGCTGTAAGCGGCTAATTGTCCTTGTTAGAGCATATCATCTTATTCCTGTCGCAATTGAAGATGTAAAAAAAACGGCTATCACCACTCCATTTAGCCCATTCCAATTCACCCGAACGCCATCTGGCTTACGCAATGCTGCACAAACGTTTCCGCGTTTCATTAACGAAGTCGTTTGAAATTTAGACTTTGTATTCGTCTACATTGACGATATCTTAGTGGCATCGATAAATGAGGAACAACACAAACTCCATCTGGAACAACTCTTCCAGAAACTAAGCGAGTTTGGTGTTCATATAAATAGTTCAAAATGCGTTATGGCGTAAACACTCGCGAATTCTCAGTCACACGATAACTCCTAATGGTATTCTGCCTTCTCAAGAACGAATTAATGCCATTACGGTTTCCCACCACCAACATCAATCAATTTAATTTGGCGCTTGGGTACGCGAAAAGAAAAAGCCGAATTGAGACACAAAACTGCATATTTAACAAATCTAGTCAAATTCTTGGCTATGCAGATGATATTGCGCTTCTCGGATGCAGACTAAGCGATATTAAGGATAGACTCTCTCAGCTTGAAAGAAATGCTAAACGACTTGGATTATGCATCAACACCGGCAAGACTAAACTTTTAACAACATCGAAGAACATACCTCACGGCAATCTGAATACTGGCAACTATGAAGTTGAACGTGTAGAAAGCTTCAAATACCTCGGGTCTGTAATAACATCGTCAAATGACATGCAGGCAGATATTGAAGCCCGTGTCTCTGCCGCATACGGAGTTTTCTACGCATACTCAAAACTTTTACGATCAAAACATCTTTCGCAATCATGCAAACTCACACTTTACAAAGCATTAATCCGACTTATGCTTACCTTTGGAAGTGAAAGCTAGACACTGACTTCCTCCGATTGTAGAATTCTATCAACATTCGAGAGGAAGGTCATACGAACAATTTATGGTCCATGTAAAGGTGCTGAAAAACAGTATAGAATCCGAATGAATCATGAAATCAGACAGTTTCTTGGAGGCTGCGATGTAATCGAATTCATTAAATCCAACCGGATTAGATGGTTTGGTCATGTAGCAAGGGCTTCATTAGATAGAATGATAAAAAAACCTTCCCAACAAGCTGGTGTTTGTCGAAGAGGAAGACCTAGACAACGCTGGCGTGATGACATCATCCAAGACCTTCGTGATATAGGATGTCGAAACTGGGGTCAACTGGTCATGGAACGAGATGATTGGAAGCTTATTGCACAGACGGCGAAATCCCTCCATGAGATGGCATAAACGCCAGAGAGAGAAAAAAAAACACCAATCAAACGTATTCAGCAATTTGTCGGTATGATAAATTATTATCACCGATTTATACCGAAAATAGCTGAAACACTAGCTCTAATTCATACACACTTGGCCGCTTTGTTGAAAGAGCTCAAGGACTCCAAAAAATTTCACTTGGCCAAACGAATGTCAACTCGCATTCACCAAGTTAAAAACTGAATTGGGAAATATCACATTGTTAGTGCATCCACGTATCGATTCTGCATACACTATCACTACGGATGCATCGAACATTGCTGTCGGAGCAGTGTTACAACAACGTAATAATTGTTGTGGATCCCGGACTGTTAAAACCTCTTTAATTTTAAAACTCTTTAATTTTTTAGTACTCGACTCATCAATTCGTATACCTAGTATCGGTCAATATTAGTGATTGTGACATATTTTCTTTCCTTAATCTTCACAAAAAGCATTTCACTGTTGAATGCTTGTTTGATATCGGTTCAGGAAATTGTCTGTTATGCCGCAATCTGAGGTATTATCTAACCAGTAGTATTTATAAGAGAGTCTACACCCCCACTCCAGAACGGGTTCAGGTTCTGTATTGGTAGATTGAGGGAAGTGTATGCCTTGGTAGTGAGATTTAACGATCAACGAACAGTCAAGGATACATTTTCTTCAGCCACCACACTGTTCTATCTTTTCTCTCCCTTATAAACTGACTACTTGGTAATCCTAGGATTCAACGTCCGTAACTACATAAACCAACAACTTAGTACAACGAAAATACATTACCTGCTTCATTATCAAAACCATTAATTAATCGCGTTGCTACAACAACACGTCGTGTTGATTCAGTATCAATTTCTATTAAAAAAAAACTATCAGTCTCACAATTAACATTGCTTAAATTCGTAAACATTCTTCTACTTTGTTTTAATCAAACCAAATGTAAAACTCATGTAGTTGTAAATGCACTTTTTTTTTTGTTGATACTGTCTGATACAATCTCATGTTTGAAGTTGTTATCATCTTTTTCATTTAGAAATTAGAATGCTAACGATATTGTTATTTCATTTTCTTGACATAACTTTGATAACTGCAACGCAAAAAAAAACACGAATTATATGTTGTTGATCTTTCTTTTTTGTAATTGTTTGACGATCTCATTCTAAAAAAACCTAGTAAATTCCTTTGTTTGGGAAAATAAAACAACAGAAGGAAATATACAAATTTTTTGAATGGTCATCTCCTTCGCTCCCATTCGTTTAGAATATTTAAACAATGATTTTGCATAATTTTGCTCAGTATGATTTCAATCTAAAATCAATTCGATTAAGATTTTTATAATCATAAATTTAAAGTGATTTTTTTTCAAATCGATTAAAAATGATAGTTCAACTTTTGATTTCAAATCAAAAGATTGATTTTTTTGATTGCAAAAGTAAATCAAATCGGTTGGTTCAAATCGGTTGGTTATAAGTTATGATATTATAATTGTTAATAAAAAAAAAAGGAAAAATTATTGTTATTTTAAGTAAAACAAATTTTATAGTTGGTGTGACAATATTAATTTATGAAAATAAAATAAAAGAAAAAAATAAATTTTTTATAAGAAAAATAAATATATATACATGGAGAAATAAATCTACATCTATTATACTATAAATTAAATTTGATTCTTGTTGAAAGTGCTGTATAAACGAATGGTGCTATCACTTGTTTTCGCACCCCTGTTATGTTATGGAAAAAAAGGGAAAATATAATACCAGTGTATGTGATTGTGACAATCCTAAACTAAAGAATTCACCTCAATTCGATATTAGCTTCAACATTGACGCACGTAAAAATGTTAACACCTTGCTGGAACGAATATATTGATTATGGAAGGATTGCTGAACGAGTTTGACAAAAGGATAGTTAAGCGACATACACGGACGAAAGTCGCGGGCAACATTCCACAATTAACAAACAGCTATCAACAATATTAAGGTTAGATTTTGTTTTTATTTGTATATTTTATTTTATTAAACTACTCCCATTATTGTGAATCATATTGAGACCATTATGGTCTGCTAAAGCCATATTTTGTTTAGAGATGTTTTCTGGGTAGAGCCCGTACGTCCGTAAATTCGTGTATCATTTCTAAAAATTAAATAAAATATAAAACCCTTGGATATATAGATGCTTTGAGCATTTATTATTTAAGTTGTAAGGTCCAGGCTTTACAATATATATATATATATATATATATATATATATATATATATATATATATATATATATATATATATATATATATATATATATATATATATATATATATATATATATATATATATACATATATATTTATATATATATATATATATATATATATATATATATATATATATATATATATATATATATATATATATATATATATATATATATATATATATATATATATATATATATATATATATATATATATATATATATATATATATATATATATATATATATATATATATATATATATATATATATATATATATATATATATATATATATATATATATATATATATATATATATATATATATATATATATATATATATATATATATATATATATATATATATATATATATATATATATATATATATATATATATATATATATATATATATATATTTAGTTTTGTTAGACTACTTGGGCGTTATTTAATATTTGATTAAAAGATTTTCTTTGGTATATAGCCCTTTTATATTTATTTTTTAAAAATAATTTGACGTTTCGTTGGAGTTTCCCAACATTTTCAAAAATTATTAAATTTACAAATAACAAAAAGATAGAAATTATATAAACAAAGAAAAATTTTTTATAATGACAGTAAAAACAACGACAAAAAATTGTTATTTTTTAAAAAAAAAGAAAAGATTGAGTTACTTTAAAAAAAAATTTATAACAAGTTATCGTAAACGTTTTGAAGATAATGTGAATCATTTTGTATATTAATAGATTTGTTTGTTTTTCGACTTTTTCTAATCATTATCATCTCCATGATTCTTCGTTTTTGATAGTTGGATTCTTTAGCAAGAATTTTAACATTGTCTTTCAGACAAATTTTATGTTTTGTATTCTTGAGATGCTCGGATAAGGCACTTTTCGAAACTGAAGGATCATTGTTGTTAGATCCATTAATATGTTCATTAATCCTTTTTCTTAAATATTGGTTTGTATTACCAACATATTCTGACAAGCAAGAACAAACAACTTTATATACTAAATTAGAATTTTGGTCAAATGGGACTTTATCCTTAAGGTTAGAAAAAAGGAAATCCAAAGAAAGATTAGATCTGCCAACAGTTTTAATATTGTAATTTTTTAAAAGTGCTCGAATTTTTTCAAAGAGATGTTTTACATATGGTAAAGAAATATATTTCTCATCTGGATCTTTTAAATTTCTGTTTTCTTGACCATTAATGTGTTTAAAAATAATACTATTAATTGTTTTATGAATTAAAATTTTTGGATATCCATTTTTTATTAAAGTGTTCTTTAAAAGTTCGAAATTTTCATTATGAAAACGATGATCTGACAATTTAATTATTTTTTCACATAAAATTTTGATTGAGTTAATTTTATAGTTGTGTGGTAACCACGATTTATAATTCAAATAACGGCCTGACCAAGTGTCTTTGTGGTACCAATTTGTTGACAAAGTTCCATCGATGTTTTTTATAACTTTTGTGTCTAAAAATGCCAAACAACTATTATTTTCCAGTTCAATTGTAAATTTAATGTGTTCATCAAAACCATTAAAGGCATTTAAGAAATTATTGATTTCATGTGATGGAATTGCGGTAAATATGTCATCTACATAACGATAATAAAAAAGTGGAGAAAAATTTAAGGATGATAATACGGCAGTTTCAACAAAGAAACTGAACCTTTTAAAGTAACTCAATCTTTTCTTTTTTTTTTAAAAATAACAATTTTTTGTCGTTGTTTTTACTGTCATTATAAAAAATTTTTCTTTGTTTATATAATTTCTATCTTTTTGTTATTTGTAAATTTAATAATTTTTGAAAATGTTGGGAAACTCCAACGAAACGTCAAATTATTTTTAAAAAATAAATATAAAAGGGCTATATACCAAAGAAAATCTTTTAATCATATATAAATATATATATATACATATATATATATATATATATATATATATATATATATATATATATATATATATATATATATATATATATATATATATATATATATATATATATATATATATATATATATATATATATATATATATATATATATATATATATATTGCTTATTTAATGTTAATGTGAATGACAAATAAAAGTTTGAGTGTTCAAAATATTATTTTAAAAAATTAGAGGACATAAAAGCGAAAAAAAGTAGCAAAAACGCTAAAATTGAGATGTCTTTTTCGAAATTTCGTTTCTGCATCAGGCTAAAACTTTTGGAACATCACTCCAAATGACTTGAAATTTTACAGAGATCTTGAGTTTGCCATGTTCTTTCAAAAACAAATATGCTTTTTATGTGCTCTTTAAGGGAAAATAACGGTGGCGACTTGAGTCGGTGTCTTCCATTTTTTATCGATTTCAAATTTTTTTATATTTTGTTTTTTTTTGCGCTTGGAACATTCCTTAAATCAATAATAGTAAAAGCAATATTTTTCGTTAAAGTATGCACAGAAACGAAAAAATCTATGTACATACTGCAATTTTATGTGCTCCTTATATTGAAATCGCAATAGAAGCACAAAAAGTAAGAGATGCTGCGAAAACTTTTGTAAAAATCTAGGTTTTTAACTAGCACATCTTCAATTTTAGTTGAAAACCACCCAAAATCATTGTAACTCTTATAATTTAAGGTGTAAAAGATAATGGTACCTCGTTAACTGGATTCGACACTTCTAGACATTAAAAAAATGCCCAAAGTTTTTAAATTTTTTATGTCTTATTAACAGTTCTTTAATTTTTCGGCTATAAATTTTGGAACATAACTCTAAATGACTTGAAATTTTACGAATATTCATTTTATGACATGTTCTTTCAAAAACATATATGCTTTTTCATGTGCTTCTTAAGCGAAAATAACGGTAGTAAATGGATCTCGATCTCTGACGCGTACGTCTTTAAGAGTTCGTATCTCCTCACAGACGTGGTATGAAGGTCTTAAATTTCATATGCATTTAGATGAAAGTGTTGCAAAATACATACTAAAATTTCAAACGTTAACTAGAACTGCAAGACTGTCAACGGGGCGATTTTTCACGACAAAATGAAATTCAATACGTATTTAATATGAATTTTCCAGCAAATCCCCAATAACTTTTGGAACATACAATAAAAAATGAGGAACAAAGTTTTATTCATTATTAGAGTTGATGAGGAGACTTTACCTAAAATTTCATGGGTGTGCCTTACAATTGAGAGATTTTCATTTTTATCATAAAAATTTAAAAGTTCCAGAGATTTGCTCATATATATATGGGGAATTTTACGCCAACTAAGTGTGAAAAAAAAACTTGTTCCTCAAAATTTGGGAATAGGTGAGAAAACAATTATCAAATTTTTTCAGTTTTTTTGATTCACCCCATGGCCGTCAGTGGCGCTGATTTTGTTAGAATTTCGACTATAGATTACGATAAAAATACTTTCATAATTTTTTGGGGTAGTTTTCACCCTTATTTTAAGGGTAAAAATTTTAAAACCGAGATTTCGAGAAATATGTTACGATTTTTTTTCAATTTTTGTTTTTAATTTTTTATTTGTTTTATTTCCTTTTTTGTTTTTTTGACATATTTAATGCATTGATTATAGTTTATTCAACTTGGACTGCTGCGTTTGCTTCAACTTACTGTGCATGTGCTAAATGTTCTTGTACTTTCACCTTAAGACTCTCAAGAGTTGCTCGTGCATATTCCACAAATTTTTCTCCGGCCAATTTTGCAGCACCTGTTAATTCGCTGGCAATGTACTGTGCAAATCCCTCGACAACAATTTTTACATTGGATTTTTTTTTTGTTTAGCATTTTCATGTTCGTCTTTTCAAGTTCCTCTTTACCTTTGGCTTGTGCAGATTCAGTAACTGATGGAAGCGCCTCGCGAATTTTATTTATTATATCGTTAACTGTTTTTACAGCTCCTGTTACTCTTTACTTAAAACTTGTCCAGGTGGCAGACATATCCACTAATTCAGTGGAGACAGCCTAATTACAAATAAATAAATTCAAATTGTGTTCCTTAGTATAAATTTTTGTTAGTTTTTCAACTTACATTTACAGTAACAAATGCGAATATAAATGCTACGATTTTTAAATTCATTTTGAATTGTTTTAGCAGTTTTGTCTTATGGCAACTAACTGTAACTAACGACAACTCGACAAGTGCTCTATGCATGATATCTTTTTATAATTTTAATATTTTACTTTTTAATTTTTAACTAATGACGCGCAATTAAATTGAGTGTAAGCTCATTTTAATGTGTATTCATGTTTTGTCTTATGTGGACTTCATAGGAAAATCTACCTATTTTTAAGTTTTATTTTTATTCTTAAAGTTAACAGGAAGAGCCATACGCTAAATAAAATACTTCCCTTTTTTGTTTTTGACTATTGCTTTTTTTTTTGCATGATTTTTGTATTTTTTTTTTAAGTGCCTTTGTGCCTTTGTGTTTATAAACGGTTTTTTTTTTCTCTTTACACGTGTGCGTATTTTATTTTATCCTTTCTACTTGTATTAAGTATTGTGGCTTCTTTGCATGTTGTTCGCTTCCGTCCTACTACACTACAACCGAGCCTTGTCTGTGACAAGGTGAATTCATAGTAGCGATATGAAATTATTCCAATCATGTATATATGTATGTATTTTTACACGTTGTGTATTTATACATGGATATTTATATGGTTGATAGGCTCTTATTATGTAATTAAATATGACATAATTAGAGCTGGAAGTGTGAGCAAGCGCTGTTAAGTCTGTTGTAATCCAAGACAATAACCAAAACCTGCCCTCAGTGGCGTACCTAGGGGGGGGGGGGGGGTTGTCCGCCCCGTTTTGGGGTGACACCCGACCGTAAAAAACTTAAACAAACCATCACAATGTTTTCAAGAATAAATGACTTAGAAACCATATTAACCAGGTTATCCATGTAATTTTAATTTATAAATTGTGATAACTTATGAATGTGTCCTATAAATGTGTTATTGGTTCTAAAAGAATCTATTCTACTTTTTAAAATTTTTGACTTATTGTTATTACGTGAAATAAAATTTTAACAATATTAATCGAATCAACATGTTGAGCATTGAATACCATCACCACAATTACTCAATAGCTTTGAATATTCCTATAGATACCATATTGACTCTTTTTTACGGTATATTATTTAGTATGCAAGAATGATTCTTTAACGACCAGTACCATATTTCACCAAACACTTACAAATTTGTAATTTCATACAAATTTTAACAAAATTTGTGAAAATTTGCATGAAATTACAAATTTGTAAGTTTGGTGAAATAGGGTACAGGTCTGAAAACACATATGCTGAATAATGTATAGGAAAAGTGGTTTGCGTCGATAATGTGGCACCCTTTGTCGATCGGGTGGCACCCTTGAGTTACAATGTCTCTATTCCAAAATTATTTCTAAAATATTAGCTTAACTTTTTACTACCTAATATATGTTTTACATTTCAAACAAGTTAATTGCAAACACCTAAGGAAACTAATAATTAATCAAATCACCTTGTTTGTAAACGATCTCCAAATAATTTTTTTTTCTCTTGAAACTCAAGGAATAAATTGAAATAGATCGTTTTTCAATGGACACAAAAATAATTACCGTGGAATAAAATAGCAGTTATGCAATTACTGCAGTTTTGCAAATTTTTATAGGTAGATACATACTCATACTGTTTGTTTTCAGTTTTATATATTTATAAATTTGAATTAAATGAAAGTTTATCATTTAAAATTACATTTTGTTGGGTTTTAAATCCCTTGTAAATTTCAAACTCATCAAGTGATTATTTTAGAGATCCTTGGCTTGGCTACATAAATGTAAAGCCTTCAATTTTTTTTTAAAAGTGGTGTAGCTATTGTTATTAACTATGTAAATTTTTTGCAAAAATAGACTTTAAATTTTGTTTATTTTTCTTCTTAGGAAGGTATTTCTTAAATCAGTCTTTAAAACATTTTCCGGTTTTCCCGATGTAAAATTTTTCACAAAAATTACATTTAATTTTGTAAATTATTGAGCATGATTCTAATTGAATATTTAATTTTGGTTTCAATTCTTTATATAAAATATCTTTTAGGATTTTATACTTATATTTATTTAAATAGTTCCTTATAATATTAGGTATATGATTTGTATATATTCCATTTTATCAAATATAATTTAATATAAGTTGTTACAAGGAAATTTAAATAAATTAATTTTCTTGGCGGTGTATTTAGTCGATAACACAGTGTACTTATTATGAACTAGACGTACGTTGCTACGCCTATAAAAAAGTTTGTATGCGTACATTTTATTGAATTAGTAAGAATAATTTCAAAGAGTCGTAATGAGAATAGAAGGAGCCTATTTTAATTTTTCCATTTAGGAAATATGAATAACAGAGATCATTAGCATTCTAGCTGATCAATCCAGATAGTTTGAAAATTGAACGGAAGGTCAACATTCGAAAGTGATTTCAAAAGAGTTTCGGAGAGTTTAAATTAAACACTTGCAATTTTTCGCATTAATCGGCTTAATACGTGTCGCGAAAAATTAGGTGAACGTCAAAACATTCGTTTATTGAGTTTTACAGTTGTCAATGACTTACTCTGGTACCGTCATACCTGCGAAACAAAATAGGCACACCACACTAAAATTTACTGTTTTATCGTACCATTTCATGTTGACTAATTTTATTTATCAATCTATCCAGATTATTTGATTATTTGCTGATCTTAAATAAAGTCGATTTGAATTTTCAAATATATTTTACCAATTATTTCCAATGCTCTATATGCGCTCTGTGTGTTTTTATTAGTAATGGAGCATGTCACTGAAAGAAAACTTTGAAGAGTAGACTAAATATGCATAGCGCTGATGTTTGATACTAATCGGAAAACCGGTTTAAGAATGACAGCATTTTTAGTGAAGGTTTTCGTTTTTTGGGTTTTGTCGATTTAAGGCCATCGTCTTATTTCGACATTTCTGCCAGAGTTTAAAATTTGGACACACATAAATAAGACTAATTTGTAGTATAATATAAAAATAATAATAAGAATAATATCATTTGTAAATCCAGACTTATTAACTAATCTAAAACCAGTCAAATCACTTCATTTGTTGACATATTTGCATATATTTTACCGATTTCTTCAAATAACCTACATTGTTTGTTTGTTTTTGAAATTAATGGGGACGCATATTTTTCTTAATAAGTAAAACACTTTTAACCTGTAGCTTTGATATTATTGTTCATAATCCTTTTCTTCAATACAAAGGTTCCATTGCAAAAACTTGCTGCATCAATGTTTCTAAAAAGAGAAAAAGAAACGCCCATTTTCTATATTTTGAACATGTGTAACATATATATAAATAAACCAAATGAAATATGTATTACACATGTATATGCACCAAACCAAGAACATGTTTGTTGTAAATTAGAAATATTTGTTGCAACGTAATGTGTTGGATGCATATAATTGTATCATGTATGTATATAATAAATATATAAATGTATCTAATTTTCATCTAAATGGATTTGTTTGTCACATTATACTTTAATTTTCCATTTGAATGGTAATTCTGTTTTGCGGAAAAAAAATCGATCAAAGATAACTGAGTGAAAGTTGAAAAAAAGCCATAAGTATAAAATATAATATACATTTAGGCAAACCATTAGAAAAATTAAAATTTATCAATTAAGAAAACTAAATTAAATTTTAAAATTTCGGCTCCGGGGTGCATTAGTACCTGTTAATGGCCTTCTCATGGCAAAATTTCAGACTCCTGTGTACGACAGATTTCGCTGGAGATCGCACGCAGACAGACAAACACTTTATTTTATTATTATAGATTAATGCTTTGCTGATACCTACTATAATTAAAAAAAACTTTTTTAGATTTCGTTTAGCACATATCCCAAAAAATAAATATATACGACGAGTTCATACTTCTGAAAAAAAGTGGGTTCCAGTAGAGAAAGACCAAACAAAATCCGATGATATCCAAGGTTCATCAAAATAAACTGATTCTCACATTGATGCGACGAATGTTTCAGAGAATATTAGCTCATCTTCGGAAAGTAACAGCGACAATACAGAATTAATAATGATAACCTATGATGAAGACGAATTAGAAAGAAAACCTGAAAATGACAGTGATAATGCTGCTAATACTTCTACTATCGAAGACAGTATTTGAATGGGTGAATTACTTCAGGACTTAAGAGATATATCACATTGGAATATACTCGTCTCTGATAATGTTCGCATTGAAATCATAAAAAAGGAAGTGAACATTTTCACAATAGGGTCGTTTGCTACTGTATCTAGACACGGGTTGGACATAAAGGTGATGTTCGCCATCTTTCTAAAGAATGGTATTATAAAGTGATGCCTTATGGTGAAAAAATTCTGCGGTCATGGATGGTTTATTCTCCTTTAAATAATAACCTGTACTGCTTCTGCTGTCGTATATTAGCTGTCACCAATAGTAATAATACAAAATCTACGACTAGATCTCAGAAGTGGTGGAATCTAAATCCCAAAGTAACCGACCATGAAACTTCAAATGTACATCTGGAGAATTTTTAAAAGTGGTAAACTTTGGAAATGAGGTCAAAATTTCATAAAACGATAGGAGACGCAGCCTTGCAATTAATATATAATGAAAAGCAGAAGTGGAAACATCTTTTATCCAGATTATTGGATATAACTTTGTTTTTATCTAAACAAAACCTAGCATTTCGTTGACATGATGAAGGACAAAGTTCTTCAAATAAACATAAAGGCAATTTATTAGAACTAGTCAATCTATTGTCAAAGTATGATGTAGTGTTAAAAGAACACATTTTGAATTTGGAGCATGGTAAATCACCAAGAGTATCATATTTGTCACCAGAATACAAAATGAGTTCATAAGTGTTTTAGCGAACCACGTAAAGTTTAAGTTTGTCAACGAAATTAAATCGGTTAAATATTTTGGAATTATGTTTGATAGCACACCTGACATTTCACATATTGATCAAATGTCAGAATTGATTCGTTATGTGAAAATTGATGGTAGAAAAGTGGAAATCAAGGAAGTATTCCTTGGATTTTTTCCTTTACATGGAAAAAAGCCGCTGATTTAAGCGATGAAATTCTTACACTGAAAAAAAATTGAAGTAATGACAAGCTCACCTCGAAGTTGACAGTTTATTATTCATGCAAAGAAAAGATATTTACAAACCATTTCACCGTGACTGGGACAACTACTTGTACTCAGTAACATTGTCCTGACAACAGAATGAGGTTTATTTAAAATATAAAGTGTTATATCCAATAATTATAACAGTAGTTGAATAAAGTTAATGACTATTTCCATGAAAACATATTTCTTTGGCCTTATATCATGAATTTTTCATTTTAAAATTTAAGTATTTGAGATTAATTGAACTATATTTTATTTTCACACAAATACTTCATGTGATTGTTGGCTTATAATTGTACAGTTGTTGAATCAATCTCGCAGTTCGACTCGCCATATCTGCCCGCACGGTGAGGTTGAGACAACTGCATTTCGATTGGAAATAGGACATGTTTTTTTCAGTGTAAAAATCTTGAAAATGACGGTATAGATGTTATGAATTGTCGTTCCCAAGGTTATTATTATGCAGCTGTTATGAGTAGTATACATGGAGGAGTGCAAGCTATTATTAAAGCAAAAAATAACAAAGCAATTTTTGTCGGCTGCATAGATCATTAAATTAATTTATGTGGCCAAGACTCATTTGTAAGTTGGCCACTCATTAATTTATGTGGCTAACACTCAAATGTAGCTTGTGTAACGTTTTTCGGAACAGTAGAAGCCATTTTTACATGTTTTTCTGCTTCGACTAGCCGCTGGGAAGTGCTTGTTAAACACAACAAAGCAACTGTTAAAAGACTCATAACAACGCATTTGAGTGCTCATTATGCTGCAGTAAAAGTATTGGCCGAAAATTTTGAGGGGATTGTGGCTGCAATTGGGAAGTGATCAACAAGAAAATGTAGACACTAGAGGCGCTGCACTGAACCTTGTCCATGCAGCATGTGATTTTACGTTTCTTTGCTATATTTTGTTTTGGAATGATATTCTAAGAGAAATAATATCTGTGCTCAGATTGGATTGCAAAGCAAGCGCTTGAATATTGATCAATTAGTTACAAAAATAGAGTCAATTTGTAACGAAGTCACATTGGAGAAGAGGCAATAATTCTTGTTGCGAAAAAATCGGAGGACTATGAGATTCCAATGGAAAGCCGAATTCGTCGTAAAAACGTAAAAAACCAATGGCTGGTGAGTTTGCCCCTGATGTTGGACTGACACTGAGAGCTCAACTTAAAAAGGACATGTTGGCATATCTTGACCGATGTGTTGAACTCCGAACTAGACTTAAGTCAGTTCAAGATTTAGCAGACAAACACTTAGCTTTTGGCGAACAGTGAAGAGTTCAAATTATCTGTATCAAAATTCACCATTTTGTATGATGAGGTATCGGCAACAGAACTCCTCATAGAGATACCAATGTTGAGGAGGCATTTTAAAGCGGCCAATGTTACAGTTTCTAACTAGGTGTACCTAGACTTTTTCAAAATTTCTTCCGAATCTTACGGTCGCACTAAAGTTATTTGTGACTATTTGCGTTTTAGTGGCTACGTGTGACAGGAGTTTCAGCAAATTAAAGTTAATTAAAAATTGCTTGCGGGCAACAATGACCCAACGTAGCTTATTAATAATAATGTTCATTTGTATTAATTAAAAAAAATTATAAATTACGTTTATCGGCTTTTTATTGTTATTGACAGTTTTTATTTTTGGGGTGACACCACAAAATCCGCCCCGGTGCCACCTATGCTAGCTACGCCACTGCCTGCCCTTATTATATACCATTTTGAATGCTACTGAAGGCCAGTTGTATAAACTTTGTTTGCCAAATAAGTATGGATTTTAAATAATAAACAACAAAATCTGCAAACAGTTGAACAAATAGTTTTTTACAAAGTATCTGACGCAATTGTTTGTCTATTAAAATTGAAAAAATTGGAAATACCAAAACCTGATTAGGAAGTCGTACACATATTTTGAGATTTTATGCTTAAAATAATTTAAAAAGTCTTTTCCATTTCTTGGGACAATTCCAGTACCCCACTAAAAGTAAAACGACTAGAAACTACATCAGAAAAAATAATTTAAGTTTAAGATTGAGACGTGTTTTAGCAAAAATGCCTGAATTATATTTACTTCTGGATATAAGAAAACTTTATTACGAAATCGTCGAAAATTATAAAGTTCGATTAACTTTCCATCCAGCATGTTTTTTGTATGCAATAAAATGAATTGACAATACAACTTTATGTCTAATAAATAAAATTCGCGAGGCACTTAAATCACTTGGTGAATCTGCACAAGCCAAAGGTAAAGAGGACCTTGAAAAGGCTAAACAAAAAATAGCTGATTTAAAAATTGTTGTTGAGGAATTGGCACAGTACATTGCCAGCAAATTAACAGGTGCTGCAAGATTGGCTGCAGAAAAATTTGTCGAATATGCACGAGCAACTCTTCAGATTCTTAAGGCGAAAGTACAAGAACGTTTAGCAAAATTATCTGCACAATAAGATAAAGCAAACGCAGCAGTCCAAGTTGAATAAACAATAAATTGATTATACATTAAATTTGTCATGGAAAATGTTTTAAATAAAATTTAATTTGACGCAAAACAAAAGTTACTCTAACACTTGTTGTTCGCAGTATTTTAATTAATTTATAAAGCAATTGAGCATAATTATTAACATTGAAATTTGTACGTTGTTAGCAATTTGGGAAAAAATGCTGATTCCACCCGACATGGGAATACTGACCAAGCATAGGAATACTGATTCCACCAAGAATAGGTTATTGTTTTTAATTATAAAATATATAGTAAGGAGTGAGATTGAAAAAATCTTAACACACGTTTTACCTAATAATTTTTTTTTGAGTGTAAAATTTAAAAATTTCTTTGATCTAGTTCTCTTTGAAAAACATGTCTGTTATTATTTTTAATGACAAACATGTTGATTTGTTGTGAGTTTGATCAAAATGAGTGAAAAAAAAGAAGTACGTTTTAAAATTATTAAAAATTTTCAAAAAAATCCAAATTGATCCTACAAAAAATTGGCCAAAGAATTGAAGGTCTGCCGTCAAACTGTTTCCAATGTTATTAAACAGTTTCCAGAGAATTTGACCATAGATAGGAAGCCTGATTCGGGAAGAAAACAAGGACCACATAATATTGGGAAAGCCAAAAAATTGAAAGCATATTGAAAAGATCTCCAAACACATCTGCTAGAAAAGCTGCCCGGTTAGCCCAGTGCTCTGACTATTTGGTGCGAAAAGTTAAAGCCAATGCAGGTTTGAAAACATGCAAAGTCCAAAAAGTTCCAGACAGGAACGCTGCAAAAAATTTAGACGCCAAAAGTAGGGCTTGGAAATAATTTCATACAAAAATATTCATGTTGTATAATGGACGACGAAACGTATGTACTGGCAGATTTTACGCAGCTTTCGGGTCAAAATTTTTATGTTGCTGATGCTCGAGAAAATGTCGTAGAACAATTTAGAATCCAAAAGCAGACAAAATTTTCTAAAAAATTCCTGGTATGGCAAGCTATATGCAATTGCGGCAAAAGAAGCAAGTCATTTGTTACAGTGGGGCTCTATAAATACCGAAATATACAACAAAGAATGTTTGAAAAAAAAAACTTCTTCCTTTCATAAGAGAGCATAATGTGTCCATATATTTTTGGCCCGATTTGGCATCATGTCACTACGACAAGAAAGCTCTGGAGTGGTACCAAAATAATAACATAGTTTTTGTACCAAGAGAGGCCAATCCTCCAAATTGTCCGGAGCTAAGACCAGTGGAGAGATATTGGGATCTTGTGAAAAGAATCTTAAAGAGCACAAAAAAGGTATCCCAAAATATCGAAGATCTTAAAAGGAGATGGGCAAACTGTTCCAAAAAGGTGTCTGAAACAACTATCAAATCTCTAATGGAAGGCTTTTCAAAAAAGGTCCACGAGTTCATAAATAGTGGTTAGATTAGAACTATAAAAGTTATATTTTTCTGTAATTTGTAAAATATTATCAAATAAATAAAAAAAAATAAAAACTCTAAGATCAACCGTTTAAAAATTATAACTCCATATTAAATTTGTTTACTGTGCTATTAAAATAGTATTCGTTAGCCACACCGAAAGTTTAGGGAATTATATTTTTCGACTAATTTTTTTTATTTCCCCAGCTTTAGCTTGTGAATCTGATTCTTCTCATTGATGATTGTAAATTTTCTTTGTTCGAGTCACGGGCTTTGACAGAACATGATTTCCACTTCACCGAAATGTTTAGCACTATCTAAATTTTACGATTCTACTATCGAACGTAGGGCATCCAAAACCGATTAAAGTTAACCGATTAACCGGTTAAATTTCATAATCGACTTAACGATTAATCGACTTACAATTAATCGGTTAAAAAGCTTTTTGGAAAATTTATAAAAAAAAGAATATAATATGTACACAAACTGGTTTTCATCCAAATTTCTTAGAAAATTTATAAGGAAAAGAACATTGGATTCGAATCGGAGCCTTAACAGCAATTTTTGATGAAACCAAAGAGATAGCTCCTGTTCTCGAAAATTGTATAAGGCAGTTGTTTCAATCCGACCGAAATCTGTCGCGAGTGAAAGAGTGTTTTCGGTTGCTAGAAATTTTGTGACAAAGATAAGATCTTGTTTAGAATTGAATTCACTTATAGTGAATTCTTTTCAACTGTACCGAACAAGTTTCAACACCGAATCATCGAAATTTGTATTCTTTTAGATGGAGGGCAACACAAAAAATTATCATTTTTATTGTTTTTTACAAAATAAATAAAGTTGATTTGATGCTTTATTATTATACTAGCGGGACCCGGCGTGCTTTGCTACGCCTATAAATAAAGTTTGTGTGTATACATTTTGTTGACGTAGCAATAATTTCAAAGAGTAGTAATGAGAAATGGTTTTCTATTTTTTTTTTTTAATATGAATGTAAAAGGATCAGCACTCTAGTTGATCAGTAAAATATAAAAAAATAGTATTATATATAAAACAAAGAATATATAAAAAATACGCGATTATATAAGTTTTCAGGTGTGTAATCTATTTAGAACATTATACCGAACAAAAATCGATTCACAAATTTTCACAGTGCTCATGCGGTTTAATATACGCTTTCTTTACCGGTAGGTTACTAAAAACGTTGCAAAAAATTTTGATCGGTATATGATTTTATGGTCAGCAAGTGCAGTAAGAATAGCGACAATACATTCGATGAAGGTATAGAAGAAGTGATGCAAAAAAGGAATAAAAGAAGTGATGCAAAAAAAATCAAAATTATTTGGAAGTTTTTGTATATGAATTCATAGGATTTGAATTCATAGGATGAGAAATATTTCTATTTAGTCAACATTTTAAGTCATTTTAAAGTCATTATTATTGAATGTTGCAAATCAATGCTAAACTAATATCTTACACACGGTCAATATATTGGCATATATGTTCCATATATGGACAACATTAATGGAATATTAATTTTTAAGCGAATTTGTGAGTAATTATTGCTCAAAGTAATTATTAAAAGTATTATTCCCGATAATAAGTAATTATTGTCGGGATTGAACTCACGCTCATCAGAGACATCATAGTTCAAAGCCATCTTACAGACTCAGCCACAGTGGATGAAACTACAACGAAACATATTTCAATTTTCATGTTCAGATAATTTCTAAATTGAAACTTCATTATCGCATATTTATTTAAATTGAATTCTTCATCTGTGATTATACAATTGTAAATTGTATTTGTTCCCGACACGAAACACACAAAAACTGTTTTAAAGAAGTTTTTCTGAGAGAAAATAAAAAATGCTTTAAAATTGCAAAACTCATGTGAATTAAAATAATTACTTTAGCTTAATCACTCTAAAAATCTCTAAAAACTATTTATTTTACACCAAATAGTGTAAACCTTTTGTTTATTTAACATTATAACCCGTCGCATATTGTCGGTATCTCATAAGAAAGAAAATTCAAGAAAACTCGTCTTGAGTTGTTGATGGTCATTGCAAAAGCGAGTCGCATTCGAAACTAAACGTTTGAATTCAAATGCCATATCTGTTGCGATCATTGAAATACGTAGCAACAGTACATCTTCCACTTTGAATTTTCCATTCAAAATTGTAGCTTCAACGACATTGTTCATCATCTTTTTCACCTAAAATTTCCAAAAAAATGTGCTATTTCAAAATATTTGACATATTATTTTAATAAAATATTATACATTCATTTTTCTATTTCATAAAATTATATTCAACGAAAAAAAACATTGATCAAAGCAAGCTACGCGCATAAACCGATATTTAAAAAAAACCAATTAAAATAATTATCACCAATCAATCACCAATGAAAAAATAATACACGACAATTGGAAAAAGCAAGCGTTGTGTATTTGGAAGACTTTAACATTAAAACCAATTTTTTAAATACAAATACGGCACCATCTATTGGCTAACCCAAATTTATGAGGCGTATATCACACTATCTATATATTGGTCAATAAAAAAAATTTGACATGAAATTGGAGAGTTGACGTTAATTTTAACTTAACCGTAACTTAAGACTCTGTACAAAATTTTGATTTAAGGTCGGTAAGAAATTACGTATTCTTTGACGTTTGATTTGATATTAATTTTGGTTTTGTAATCAATTTTATAAATCAATCAATGCTTTAAAAGTAACAAACTGATTTCACAATCAAAATTTAAAATAATAAATTTCGAAATAAACATTTGATACAAAATTTAAAAATAAAAAAATTTATTTTCATATTAATTTCATGCTAATATTTGGCTTTAATTAAAGTCGCTCTTTTTATATCTTTTGCATTTTTTAATAAATAAAATTTTATTTTTATGGACACTTGCAATTAAATATTAGTTTTCTTCAGTTTTTATATTAAACGTCAAAAAATCCTTAAGATAGAATGAAATGAACTTTACGTTAAGTTAACGTTAAGTTTACGTACCGACTATAAATGTTCTAGTGCATTTTCATGCATTTGTACTTTACGTTAAGTTAAAGTTACCGACTATAAATCAAGCATAAAGGTTGTAAAATAAACTTTGCTAGTTTTTCATCCAGTTTTGATGACAATTTTTTTACCTCTAATCGTTCTATTTTAATTAGCAATACGTATAAGAGTATTTTTCAATTTGATAATGATTTTTGTAAATTAACATTGAAGACCAATGAAAAATTTAAAAAAATAAAAAAATAAATTTAAATTATTGTTTTCTTTATTTTTACTCTTATTTTTATTCAAACTTTATAAAAACCAATACACTAATTTTTTACAGATTTCGATACTTTATAGCACTACTATAATTAATATATAACCTCCACAAAATTGTTAATAATCTTTGGTAACGTATTTGACATAGCATAATATGCTTTTCGTTTATTATCAAATATAAAACAAAACTTTTTTACTAAAACAAATTTGATAGTCTCATAATAGCCTTATACGAAGTTAAGGCGCGCTATACACCTGAGCTAAACTATAAAAAAAAGCGAACTATGTTTCTAAAAAATAATGTATATAACGTCATTATAGAAAAAAACATTACCGAAACAAAATATTTAAAAAAGAAAAGAAAAACGGAAACATTACATTTTTTTGAAAAAGCTTTATTCGCATTAAAACATTACTTATTTAAAAACATAGTTCGCATATTTCGCATAGTTTAGCTCAGGTGTATAGCACGCCTGAAGTTTACTATCAATTGAATAAATTGATTTACGCTGCCATCTGAAAGTTGGCATATGAACAATCCATATTTAACATTTAATATACAATTAAAAAATATTTAGGCATTTAATCAAGATAATGGACCATCATACACACATTGTACAAAATTTCATTAAGATTGGTTACGTTGTTACGGAGTTCTTCGCGGACAAACATCGTGACACGTGATTTTTATATATATAAGAGATTATTCTTAAGTCGCTCAAACATGAAAATTGCCAAAATTTCCCATACAAACTTGTATGAAAAATTTAACCTATTTTCGTATTTCTTTTACGGACAGAAGAAAATAAAGTATTTTATATATTATGCTCAATATTGTCAGTAATTGTCAGTAATAGTTCATAAAGAAACTTAAATTATTTAATTGTAGTATAATGAGAAATTTCATAGATAATTTTTAAAATTATTCAAGTTGTGTTTTGAATGAAATCCCATATAAATTTATTGAATTTATTCTTTTTTCCCCCTTTTGCAGCGCCAAAAGAAATTTAAATTATTTAATTGTAGCAAAATGAGAAATTTCATAGATAATTTTTAAAATTATTCAAGTTGTGTTTTGTATGAAATCCCATATAAATTTTATTGAATTTCGTTTCTTTTCCCCCTTTTGTAGTGCCATTGCAGCAAATACCGGAACAAAATAATCGCTCAATAACATATGATAGTCTATATGGGCCCTACATAGATGATTAAAAAGTCGATAAAGCAGGTTTGACAGTAAATTAATTAATTTACGCCGCCATCTGAAAGTTTGCTTATGAACTATCCATATTTAACATTTAATTCGTAATTAAAAAATATTTAGGCGTTCAATCAAAATAAAAACTATCCTATCTCTCAAGTTGGACCATTATACACACACTGAACACAATTTTATTACGATTGTTTACGTTGTTGCGGAGTTTATCGCGGACAAACATCGTGACATGTGATTTTTATATATATAAGAAGATAAGAAAGATATTATATATAAAATTTACAGCAATTTAAAAAAAAATATTTTCCTGAAATCTTAATTAAAAATGGGATTGTTTAGTATATTTGGCGAATAAAAAATTAGAGAACTAAGTCTAAATAACCAAATATACATTTTCTAAAATTTATTGTTTATTATTTTTAATTAAATTATGCATATACATATTCAAAAACCAATATCTCAATACCAATATCTCTCCTATCCCACATTACGTCGCTAACAACATTAAGCCACTGCTATTTGGTTTTAAAATAATTTAGTTGTTTATCATTCCAAATATTTAATAACACAGCATCACGAGACGTTCCAGCTTTTATCCGATTGGTGTTGAGTTTCAAAAATATCCAAAATAAAATAAATAAAAATATGTTTCTTTGACCTGTTTTGCTTGTAGAATCAGAAATATTCCTTCATAATTGATTGTTTTCATTCTGAGGTTGAAGCAAAGAACATATTTAACAATTAACTATAAATTTTAATTAATTTAAAAACATCATACTTGCACGTTCATTCACAATTTAATACAGATATAAAGTAATAGATAGACCATCCACTATCAAAATGTTTAAAGTAATAAACCTTTATTTACAGACAATATAAAAAAGTAAAATGTATTAAAAAGAAAAAATATGGAGGGGCTGAAATCTCACAGCTCTGAGATATCAAGACTTCGGTCTGGGTAAAGGATTTTGATAGTTTTCGGCAAAAAACTTTCACGAGAACATGGTTTTTAGTTTTGGGCAGCGATGTATATCAAACATAACTCTATGTTAAAGTACAAGTATATTTTATATCTACGTTGCCGGAAAATTATAATCCAAATTCCAAAAATATTGTTATATTAAATAAAATCAAACTTTTTCAAAATTCCAAAAATATTCCAAAAATTAGAATGAAATCAAATATTTAAACTTTTTCTAAATTCCGATAATATTCCAAAAATTCTTAAAAATTCAAACTATTCCAAAATTCTAAAAATATTGCAAAAATTATTACAAAATCAAAAATTAGAACTTTTTTCAAAATTCCAAAAATTATAATAAAATCAAAAATTTAAAATTTTTCAAAATTCTAAAAATATTCCAAAAATTCTTACAAAATCAAAAAATGAAACTTTTTTCAAAGTTCTAAATATATGTATATATAAAGTTCAAAAATTCTATTTATTTCAAAATTCTAAAAATATAGCAAAAATTATAACAAAATCAAAAATTTGAAACCTTTTTCAAAATTCCAAAAATATTCCAAAAATTATAATAAAATCAAATATTTAAACTTTTTCTAAATTCCTATAACAATCCAAAAATTCTTAAAAATTCAAACTTTTTCCAAAATTCTAAAAATATTGCAAAAATTATTATAAAATCAAAAATTGAAAATTTTTTCAAAATTCCAAAAATTAGAATAAAATCAAAAATTAAAAATTTTTCAAAATTCTAAAAATATTCTAAAAATTCTTACAAAATCAAAAATTAAAACCCTTTCCGAAATTCTAAAAATATTGCAAAAATTATTACAAAATCAAATATACAAACTTTTTCAAAATTCCAAAAATATTTCAAAAACTATAACAAATTCAAAAATTTCCATGTTCAATTTCATTTTCAATTACATTTACGTCATAAAAACAGCTACATTTTTTTTCCAAAAATTTGGCTAAAAAATAAATGAAATCATTTTTTGACACACTTGACAACATTTTTTTGACAAACTTATAATGCAATAATCTAGTTTTTGATCCCACATACCAATCCCTACCATCAAGATTTCTCCAAATTTAATGTTCCTACTCGTAATCACTTAAAATGAACGTTTTTTAAGCCAAAAATATGAAAATTTGCTATTTTTTACACACATAATGATTTTTTTGACACACTTCCGGTACAGTTATCGAACACAGCGTCCTTTCGGACCTGTCCCTTGAGTATACCTATTTTTAGAAAAAAAAATTTTTGAAATCCCTCCAGCGGTTTTCCCTGCAGCGTAGGTAATGACGGCCGGCCTACAGACAGAAATACATTTTTTTTTTGCTTTTTTAGAATCAGGAGGTCCTAAAACGTCGAGAAATGTCAAAAAAAGTGGGGGTAAGAATTTCACTTTGAGCTCATGAATGTAATACTTAGGTCTTTCAGACCGAAGTAATTTCCTTTTTATTAAAAGAAAAATACTCTTTCTTAAAAAATTTCAATTAAGCAAGAAACATAACATACAACAATCGGTACGGAAAATTTTGAAAATTTTAACAACCGGTACGGGCCTACCGGCTGAATATCACAACTGCTTTTTGGCACTAAAAGGTTCGGAACCACTGCCCATAGCATCTTCATAACGATGATCATTGATTGATGATCAACAAAACAAAACAACAAACGAATGAAATGAATATATTTGTTGTTGTATTTATAGTTATAGGCCACACAAAAATAATTTCTTATTTTGTTTAAAGGAACGTTCCGGGTTATAGAATAACGATTTATCGATTTTTCTAGATTTAAAGGGATAGTATTTAAACATGTTTTTTTCAGACAGAAGCAATTAGTTTTATTTAGACCTGCGATAGTGTAAAGTAATAATTGCGATAGTTAAAGTGGAATGTAGAATTAATTGAATTGCAAACGAAAAGTTGTACCGTGCATATAAAATCGTGTAAATAAAATTTATTTTTAAATTTAATTGTGAATAATGTTTAAAGTGTTATTAAGTAGAAATAATTTGTGTATTATTTTGGAAACATTGAACTGAAAATATCTATAATCAATCGTTGGAGTTTCTGAAGCTGTTGAATATTCTAGATAGGAATATTGCTTGCTGTATTGTTTTCCTGTTGTTGTAGAACAATCAAGGTGTTTAATACTTAATAAAACCTGGTGTTTTTGCTTCACTAGTCAGTGATCGATTCGGAATGGTGATCGAATCGGACAGGTGGAAAAACGTAGCAATATGAACGTTTACTTTTTTTTAACAAACCAAATTACCAATATTTTTAAAGATTACACTCATACATCCGCGTACTTTTTATTTTCAATTATAGCTAATATATTAAATACAAAACAGGAAGAAAGAAAAAATTTAAATATATAATAATTTGTTATTCTTTTTTTAGTTTATTTTATGTTCATCAATAGATACAATACTGTTACGAGTACAGAAAAATCTAGACGATTACGGTCACTTCCAGGAAAATAAAACAAAACACAACAAAAATGAATGAAATGAATAATGTTGTTGTTGTTGTTGTTGTCCTGTTCTTAGAATTAGGGTCATTGTCAATATAAAATAAATGATTTTATGAATCAAATCAACATAACGTAAAATAATCGAATATTCTAATATTTTCTCAAGGTTTCTAAAGAGTGATCTAGAATGGTCGAGAGCCATGCAGAATTGTATATAAGCAAATTACCTGTTGTAGTTAGAATTAGTTTTATTTTAAACGTGTGACGGTAAAGTTAAAATTATAAAAGTGATATTTAAAATTAGTTTTTGTAAATAAAGTTATAAGTGTTATTGAGTAGAAATATTTTGTGTATTATTTTGAGCGTTGTGAACTGGAAATTTCTATAATAAACCGTTGGAGTTCTGAAGCTGTTAAAAGAATATTCTAGTAAGGAATATTGTTTGCCGTATTGTTTTCCTGTTGTTGTTGAACAATTAAGGTGTTGAATACTTAATAAAACCTGGTGTTTGTGCTTACTAAGCAGTGATCGAAGTCAGAAGAGATTTGGGAATAGCGTTTATCGAATTGTGAGTTAGGCCAATTCGAAGTAAGGTTAGAAAAAAATTTGGTTAATTTAAAAAATCGAATGCATAAGGCTCACAAAATTTACAAATCTACGCAATTAGAGTTGGACTATCAGAAATACAATTGTCTTCGTACTGAATTCAAAATACTAAATAAGTTTTGTATAATAATTATGTTCTGGATATTGAGTCTGATCTTCATTCTGATCCTAAAATCTTCTGGCATTTTATTAACATAAAGAGAAAATCTTATGGTTACCCATCAACAATGTATTACAATGATGAATCGTCTAGTGACTCAAAAACAATATGTAACTTTTTTGCAAACTTTTTCAAAAGCGTTTACAACTCAACACCATCCATGTTAGATCCTTATCAACCATCAGAATCTATTGTCACCAACCGTCACTTTAAGGGCTTTCAAATAACGGAATTAGACATTCAATCGGTGATAAACGGATTGGATATAAGTAAGAGTGCCGGACCAGACAATATTCCGCCAATATTTTTAAAACAGTGCTCCACCTATCTGATAGGTCCTTTGTTAAAAATATTTAGTTGGAGCCTGTCTTCTGAAATTTTTCCATCGTCCTGGAAGCAATCCTATATTACTCCAATTTTCAAAAAATCTGGATGCAAAAATAACGTGGTGAACTATCGTGGTATTGCTAAATTGTCAACTATTCCTAAGCTATTTGAAAGCATCGTAAAAAATTATATATTTTTTCATACAAAGAAACTCATCACCCCTTCCCAACATGGGTTCTATCCGGGTAGGTCGACAACAAGTAACTTAAGTATTTTGACTACAGAAGTATCTCAAGCTTTAGAACGTGGATTGCATATTGACGTAATTTATACGGATTTCAGGAAAGCTTTCGACAAAATAATTCACTTAATTTTGTTTAACAAACTAGATAACTTTGAATGTGCTGAAATACCTATCCGTTGGATAGCGTCATATCTTAACCAACGAAAACAGTTTGTAAAAATAGGCGCCACAAAGTCTTTCGAATTTCTGGTCACCTCTGGCGTACCTCAAGGCAGCCATTTGGGTCCGTTATTGTTTATTTTATTCATAAATGATGTTATATCTTGCTTTACTCAATGCAAAGTTCTTATTTATGCTGACGATATTAAAATCTTCAAAGTGATACGCAACGAAACAGACGCAAAAATAATGCAAGAGGAATTAAATCGATTTTGTTCCTGGTGTAACGATAATCAACTGCTTTTGAACGTGTCTAAATGTAAAACCATAACCTTTCACCGAACTAGATCAGTTACCTAAAACAATTACTGCTTAAATAATATTTTAATACAGCGTGTATTTTCTGTCCAAGACCTCGGTGTCTACTTCAAATTTAATCTAACTTTTGATGATCACATAAATAAAATTATTCTCAGGGCAAATAGTATGTTAGGTTTTATAATTAGAAATTCATCCGATTTTCAAGACCCTTACACTGTTCGCAATTTATACTGCTGTTTTGTTAGATCCATATTAGAATATGCGTCAATAATATGGTCTCCTTTTTATAACATTTCTTCAAATAGATTAGAAAGCGTTCAAAAAAAGTTTATTCGTTACGCGCTTTGTCGTCTTCCTAGGGATACTAACTTGCCCGCGTATGTACTACCACAATATAAAGGGCGGTGCCAACTTTTAAATCTGGAAACGCTCGAGAACAGACGACAAATCACTTCCGCAATCTTTGTCTATGACATTCTGATTAATAAAATTGACTACCCGTTATTATTACAGAAAATAAATATATATGCTCCCATACGACAGCTACGAACAATATCAAGCTTTTTACAGCGACCTTACCGCAGAACAAACTACGGTACAAGTGATCCATTGCTCACCGCTTCAAGGCATTTCAACTATTTTTCGGACGTCTTCGACTTTAACATATCCAGAAAGGTGTTTAAGAACAGAATCAGACTAAAGTTATGAACATTCAATTTAAACTAATTTTTTTTTTTTTTTTTTAAACTCTTAATTATATATATATATATATATATATATATATATATATATATATATATATATATATATATATATATATATATATATATATATATATATATATATATATATGTATATATATATATATATATATATATATATATATATATATATATATATATATATATATATATATATATATATATATATATATATATATATACTTTGTATTACTTTTGAAAGTTATTTGAATTATCAGTTCAAATAAAAATTCCTTCGGATTCTAGACCATTAAAACAAATTTATTTTGGAACATCGGGTCATTCTTAGTAAAAGATTTTTCTGATTCTCTATTATAATTAATTCATTTTATTATCTTCAAAAATTGCTTTTTTTTGATGAAACGACGACGTTTCGGAGCTTTTATGGCTCCATTCTCAAGTCCAATTATTTATTTTAAAAGTAGGCTCGTCGCTAACTAGTAAAATATTCTCCTCGTCAGATGATCTTGATGCTGTTTTTTCAAAAAATCTTCCAATCCGCAAAAAACTAAAATAAAAATATATATATATATATATATATATATATATATATATATATATATATATATATATATATTTATATATATATATATATATATATATATATATATATATATATATATATATATATATATATATATATCTTGAATTTGTATTAAACTGTTCTAAATGTAATATCAATTGTATTTCTAGGTTAACTTTCCTCGTTTTGTTTCTGTTTATGTTTAATTTTTTTAATTTTATTTTGTTGTCGTCACGTTTTTGAATAATAGTTAATAATTTTATTCTAGCAATTCTTGTTTTTTTTTTGTTTGCATTTTCGTTTTTAATGTTTTGATCTCTTATTTGTTTGTACTAGCTCAAAATTTAGTCTTTTTACTTTTTAGTGTTTTAAGTCAAAGTTCAAAATATGTAATCTATGATACAATGTATTGCTGATGAAATAAATAAATAAATAAATAAATGGATTTGTTTGTCACATTATACTTTAATTTTCCATTTGAATGGTAATTCTGTTTTGCGGAAAAAAATAGATCAAAGATAACTGAGTGAAAGTTGAAAAAAAGCCATAAGTATAAAATATAATATACATTTAGGCAAACCATTAGGAAAATTAAAATTTATCAATTAAGAAAACTAAATTAAATTTTAAAATTTCGGCTCCAAAGTGCATTAGTACCTGTTAATGGCTTTCTCATGGAAAAATTTCAGACTCCTGTGTGCTACAGATTTCGCTGGAGAGCGCACGCAGACAGACAAACACTTTATTTTATTATTATATGTTGATGAATTATAATAAATAAATGTGGACTGTATTTTGCTGATTATATTTTGATTTTATTTTTAAAAATTTTACAACAATGAATTTTTAATAATAATTAGAGAACAGAATTGTTCTAGCGCCGTCTGGTCAAAGTTAACAACAACAAAAAAAAAAAAACAAGAAAAAACTATGGCGGACTCAAATTTATGTTGCTATATTCATAGTATTAATTTTTAAGGTTGCCACATGAAAATATGCTAATTGAGCAAAATTTTTTATTCATTATAGATTATAGATTAATGCTTTGCTGATACCTACTATAATTAAAAAAACTTTTTTAGATTTCGTTTAGCACATATCCCAAAAAATAAATATATACGACGAGTTCATACTTCTTAAAAAGAAGTGGGTTCCAGCAGAGAAAGACCAAACAAAATCCGATGATATCCAAGGTTCATCAAAATAAACTGATTCTCACGTTGATGCGACGAATGTTTCAGAGAATATTAGCTCATCTTCGGAAAGTAACAGCGACAATACAGAATTAATAATGATAACCTATGATGAAGACGAATTAGAAAGAAAAACTGAAAATGACAGTGATAATGCTGCTAATGCTTCTACTATCGAAGACAGTATTTGCATGGGTGAATTACTTCAGGACTTAAGAGATATATCACATTGGAATATACTCGTCTCTGATAATGTTCGCATTGAAATCATAAAAAAGGAAGTGAACATTTTCAAAATAGGAAGGGTCGTTTGCTACTGTATCTAGACACGGGTTGGACATAAAGGTGATGTTCGCCATCTTTCTAAAGAATGGTATTATAAAGTGATGCCTTATGGTGAAAAAATTCTGCGGTCATGGATGGTTTATTCTCCTTTAAATAATAACCTGTACTGCTTCTGCTGTCGTATATTAGCTGTCACCAATAGTAATAATACAAAATCTACGACTAGATCTCAGAAGTGGTGGAATCTAAATCCCAAAGTAACCGACCATGAAACTTCAAATGTTCATCTGGAGAATTTTTAAAAGTGGCAAACTTTGGAAATGAGGTTAAAATTTCATAAAACGATAGGAGACGCAACCTTGCAATTAATATATAATGAAAAGCAGAAGTGGAAACATCTTTTATCCAGATTATTGGATATAACTTTGTTTTTATCTAAACAAAACCTAGCATTTCGTTGACATGATGAAGGACAAAGTTCTTCAAATAAACATAAAGGCAATTTTTTAGAACTAGTCAATCTATTGTCAAAGTATGATGTAGTGTTAAAAGAACACATTTTGAATTTGGAGCATGGTAAATCACCAAGAGTATCATATTTGTCACCAGAATACAAAACGAGTTCATAAGTGTTTTAGCGAACCACGTAAAGTTTAAGTTTGTCAACGAAATTAAATCGCTTAAATATTTTGGAATTATGTTTGATAGCACACCTGACATTTCACATATTGATCAAATGTCAGAATTGATTCGTTATGTGAAAATTGATGGTAGACAAGTGGAAATCAAGGAAGTATTCCTTGGATTTTTTCCTTTACATGGAAAAAAGCCGCTGATTTAAGCGATGAAATTCTTACACTGAAAAAAAAATTGAAGTAATGACAAACTCATCTCGAAGTTGACAGTTTATTATTCATGCAAAGAAAAGATATTTACAAACCATTTCACCGTGACTGGGACAACTACTTGTACTCAGTAACATTTTCCTGACAACAGAATGAGGTTTATTTAAAATATAAAGTGTTATACCCAATAATTATAACAGTAGTTGAATAAAGTTAATGACTATTTCCATGAAAACATATTTCTTTGGCCTTATATCATGAATTTTTCATTTTAAAATTTAAGTATTTGAGATTAATTGAACCTATATTTTATTTTCACATAAATACTTCATGTGATTGTTGGCTTATAATTGTACATTTGTTGAATCAATCTCGCAGTTCGATTCGCCATATCTGCCCGCACGGTGAGGTTGAGACAACTGCATTTCGATTGGAAATAGGACATGTTTTTTTCAGTGTAAAAATCTTGAAAATGACGGTATAGATGTTATGAATTGTCGTTCCCAAGGTTATTATTATGCAGCTGTTATGAGTAGTATACATGGAGGAGTGCAAGCTATTATTAAAGCAAAAAATAACAAAGCAATTTTTGTCGGCTGCATAGATCATTCAATTAATTTATGTGGCCAACACTCATTTGGACAAAATGTAGCTTGTGTAACGTTTTTCGGAACAGTAGAAGCCATTTTTACATGTTTTTCTGCTTCGACTAGCCGCTGGGAAGTGCTTGTTAAACACAACAAAGCAACTGTTAAAAGACTCTTAACAACGCATTGGAGTGCTCATTATGCTGTAGTAAAAGTATTGGCCGAAAATTTTGAGGGGATTGTGGATGCAATTGGGAAGTGATCAACAAGAAAATGTAGACACTAGAGGCGCTGCACTGAACCTTGTCCATGCAGCATGTGATTTTACGTTTCTTTGCTATCTTTTGTTTTGGAATGATATTCTAAGGGAAATAATATCTGTGATCAGATTGGATTGCAAAGCAAGCGCTTGAATATTGATCAATTAGTTACAAAAATAGAGTCAATTTGTAACGAAGTCACATTGGAGAAGAGGCAATAATTCTTGCTGCGAAAAAATCGGAGGACTATGACATTCCAATGGAAAGCCGAATTCGTCGTAAAAACGTAAAAAACCAATGGCTGGTGAGTTTGCCCCTGATGTTGGACTGACACTGAGAGCTCAACTTAAAAAGGACATGTTGGCATATCTTGACCGATGTGTTGGACTCCGAACTAGACTTAAGTCAGTTCAAGATTTAGCAGACAAACACTTAGCTTTTGGCGAACAGTGAAGAGTTGAAATTATCTGTATCAAAATTTACCATTTTTTATGATGAGGTATCGGCAACAGAACTCCTCATGGAGCAGCGGTTTCCAAACTGTGAATCGCGACCCACAGGGGGGTCGCGTAATAACCTCAAGGGGGTCGTGAAGTTTTTAATTTAATAATAATAATTTAATTTAATAATAATAATAAATAATAAACATATTTCATATTGTTACAAAAGTTGTAAACTTATCAAAAACAGTCCTGAAAGCGAAATTATTTGGAAAGTTGAGTGAAGATTTGGGAGCTGAATATACATCACTCTTGTACTATTGTGAAATGTGAAGTACGTTGGCTAACTCGCTTAAAATTTATTCATAGAGCGTTCGAACTTAAAGACGAATTTGCGAAAATCACAAAGATGAGGCATCTTCCTTTCGCAACGATAACTTTATTCTTAAACTTGTTTATTTATAGTTGAAATTTTTAAAAAATTAAGCAATTTAAATAAATCAATGCAAGGTCCACAAATGCATGCTCTGATTCAAAAAGACAAAGTCACGGCATTCATTAAAAAATTGGAGTTATGGATATCCAATTTAGAAAAGGATTTATATGAAATGTTTCCAATTTTAAATGACGCCGGTACCAGAAACAATATTAAAGCAAACAAAAATCTTTTTATAGAACATTTGCAAAGTTTACTAAAACATTTTTAACATTAAATGCGTTCCTTTGGAACAAAATACCTGCTCAAAGCAGCTTTTGAGGAGATCACCAATGGAACGTCAAAAATTTGAAAATTTTTGAAAAGAAACCACACAATTTTATTATTATCAAAATTTTTTAATTGGGGCTGATATTTAGATCTGACTGGTCCATTTTATTATTAAAAATACCAAAACAAAATTTAATCTGATTTAAATAAAATCGAATAATAAACTGCTTTTTAGGGTTTCCACGGTTTTCAATATCGGTATTGAAAACCGGTATTGAAGTAAATTTTTACAATACTGAAACCGTATCACAATACCGGTTTTGTACGGTTTTCAAAACTTTAATTTTCAGAAGTTAATAAAGATGGCAATCTGCAAATCTTACACATTCTAGAACAAAAAACCAGAGAGTTGCATAACTTTTGGCGATTAAAACAAAAAAATTAATTTTCTGAAAACTTTCGCCTATAGCAATGCAATAGCAACACTCTTCTTTTTGTTTTCGAAGTTTGTAAATGAAAGAGAAAAAAATAAAAAAAATTTTTTTAAAAACACACTTTTAATGAAAACGAGCTAAAAACTAAAAAATAAATTTTGGATTAACAAAACACGATGTTCCAAAGAAACAAAGGTTATATTCAAACGTTAAATCTTTTATTAATATCTATGTTTGCTTTCAAACTGTAATAAGGAAATAAATATTCAAATATCTTTTTAAAGCCTACGGCTCGTGCTGTAAATTTTGCCTCCGAGCACAAAAGATTTACTTTTCGCTTTAAATATAAAATATACTATTGTAAAATGTTTAAATTTAGTTTTCTAATGTTTTAGCCAAATGTTTAAGATGTTTCATACAAATACCGCGCAGTACCGGTATATACCGGTATTGAAAATTTTTGAATGCCGAGAACCGGTATTATAATTTTTCGGTATTTTGGAAACTCTACTGCTTTTCAACTACACAACAATTGTTCGAGGTAGAGTAGATCAAAGCAAATTTGAGTAAGTTTGATTTTCAATGATTATTTCAACGATATTGATTTTACAAAGATATTGATTTTACATATTGTTTGATATATCTTGCGATACTTCATTGCAACAGGAATTTGATAGTAAAACTTTAATTCAGTTTTGGGTGGAACGAAAAAAAGATTATATTACTTTGTCGGAAAGAGCTATAATAGTGCTGTTACCATTCGTAACATCATATTTATGCGAAACCGGATTTTCTGCTTTAGCAGCCATGAAATCGAAATATCGAAATGGTTTAGTAGTGTAAAAAGAACTTCGGGTGACTATTTCAACAATAACACCACGATTTGAGAAACTTTGTGCTAACAAACAACCTCATGCATCACATTAAATATTTTTCTATAAATATACATACTAAATTTTTATTAATTTTTGTTTAGTTTTATTCTATACAACTTGAAAATGTGCTTATATTATTTTATTGTTTTATCTAATAAGGGGGCCGCCAATTTTTATTTTTTCCTTATGTGGGTCGCAGAATCAGAAAGTTTGGAAACCGCTGTCATTTAAAAGCGGCCAATGTTACAGTTTCTAACTGGGTGTAGCTAGACTTTTAATGTCTTCCGAATCTTACGGTCGCACTAAAGTTGTTTGTGACTATTTGCGTTTTAGTGGCTACGTGTGAGAGGAGTTTCAGCAAATTAAAGTTAATTAAAAATTGCTTGCGGGCAACAATGACCCAACGTAGCTTATTAATAATAATGCTCATTTGTATTAATTAAAAAAAAATTATAAATTACGTTTATCGGCTTTTTATTATTATTGACAGTTTTTATTTTTGGGGTGACACCACAATATCCGCCCCGGGTGCCACCCATGCTAGCTACGCCACTGCCTGCCCTCATTATATACCATTTTAAATGCTACTGAAGGCCAGTTGTATAAACTTTGTTTGCCAAATAAGTATGGATTTTAAATAATAAACAACAAAATCTGCAAACAGTTGAACAAACAGTTTTTTGCAAAGTATCTGACGCAATTGTTTGTCTATTAAAATTGAAAAAATTGGAAATACCAAAACCTGATTAGAAAGTCGTATTCACATATTTTGAGATTTTATGCTTAAAATAATATAAAAAGTCTTTTCCGTTTCTTGGGACAGTTCCAGTTCCCACTAAAAGTAAAACGCCTAGAAACTACATCGGAAAAAATAATTTAAGTTTAAGATTGATGACTCGACGTGTTTTAGCAAAAATGCCTGAACTATATTTGCTTCTGGATATAAGAAAACTTTATTACGAAATCGTCGAAAATTATAAAGTTCGATTAACTTTCCATTCAGCAGAATAACGTGAATAAACTATTTGAGGAATCCTTGCCGTTCATTTAACTTCGTTTAATATCATTCAAACTAGTTTCAAGCTTTATAAAATTTGCCCAAATAACATCGTAATAAAATAAACATCACATCAGGTTATGAAAGAAAGGTTGTCGTATGCTATACTAAAATCAATAACTAAACCGTTCTTATATCTCACCCAAACCAATTTTTCATGTAAACTTAAACCAGCAACTTACAGTCTTGACCAAAATAAATCGGCTTCATTCATCATCATAAAGCCGGCTCTTTAGACTAGATTGGGCATTGGCCATTGGCAAGCATGTCGATGTGCGTTAACACACTTGGCCTTACATTACCTAACAACATATGGGATTTTATCAATTCAAAAGTTACAACAAAACTCCGCCCATTTGACTAAGATTTTTACGATTTGGAATGCAAAAATCGAATATCTTTCATAACGATTTCATTTTTTTGAACAAAACACAGAAAACAAACGAATTAATGCAAATATTCTTAACTAAACAGGAGCCAAATATTTTCTACAATTCCTATAGTAGCAAATAACGTTGAGCGTGTTCAATCATTAAATTTTTGCCGCATAAATGTGATGTGATTTCTGATATCAAAGCTTCATCTTCATCGTGCGTATTTCGTTTTTGTTCAAAAGAGATCCAAGTCTAATACTATGTTGTAATTTTACCATTCGGGGAAGTTTAATGCAAAAAAAAAAAGTTAGTTTTTTAGCCAATCTGTATTAAATTTGCATCATGTTTTTCCCACAAATATTAATTAGTAGTTTTTGGTGTTAAAATGAAGCGGACAATAATCTAAAATAAAGTTCAATTGGTTAGATTTTTAAAGAAAGATAACATTTTTTTTCCTTTTTTTATCAAAACGGGACAAACCGCGTCCCGTTCGGAGTTACGTCGGGACACGGGACATTCAGCTCTAAAACTGGTCTGTCCCGTTCAAAACGGGACGGGTGGCAACTCTAATTCAGCATGCTTTTTGTATGCAATAAAATGAATTGACAATACAACTTTATGTCTTCAGGTAAACAAAATTGAGCTCTTGAAAAAAGATGGATAGATATAAAGGTACAACATTGTTATAACACAAAATTACGTGGCTTGCGAACAGCTCGTACGAGAATGATACAAAAATGGTTTGTTTCTCCGCTAGATACTTTTAAAACCATCGCGTAGCCCGCAAGATAAAGCCCAAGAAGTGGAAAAGTGTTTTAAAAATACCTTAAACATAAAATCTCAAAAAATATGAGTACGATTACATAATTAGGTCTAATATTTGTTATATGGTTTTTGAAATTGCCAACTTCTTAAATTTCAAAACAAAATATTGCGTCAGAAATATTGCAATAACATATTTGTTCAACTGTTTGCCGATTTTCGTGTTAAATATTTGCAAACTGATTTTGCAAACCACGAAGTTTGTACAACTGGCCCTCAATATCATTCAAAATGCTATATAATGAGAGCAGTTTTTGGTTATTGTCATTAGTTACAGTTAGTTGCCATAAGACAAAACTGCTAAAACAATTCAAAATGAATTCAAAAATCGTAGCATTTCTATTCGCATTTGTTGCTGTAAATGTAAGTTGAAAAACTTGAAATATTCTATTAATTTATACTAAGGAACACAATTTCAATTAATTTATTTGTAATTAGGTTGTCTCCACTGAATCAGTGGATATGTCTGCCACCTGGACAAGTTTTAAGGAAAGAGTAACAGGAGCTGTACAAGCAGTTAACGATATAATAAATAAAATTCGCGAGGCGCTTAAATCACTTGGTGAATCTGCACAAGCCAAAGGTAAAGAGGACCTTGAAAAGGCTAAACAAAAAATAGCTGATTTAAAAATTGTTGTTGAGGAATTGGCACAGTACATTGCCAGCGAATTAACAGGTGCTGCAAGATTGGCTGCAGAAAAATTTGTCGAATATGCACGAGCAACTCTTGAGAGTCTTAAGGCGAAAGTACAAGAACGTTTAGCACAATTATCTGCACAATAAGTTGAAGCAAACGCAGCAGTCCAAGTTGAATAAACAATAAATTGATTATGCATTATATTTGTCATGGAAATTGTTTTAAATAAAATTTAATTTGACGCAAAACTTTTGTTTTAAGCCTTGGACTTGACAATTTTTATATCTAAGTTTTGTTTTTGAACTGAAATTATTCAAAGTTACTCTAACACTTGTTGTTCTCAGTATTTTAATTAATTTATAAAGCAATTGAGCATAATTAATAACATTGAAATTTGTACGTTGTTAGCAATTTGGGAAAAAATGCTGATTCCACCCGACATGGGAATACTGACCAAGCATGGGAATACTGATTCCACCAAGAATGGGTTATTGTTTTTAATTATAAAATATATAGTAAGGAGTGAGATTGAAAAAATCTTAACACACGTTTTACCTAATAATTTTTTTTGGGTGTAAAATTTAAAAATTTCTTTGATCTAGTTCTCTTTGAAAAACATGTCTGTTATTATTTTTAATGACAAACATGTTGATTTGTTGTGAGTTTGATCAAAATGAGTGAAAAAAAAGAAGTACGCCCAACTAGCATTTTAACTTCTTTTAAAACACTAAACAGTCTTACCGAAACTAACTTCCCCACCTTCATAGTTTCTTTAAAATGTCTAAACAGTTTCGCTAAGGGCCATTTGGAGAACTTTCCCCGCCTTTAACGAAGCTATAATTTGTAAAAGACTTCGGAAATACCTTCGGTAAGGTCTTTTGTAAGCAGTTATGCAAGCTGAATAGAATTTATGGTTTGACAAGTTATAGCTTCGGTAAAGTACTTCTAATAGCTTGTTTTAAGCAATCTTTAGAAGTTTTATAGAAGCTATTAAAAAATGTGACAAAAATATTACAATGTTTTTTATATATCTACACTTTTTTAACGTAATTATTGTTATTGCTATGTTATTTATATAGTGTTTAAATTTAAGTTTTTGTTTACGGTCGCATCAAGTTTCGAACCCTGGTCCATCGATCGTTTGTCCTGCACACTATCCAATCGGCTGATTTAAATGTTAAGAAACAATAAATATCTTTGATATAGTAGTTACAATAACAATAGCTTCTATAAGACTTCCATAGAACTTCCATAGAATTTAGTTTTTTAATTTAGATGTAGAAAATATAGTATATAATTTAGGGGCTTATTTTTTTATGGAAAAAGGTATGTGACATGTAACTTCAATGGGTTTTTTAACGATGAAATTATAATCTGAGGTAAAAGAATATTGACAAATCTATTTTCTATTTGTTTTATTAGTTCAAAGATTTTAAGGAAAACAAAATTAAGGGGTTATATTTTTTCACTCATTAACTTTTAGCGTACTTACACCTTTATTGAAACAATGTTTTTTTTAAATAAAAAGTTTTGTAATTGGATTTTTAATAGGTGTCACAACAACATGCGTACTAAGGTGCTGATGAACGCAGTTAATTTTTAAAAATGTTATATAAATATAAAACAATAACAAAAGAAGCAACGATATATCGCACCCATCCATTTGCTGTAAATTATTTTAATAGAGTGACTAAATTATGAAACTCTGTATCGCCTCAGTTCTTCCTGACGAGTTTGGATCTCAGAAATGTAAAGAAAATTCATATACCATTATTTATAAAACTTTAAATTTTCTCTATTCCACTCTAGTTGATTTTTCTGATTCTGATTCTGTAATCTAATTGGTTATGATTTTGATTCATTTTGTTGTCTATTTGAAGACTCTAAATAAAGAATATTTCATATTGTGCAAAATAAGTTTAAATAATAAATTAAAAAACAAAAACCACCTTATGCACAATACTTTTTTGACAAAAAGGAAACGATTTCAATTTCGTATATGCTTCAATTTCATATAAACCCATTTAAATTACATGTCACATATCTTTTTCCATAAAAAGTAAGCCCCTGAATTAAACTATATTTTCTACATCTAAATTTAGATGAAATAATAGAAGCAATAGCTTCCGTCAGTTTGACATATTTCGTTTCAGATATTGAAGCAATTTTTAGACTATGACAGCTGTGCTTCTATACGATCTGTAAACAGTTACAACCGAAACAACTACAATCCTAATGACAGCTATAACTTCTATAACCTTTTTTCGGAAGCTTTATTTAGTGTTGTGTATATAAGTTTCGGTAAAGCTTCTAATATTAAATATAGAAGTATTTTAGAACCTTTCATTTCGATGGTGGGGAGAACTTCTCTGTGGATGTTTTATCGAAACTTTATAGAAATAAAATATAACTAGCTTCCGCTTAGAAGCATTAGCGAAGCTTTATTGAAGCTAAAACTTGTATAACTCAAAATTGAGAAGTTAGTTTGCTTGTTGGGCGTTTTAAAATTATTAAAAATTTTCAAAAAAATCCAAATTGATCCTACAAAAAATTGGCCAAAGAATTGAAGGTCTGCCGTCAAACTGTTTCCAATGTTATTAAACAGTTTCAAGAGAATTTGACCATAGATAGGAAGCCTGATTCGGGAAGAAAACAAGGACCACATAATATTGGGAAAGCCAAAAAATTGAAAGCATATTGAAAAGATCTCCAAACACATCTGCTAGAAAAGCTGCCCGGTTAGCCCAGTGCTCTGACTATTTGGTGCGAAAAGTTAAAGCCAATGCAGGTTTGAAAACATACAAAGTCCAAAAAGTTCCAGACAGGAACGCTGCAAAAGATTTAGACGCCAAAAGTAGGGCTTGGAAATAATTTCATACAAAAATATTCATGTTGTATAATGGACGACGAAACGTATGTACTGGCAGATTTTACGCAGCTTTCGGGTCAAAATTTTTATGTTGCTGATGCTCGAGAAAATGTCGTAGAACAATTTAGAATCCAAAAGCAGACAAAATTTCCTAAAAAATACCTGGTATGGCAAGCTATATGCAATTGCGGCAAAAGAAGCAAGTCATTTGTTACAGTGGGGCTCTATAAATACCGAAATATACAACAAAGAATGTTTGAAAAAAAAACTTCTTCCTTTCATAAGAAAGCATAATGTGTCCATATATTTTTGGCCCGATTTGGCATCATGTCACTACGACAAGAAAGCTCTGGAGTGGTACCAAAATAATAACATAGTTTTTGTATCAAGAGAGGCCAATCCTCCAAATTGTCCGGAGCTAAGACCAGTGGAGAGATATTGGGATCTTGTGAAAAGAATCTTAAAGAGCACAAAAAAGGTGTCCCAAAATATCGAAGATTTTAAAAGGAGATGGGCAAACTGTTCCAAAAAGGTGTCTGAAACAACTATCAAATCTCTAATGGAAGGCTTACCAAAAAAGGTCCACGAGTTCATAAATAGTGGTTAGATTAGAACTATAAAAGTTATATTTTTCTGTAATTTGTAAAATATTATCAAATAAATAAATATTTATATTAAATATTAAATATTAAATTAGTTTACTGTGCTATTAAAATAGTATTCGTTAGCCACACCGAAAGTTTAGGGAATTATATTTTTCGACTAATTGTTTTTATTTCCCCAGCTTTAGCTTGTGAATCTGATTCTTCTCATTGATGATTGTAAATTTTCTTTGTTCGAGTCACGGGCTTTGACAGAACATGATTTCCACTTCACCGAAATGTTTAGCCCTATCTAAATTTTACGATTCTACTATCGAACGTAGGGCATCCAAAACCGATTAAAGTTAACCGATTAACCGGTTAAATTTCATAATCGACTTAACGATTAATCGACTTACAATTAATCGGTTAAAAAGCTTTTTGGAAAATTTATAAAAAAAAGAATATAATATGTACACAAACTGGTTTTCATCCAAATTTCTTAGAAAATTTATAAGGAAAAGAACATTGGATTCGAAT
>OY856187.1:221023382-221112421 GCA_963693315.1 Diogma glabrata | reverse complement strand
CGGAGCCTTAACAGCAATTTTTGATGAAACCAAAGAGATAGCTCCTGTTCTCGAAAATTGTATAAGGCAGTTGTTTCAATCCGACCGAAATCTGTCGCGAGTGAAAGAGTGTTTTCGGTAGCTAGAAATTTTGTGACAAAGATAGGATCTTGTTTAGAATTGAATTCACTTATAGTGAATTCTTTTCAACTGTACCGAACAAGTTCCAACACCGAATCATCGAAATTTGTATTCTTTTAGATGGAGGGCAACACAAAAAAATTATCATTTTTATTGTTTTTTACAAAATAAATAAAGTTGATTTGATGCTTTATTATTATATTATATATAAAATTTTAAGCAATTTAAAAAAAAAATATTTTCCTGAAATCTTAATTAAAAATGGGATTGTTTAGTATATTTGGCGAATAAAAAATTAGAGAACTAAGTCTAAATAACCAAATATACATTTTCTAAAATTATTATGTTTATTATTTTTAATTAAATTATGCATATACATATTCAAAAACCAATATCTCAATACCAATATTTCTCCTATCCCACATTACGTCGCTAACAACATTAAGCCACTGCTATTTGGTTTTAAAATAATTTAGTTGTTTATCATTCCAAATATTTAATAACACAGCATCACGAGACGTTCCAGCTTTTATCCGATTGGTGTTGAGTTTCAAAAATATCCAAAATAAAATAAATAAAAATATGTTTCTTTGACCTGTTTTGCTTGTAGAATCAGAAATATTCCTTCATAATTGATTATTTTCATTCTGAGGTTGAAGCAAAGAACATATTTAACAATTAACTATAAATTTTAATTAATTTAAAAACATCATACTTGCACGTTCATTCACAATTTAATACAGATATAAAGTAATAGATAACCATCCACTATCAAAATATTTAAAGTAATAAACTTTTATTTACAGACAATATAAAAAAATAAAAATGTATTAAAAAGAAAAAATATGGAGGGGCTAAAATCTCACAGCTCTGAGATATCAAGACTTCGGTCTGGGTAAAGGATTTTGATAGTTTTCGGCAAAAAACTTTCACGAGGACATGGTTTTTAGTTTTGGGCAGCGATGTATATCAAACATAACTCTTTGTTAAAGTACAAGTATATTTTATATCTGTTTAAAAATTTATTACAAAACTAACACGAAACATCAAAACGTTGCCGGAAAATTATAATCAAAATTCCAAAAATATTGTTATATTAAATAAAATCAAACTTTTTCAACATTCCAAAAATATTCCAAAAATATTCCAAAAATTAGAATGAAATCAAATATTTAAACTTTTTCTAAATTCCGATAATATTCCAAAAATTCTTAAAAATTCAAACTTTTCCAAAATTCTAAAAATATTGCAAAAATTATTACAAAATCAAAAATTAGAACTTTTTTCAAAATTCCAAAAATTATAATAAAATCAAAAATTTAAAATTTTTCAAAATTCTAAAAATATTCCAAAAATTCTTACAAAATCAAAAAATGAAACTTTTTTCAAAGTTCTAAATATATGTATATATAAAACAAAAATTCTATTTATTTCAAAATTCTAAAAATATTGCAAAAATTATAACAAAATCAAAAATTTGAAACCTTTTTCAAAATTCCAAAAATATTCCAAAAATTAGAATAAAATCAAATATTTAAACTTTTTCTAAAATCCTATAATAATCCAAAAATTCTTAAAAATTCAAACTTTTTCCAAAATTCTAAAAATATTGCAAAAATTATTACAAAATCAAATATACAAACTTTTTCAAAATTCCAAAAATATTTCAAAAACTATAACAAATTCAAAAATTTCCATGTTCAATTTCATTTTCAATTACATTTACGTCATAAAAACAGCTACATTTTTTTCCAAAAAATTGGCTAAAAAATAAATGAAATCATTTTTTGACACACTTGACAACATTTTTTTGACAAACTTATAATGCCATAATTCTCAATAATAATAATAATAAAATTTCATTTCAAACAATTTTATTTTCTCCAAAAAATTGGGTAACAAAATAAATAAAAATCTCTCTTTTGACACACTTGACAACATTTTTTTTGACAAACTTATAATGCCATAATTCTCAATAATAATAATCAAATTTCATTTCAAACAAACAATTTTATTTTTTTCCAAAAAGTTGGGTAAAAAAATAAATAAAAATCTTTCTTTTGACACACTTGACAACATTTTTTTGACAAAATTATAATGCAATAATCTAGTTTTTGATCCCACATACCAATCCCTACCATCAAGATTTCTCCAAATTTAATGTTTCTACTCGTAATCACTTAAAATGAACGTTTTTTAAGCCAAAAATATGAAAATTTGCTATTTTTAGCACACACATAATGATTTTTTAACACACTTCCGGTACAGTTATCGAACACAGCGTCCTTTCGGACCTGTCCCTTGAGTATACCTATTTTTAGAAAAAAAAATTTTTGAAATCCCTCCAGCGGTTTTACCTGTAGCGTAGGTAATGACGGCCGGCCTACAGACAGAAATACATTTTTTTTTTTGCTTTTTTAGAATCAGGAGGTCCTAAAACGTCGAGAAATGTCAAAAAAAGTGGGGGTAAGAATTTCACTTTGAGCTCATGAATGTAATACTTAGGTCTTTCAGACCGAAGTAATTTCCTTTTTATTAAAAGAAAAATACTCTTTCTTAAAAAATTTCAATTAAGCAAGAAACATAATATACAACAATCGGTACGGAAAATTTTGAAAATTTTAACAACCGGTACGGGCGTACCGGCTGAATATCACAACTGCTTTTTGGCACTAAAAGGTTCGGAACCACTGCCCATAGCATCTTCATAACGATGATCATTGATTGATGATCAACCAAACAAAACCACAAACGAATGAAATGAATATATTTGTTGTTGTATTTATAGTTATAGGCCACACAAAAATAATTTCTTATTTTGTTTAAAGGAACGTTCCGGGTTATAGAATAACGATTTATCGATTTTTCTAGATTTAAAGGGATAGTATTTAAACATGTTTTTTTCAGACAGAAGCAATTAGTTTTATTTAGACCTGCGATGGTGTAAAGTAATAATTGCGATAGTTAAAGTGGAATGTAGAATTAATTGAATTGCAAACGAAAAGTTGTACCGTGCATATAAAATCGTGTAAATAAAATTTATTTTTAAATTTAATTGTGAATAATGTTTAAAGTGTTATTAAGTAGAAATAATTTGTGTATTATTTTGGAAACATTGAACTGGAAATATCTATAATCAATCGTTGGAGTTTCTGAAGCTGTTGAAAGAATATTCTAGATAGGAATATTGTTTGCTGTATTGTTTTCCTGTTGTTGTAGAACAATTAAGGTGTTTAATACTTAATAAAACCTGGTGTTTTTGCTTACTAGTCAGTGATCGAATCGAAAAGGTGATCGAATCGGACAGGTGGAAAAACGTAGCAATATGAACGTTTACTTTTTTTTAACAAACCAAATTACTAATATTTTTAAAGATTACACTCATACATCCGCGTACTTTTTATTTTCAATTATAGCTAATATATAAAATACAAAACAGGAAGAAAGAAAAAATTTAAATATACATAGTTTTATTTTAAACGTGTGACGGTAAAGTTAAACTTATAAAAGTGATATTTAAAATTAGTTTTTGTAAATAAAGTTGTTATTGAGTAGAAATATTTTGTGTATTATTTTGAACGTTGTGAACTGGAAATTTCTATAATAAACCGTTGGAGTTCTGAAGCTGTTAAAAGAATATTCTAGTAAGGAATATTGTTTGCTGTATTGTTTTCCTGTTGTTGTGGAACAATTAAGGTGTTGAATACTTAATAAAACCTGGTGTTTGTGCTTACTAATCAGTGATCGAACTCTGAAGAGATTTGGGAATTGCGTTTATCGAATTGTGAGTTAGGCCAATTCGAAGTAAGGTTAGAAAAACGTAACAATATGAGCCAGAAAGAGAGATAAATGTTCAAAATCGGTATGAATATTTTCTCTATCACATTCTCCAGAGCGTATAGTAGGATACATGGTGGCTCCTTGATGAACCTATTTCATCCTTGATGAACCTATTTTATCCTTCACATTATTCAATTCAATTCAAATAGACATACGTTCTATAGTAGCTTAATTTATATTCAGTGTAACTGAATATTTCTATTGGAACATGCAAATTCCGGAATACAATTCAGATTAAGTGAATCATTCAGCAATTAACACGATTAGAAAGCGGCTGTATAATAAACTGTTCTTGTAGTGTTAAACTATATATTATATCAGCCACAAAAACATAAATATAACTTACCAAATTACAGAATTATATCGAACTTATTAGTTCATTTTAATTTTACTCCTAACGACCACAGAAAAAATTGTTTATACATAATTGTGAGCACGCCAAATAAATTAAATCATCGAAATTAAAAGTGACAAATTTCTCCATTTGTCGAATACTCATAGGCCCTATAATTTCACACTTTACAAATCAAAAGTATTCATTTAAAAAAAGAGTGTTTTCCCCATAAAATGGAAAATTAGAGTCACCAAAAATTCGTTAAAATATAAGTTAGTATTACTTAATAATTAAACAAAAATAATTTATTTTTCTTTTGTTTTAGTCTAATTTAATCTTCTATTACATTGTTGATTTATTTTTTTGTTTATTTTTTAATTCATGTTTTTCTTTTAAGTTTGTTGCTACAAATAACTTAAATAATATTAATAATATATTAATCTAAGAAAAATAATTCTATAATTACATAATATTCAAATATTAAAAAAATACTTAATAAAATTTAAACGAAAACGCATTGATTTTTTTCATTTTATTTATTTCATTCTTAAACAAACACAAGTAAGAAAAAATATAAATTTCAATTATTATTATAAGAAATATTTACATAATATATTGATTGATAAATGGAAATTAGTAGTTCTACACTCCAAATTCTATGCCTTGTTCATTAGGTTGGGCATAGCAATATTTATTTAAAAAAAATAAATTACTTATTACAAGAAAAGATTTCAAATTTCAGAGATCTTATTGAATTTACTATCAGATCTTATAAGCACTTTGGTAAAAATAAGTAATTATAAAATTGAAATTATTTAGAAACTATAAGAGACTATATAAATAATTATGGTGAATAAATTATAAAAACATATAAAGAAAAAAAAATGGTTGGAAATTCTAATATTATCTTTTATTAGACTAAACCTGATATTTTTTTAAACGTATTTTCCGATATCCAGCATCATTCTTACAAGCTACATAATTTTAAATTTGAATATTTATTTAACCTTTTCCAACCATGCACATATTTACATATATTTTTCTTTTTTATTAGTTATTTTAAAAATATAAATATCGATACTACATTTAAAAATATCTAATTAGAAATTGTTTTTAAGGATTTAATTTAGTTGCAAAATACTTTTATTTAATTTATATTTTTAGTTTAATATCAACTTTTTTAAATTAGTCTTATTTCAAAAGGATGGATGCCAAATTTACATTTATTATTATTATTTTGATCATATTTTCATTTTCAGGAATAGAAAACTAATTAAATTAAATTAAAATAATTAAAAAGAAAATTGTGAAAATGATTGCTGATAATATATTTTGGAAGTCATAGTATCAACAATCTGACACACTTGATTAAGAATTTGGATACATATTAGTAAATAGAAAAAAAAACTAACTAAAAAAGTTTTCTACTCACGTTTAATATTTCATCAGCTTAATTGAATAAAAAAACCTATATCCTCCGCAGTTTGGAGTAAAATTATCACTTTGGTTCACGTTTTTATTCTGTTCTTACTTCGCACTGTAGCTGAGATGAAACAAATATTTAGTCAAATTAAAATAGAATTAAGAAAACTGAAAGTTGAAAACTATTAAAAGAATATTATTTTCACAATTAATATATTTTAATTTTTTCAGATTTGAAATAATGTTTTTTGTTTGTTGGTATCTATTTGTATTATTTTTTTTTTAAATTATATTATAATTTCAGGTGTTTTTTTTTTCAATGATTAAATAAATAAATAAATTTTCTTAAAATCAAGTTATAATCACTTAAAATTAGAAATGTAACATTTAATATAACTTTAATTTAATACTTGTAATGGTAGTAGTTACGTTATAATACAAATATTTTAAAAGAAAAACAAAGTTTACATGGGAGGATAGGGTGAGTGGTTATCGAGTAAAATAAGGAAATTATATACCTTCACTTAAAGAATTTGAGTAAAAATATCTTTCAAATTATTTCTATTTAACTAAATTTAAATTAACAATTACAATTTTTGTTTTATGAAAATATAAAACTAAATTAATTGAAAACATTATAATAGATAGCTAGGCCCGATTAAATTTAATTTGTTTTTAATTTTCTTTAATGTTCAGATAGTGAAAAGATATAGGTGCGCAATTTTGGTCCCCTTGTCGTACACATTTTATCAGTATTCAGTAATTTATTATGATTATGTTGATTTTTCTTTAAAAGATTGATGATTATATTTTTCGAATTTAAATTTATTTTAATTTTAATCAGAATCTTCTTCTCGATCATCAAAACCACTTAAATCAGCAGATTTTAGTAAACCACGAGACAATGCGTATTCAATGAGTGCTAAGTGACAAAATACATATTGATCAGGCATTTGTATAGAGTAAGCTCGTTGTGATCTAATTTTTTCTACAGTTCCTCTTATATCAGCTGTTCCTATATCTTCTAATCTTGATATAGAAATGTCTAAAGTAATAAAAGTTCCTAGAATTTTATCTGTTTAGAAAATAATCTTCTCATATTTGTTAATTTTATGTTTAAAATACCTGTTCTGCCGATACCAGCACTACAATGTACAACAATGGGAGGACCACGCGGATGACCTGCCCATGTATCACCTAAAGCTTTAACCATTTTTGATTGTTGATCGCGAACTCTTTGTAAAAAATTTAACATCGCCATTGCAGGTACACCATAATCTGGCCAACTAGTAAACTGCCAATGTGATACAAATCTTATTTCTTCAGTCTAAAATTATATCAAAATAAATATAACCAATTACAATTTTTTAATATCTAAAAGAGTAATATGTACCAACCTTAATATTTGTTATTTCTAGCGAAGACACAATATAATCTTCATTTGAATCAATTGATACTGTTCTTACACGATATTGTCCTACTTCAATTATATTGCCTTCTGTCGGTTCCCAGTATTGACCACATTTCACACGGCCTTTTTCCATTACTCTTGTTGTCATTACTATCACTAAACAATGTTGTTCCCACACCATTCGCCAAAAGTCTTGAGCTGTTTTAGGTAAGGGACCTAGACTCAAAATTTATTAAATTAATAATTTAACTTCGATTAATATAAAAACAATTTATTTAACCTTGTGTTGAAATATATGCATTTTTTTGTTTATATCCATCAACAAAATTTGCATGAATATAATCTGATGTTGGATCGTCATCGATTTGAGATAATATCACTCGGCTATGATCGTAACATAAAACATCTGTGTACCGATTTTTAGCTAAATTATTCCGTAATCTGAAAAAATGCACTACAATTAATGAAACGACAAAAGGATTAGAAATCATGAAACTATACCTTGAATTTGTAAATGTTCCTTCTGGACCTCTAGCACGTATTTCTGCATATTCTTGAACTAAACCTTGTCGCCCTCTTTCCTTAACCATATGTACAATTTGATCAATTGTTTTTGGATCTCCTTCTGTACCAGCCAAACTATCATCATCACTAAAACCAGATGAGGCACTACTCGGTGGATTTTCGGTCCATAATTCGCTTAATTGTGCAGCACCATCTATATTGTTATGTTGATTTGATTGTAACTGTTCACATGCAAATTCACTATTAATTTGTTCCTTAATATCAGTATAAGTGGTAAGATTGTTATGCCCTATTGTGGCCAATAATTCATCTTCACGATTCGTCATCGATTTGTAACAATGGAGTAACCATGTGGAATGATCGATTTCTAATGTACCACCTAAACGTATTGGCAATGATTCTTTTGGTACGTGAAGCATAAGCTGAGGTATTGATACGGTAAAAACTCGTTCTCTTAATTTTTCACGAACAAATAAACGTAAAATTTTAAATGGAGCTTTAAACCAAAGTGGTGCCGTTACTATTAAAACTTTTCTTAAACGTGCTGGATAGCCACCCTGTAAATAAAAATAAAAACGGAAATTAACTAAACATAAATAAAATTATTCAATTATAATGCAACAACTAGCATCGCATGTGTAACACATATTATTATCATTTTTTAAAACTCTTTTGTTTTTGTAGAAACGACATCTACACGAGGTGTGCTAATTGTGAATAATTAACTCTATATGATTAAGTTACTAGCCTGAATTCATTATTATTGTTCATTCTTTAGCATTGCATAAGAGTTATGATTATATGCAGTTTTTGATGAAAACAAGTTGTGAATGAAAATGTGTTACAAATATAATTTTATTTTTATTGAATGTATAACATATCGTGAGACGAACGCACAATAGTATTCCCCTTTGATTGTTATTTGCACGAAGGTCAAAAAATATATATTTGGGTTTTGATAACTAAACCATCTTTCTTGAATCGAATACTAAAAACTGGAATAAAGGTTTTAAGACGTCAAACGAAATAAACAATATAGTGCGTCATTTTTTCGAATATAATCAAAAATGTTTATAAGAACCACCTCCTTTTAACCCGGTCAATTTCTATTTAGAGCATCAGTTATGGTTTAAAAACCGATTTTTACATAAACCATTTTGTGTAAACGATTCGCCTCCATGTCGGACCAATGAACTATTCATATCTTATACCTCTGAAGTGGATCGCTAGAAAAAAAATATTAAGAGGTGTTCTTGCTAATAACGTTGTTATAAAGTTATATGTGTATGTATTAATGTACATATTTATTCTCATGCGAAATATGAACAAACCGCAGTATTTTATGGTATTCTTTTGAAAGTGTACATCGATTGTTTTTGACTATTTTTAAGAAGTCTGAAAATTTGGTATTTATTGGTATTAACAAAAAGTTAAAACTAAATTCAGGATTTTTGTTTTGCTTTGAAATGGAGTTATGCGGTTATGAACATTGTCGTTTTTCAGCATGAAGGAGACGTTTTGCTAACAACTCACACAAATTTCATTGAATTGATATTGCATTGCATTGCAACTATGTTTAGAAATAGTTATTTTATCCAAAAATGTTAGCTTGAAATTAATAATTCATCACATTTACGCTGTGCGACGCGCTGGCACCATTTTACAAGAAAAAATCAATTGATTCTCTTAGTTGCTTGAGTTTAATTGTTCCTAATAAACGAAAATCATAATTAATTAAAAAATCTATTTAATTTTAGTTTACTGAATTATAATTCACAGTATGTTCGTAAACAATTCAATAAAATATATAAATAAAACATTCGTTGCAACATAGAATTTATCAGATTGCACAAAAATGTGATTTAAATTTGCTCCAATATGTTGTTACGTTTGCTCGTATATTGAAGAAGAATAATTTATTTTAACAATAAATGTGCTGCCCAATTGAATTAGGTTGCTTTACTACACAGCATATCGGTAACCTTAGACGGATATTGTTCTGAGTCTAAACTAATTAACGCTGGTGTACCCCAAGGCTCAGTATTGTCCCCAACCCTATTTTTGATTTATATCAACGAATTGTTGAAAATCACCAGCAACCCAATAAATAGTTTTGCAGATGATAGTACTCTGCACAAGTCGTTCGAGCCCCTTCCTTCAAAAGGTAAAATGCACGAATGAATTAATCCTGCCCGGAGAGACGCTGCCATAAACGTGAACAAAGACCTGAATAAAGTCGCCGACTGGGGTGACCAAAACCTTGTCAATTTCAACTCCACCAAAACACAGCTGTTGATTGTTTCCAGATTAAAGACCGAGTTCCCCAAAGATATTTTATTTAGTATGTGTGATGAACCAATAGGTGAATGTAAAAACATTCGTTTATTGGGTGTCACAGTTTCAAATGACCTACTCTGGAACGATCATGTAATGGCGATGGCAAAAAGCGCGTCTAAAAAACTCGGTCTCCTAAATAGATGCAAAAAATTTTTCACTCCATACCAATTGCTCCATGTTTATAAGTCCTATATTCGTCCCTGTATGGAGTACTGCTGTCAAGTTTGGGGTGCTGCCTCTGTTTCCATCTTGGCCCTCTTGGACTCTGTTCAAAAGCGAGCTATACGAATTGTAGGTGATCGAACTTTGACATCAAAACTTGATTCCCTACAACATCGTCGCACTGTTGCTGACCTCGTTGTTTTTTACAAATATCGTCATCAGCAGTGCTCAGATGAAATCAGCGGCATCATGCCTCAAACTTATTCTTATCCCCGTTCCACTCGGCAATCGGCTGCCGCAACCAGTGAAACGGTAAAGATCCCGCGCTGTCATACTGGCAGATCGCAGAGAGACTTCTTTGTCCGAACTGCGTACAAATGGAATAGTTTGCCGGAACACTTAGTCTCAGGTGGCTTCAACCCACAGATGTTTAAAAAAAGCGTTAATCTACACCTCAGAACGCCAGTTGTTGTGGGACCCAGGTCTAGACCTAGGTCTTAAAAGGTATTTATGTGTTGTTGTGACACATATTCTAAACCCTATTACACAACACATTTTATTAAAAAAAAAAAAAAAAAAAAAAAAAAAATATCGATCGATCAAAAAGATAATATTATTACTAACGAAATGTTGAATTTAGAATTTTAGTTTGAAATTAATTATAGATGTGGTTATGAATTATGAGAATTGTTGCACTTAAAATTTCTTCTGTTATTGATTTTAATTTTGATTTGTTTAGCCCCAAATGCTCGAAAAATTGTAAAACGCTATTACCAAATGTCCCTCTGCTTCCAAACCATAATCCTCTAACTGTCCAGCCACTAAAGTTGTACATATTTTTGTATTTTTTTTTTATAAAACGGGATGCATCCTTCATATATTGAACAGTTTTCGTTGGCAATTTTCGTATCGTGTTCCGGATCGTTGATTTCGTAACGGATTGTGGGGTCGATGATATATGCTTTCTTCAATTTGGTATCGAACGCCACGTTGTCACTAAATCTCGACCGCCCTTCGGAGTCTATCGCATATACCTCTATGAAACATATTAGTCCCTTTTCCTCCAACAATTTTGCAAGCTGATTTTTGATCTTGTGATGCCGAGCGGTGATTAGCTGTGTATTTGACTGACAACTTCCGGTTACATGAGCAATAGATTCAATCTCTCTGTTGCATTTGCGATAGAGGGCGGAAGGAGAGACATTACCAGGCACACCATTCAGATTAGCGTAATTTGAATTGAGTTTGATGGCTGCAAGCCATTCTGATGAGGATAAGGTGTTCTTGTTGTAAATAAAATCGGTACTTGGAGTATCTGTTTGAAAATGTATAGCTCCTGATCCTTGGTATTTTAAACTGCACCAATTTTCGTAACTTTTTTGCCGTAATGCTTGTCGTAATGCTTTTGTTGAATCACCCTCGACGCCAAGCGATTCAATGCAATTCGACATTTCAGTTGAACAATCGTAAACTTCATGGAACAGACCATCGTCGATATTTGATAGTTTTTTTGCAATGGCGAAATGTTGAAGATGGACTTCCTAACTTGATCTCAGGATACCTAAGCCTCTCAGTTTTCGTGGCGAATAAAATAAATTGTCGTTGGTTCGTATCGAAAGTCCAATAATTTCTTTAATTGTTCGTCGAATCATTATATCAAGTCCGTCCGTTACATATGATGGAATTTTATTTATTGGAGCTGTCTGCAAAGGATATATCAATGTCGGAAATATATATTGATTGACTATGTTCAATTTCTGGTCTGGTTTAAGTAATGGTGATGTTGATAGTTTATTCAAATTTTGGTTTATTTTCTCGATTATGGAATGATCGAAAATTAATTCAGAAGAAAAAGAGCAACCGAGGTATTTAATTTTTTCATCAGCTTTGATACTCATGATTTCATTACCGTCTGATAGTATAATTTTGTCTTCAACGATTCTACCTTTTACGATGACAATTGTTTGGCTTTTTTTTGGATTGATCTCACGAAAAATATTTCGGAAAAGGTCTTGCACCAAATCAATGGAAAGTGTAGCATCTTCTTTAGAATTTGTAGAAACTGCCTGGTCGTCTGCAAAACCGGTCAAACAAAGTGCACCATTAGACATGACCTAACTTATGAAGTTGTTATTTTTATCCCTCCCACCGACTAATTATGTTCCTTTTGACTCGAAAATGAAGTGTATGCAGTTTTACTGAAATCGGAAAATAATTACCCACCGCGCAGTGGCGTCGAAGATAAGAAAATTAGCAGAATAATAGGATTTTTTATGTTTATCAGATATAATCATCTTAAAATATAGTATATTTCATAATTTCGATTTTTTATTAAAAGCTAATTACTTTACGATTCCAACGAGCCTAAGTATGTAGAAATCGATCTTAGGAAAGCGTTTTTATCGAATTTCTTCTTTTTAAATCAAAAAAAAAAAATTTCTGCGAAAATTCAGAAAAAATAAATTTTTATGTTAGATTTAGACTTTGTTTGAGTAACACAAATTTTTATTTTTGGATACATTGCTAGCAGAATTAACTGGGCATGGTAAAGTAGATCGTTTGCCAAGCATAGTAACATTTGGTAATATTGAGAAATTATTAACGGTTCCATAATGCAAAGAAGGGAGCAGCTTATCGATTGCGAATGCGATATATGAATGCCTTGAAGAATGGGATCTTACTGATAAAGACGAAGCCATGTGTTACGACACGATATCAAGTAACGCTGGATCAGAAAAACGTGGAAAAAAAGATTGACCACAACTTGATTCGATTCCCATGTCGTCATCACATACAGGAGATTAAACTACGGGCTGTTTATGATCTCAAATTTGGAAAGACCACAGCACCCGATGTTTATCTGTTCAACAAATTTCAGAAGGCATGGGACGATGGTAAAATTAATCCAACAATGTTCAAAAGTGGAATATCGGACAAAAAACTGGGAAACAAAATTCCAAAACAGTCGTGAGAAGCTCTAGTAATTTTTTGTCGTGAAGAGTTGGAAAAATCACACCCACGCAGCGAATATAAAGAATTTTTGGAAGTTACATTGATTTTTCTTGGCGAAACCATTGAGAATTACAAATTCAAACGCCCAGGTCCGACAAATCACGCCGTTTGCATTTTTTCGAGACGTTTGCATTTTTCTGATTATGTTGTATGTAAAAATTTGGTTCAAATGCATAGATGGAACAGCAGCCGCAAATCAGGATTTGGATTTCTTCAAAATTGACCAGAGTTTCAGAAGAAATGTTGAACAAAATTTGTTATCATCTTCACTATTTAACGGAAGCAAATATTGGCTTGGCTTTTTTCGACCAAGAGATTTCGTTTGATGAAAAACGAAAAATGGTTCAAAACCTTGAGGTCCCAGCACGAGACATCCCCATCGCACCCTTAACTTGCAAAAAAGATTTTGACGCAGTCAAACATATGCAACTTTTTGCTAATAAGAACATTAGTGATTTTTTCACAGAAAAAACTCAGAGTTTTTTTAATCGATTTAGAATTTGTATTGATTTTTTGCTACATGTCCCATCGGAATAAGGATTTCGTTGTTTTGCCAAAGTTTGCATGTTGTTAATGATACCGCCGAACTCAGTGTTAAGTTGATGACACGCAATACAACAACATTCTAACTAAAGACGAGGAAGGTACACAATACACCATACAGGTGGTCGAAAACTACAGATGCAAATACCCATCATACAGTAAATCTAATTTAATTTATTGATTTCTTTTGGAAAAATGTTGCTTTTGAATGAAAAATTATTATAAATTTAACCATAAAAATTAATTTTTTTCTTTGAAAAAAGATTATTAAGAATTAGTGAATTTTCGTATATGTAAGAAGAAAAATTAAGTTAAATCGCTTTTCTAAGATCGATTTCTACATACTTAGGCTTGTTAGAATCGTTAATTAATTAGCTTTTAATAAAAAAAATCAATATTATGAGATATATTATGTTTTAAGATGATTATATCTGATAAAAATAAAAAATCCTATTATTCTGCTAATTTTCTTATCTTCGACGCCACTGCGCGATGAGTAATTATTTTCCGATTTCAATAAAACTGGATATAGTTCATATTCGAGTCAAATGGAACATAATTAGCCGGTGGGAGCGAAGAAAAAGATGGTTTGAAAATTGTTCATACATATCTGGTCATGCCTAGTGCACCATATCAAATACAACCATATTCATTTGATATTTGGTCTCCGTTCGCATTGGCAAATTGTTGATCGCAAATTTCTTTGTAAATAAAATCAATTGCAATGTTAAACAGGATGGGTGACAAAGGACCACCTTGTGGGACACCGCATTGTACGTTTATAGGTTTTGATTTTCCTTCGTTTGTTTGCATCGACACTTCATTTTTTATAAGAAGATTCATAATTAGGTCTTGTAAATTTGATGAAATACCTTGAGCTTTAAGTGCTTCTGAGATGTGAAGATGACCTACTCGGTCGAATGCTTTCGAAACATCGAGGAATGTTATTACACAATCTTGGTTGATTTGTTGTTGTTGTAGCGACGCGTGGTGGTGCTATTCTTCCGGCTCCAAGTCCAGATTCAGGAAGTCTGCTACTGCCCTTGGGCGGTACCACAGATCTTCCTTCGTCAGGTCGGTTGGTTTCTCTGGACAATTGAAAAGGTGGTTAGCATCATGTGGCGTGCCCTCACATATAGGACACTTGTCAACAATTTCATGGTCAATTCTACTCATGTAGTTATTTAAGATGCGTGACAAACCGGATCTTAACTGCGCTAGGATGGTTCTGGTGCTGCGTGGCAGTTTTACCTCTTCAGCAGCGACTTGTGGTGGTTTGCTATTAAGAACTCGATTCGGGGCGTAGTTCTTTATTGTGTCTTCAACGGTTTTTGTATGAATCTTTTTCAACCCCCTCCTGTACGTAGGCTCGTCGATGTTATTTATGTCTTCATTGTTTTTAACATCTTGTAGGAAGCATTTTGCCGTCCTTCTTATGTCTCTAGGTGGTGTTGTCATGGATAAGGTGTCATTGTAGGGATGCTGCTCTCTATGACAGGACCAAAGAGATTGTTTGGTAAGCATTTCGTTGTGTTCACGGACCGACAATATGTCACATTCTTCGTGCAAGTGATCTCGGTGGGCAATCAGGTGACATCCGGTTGCTGTACGCAAGGCTGCGTTCTGTGTTATCTGTAACTTATTCCAGTGGGTGTCAGCGACTTGGGGTGTCCATATAGGGGCAGCGTAATTTATGAAAGGCCTTCCTATTGCTTTATATGCCGTTATTATTGTGTTTTTATCCTTACCCCACGAACTGCCCGCTAGAGCTTTCAGTACGTTATTCCTGTATTTACGTTTTGTATTTATTTGTTGAGCATGAGCGTTGAATTTAAGTAGTGGATCGAATGTTACCCCCTGCAGTTTTGGGTTTTTCACAGTAGGAATTAGTATGTTGTCAATGCAGATATTGAATGTTGTATTTACCTCCTTCGTCCATGTGGTGAAAAGTGTGGAAGTGGACTTTTCAGTGGACAATTTCAATTTTTTGGTTTTAAACCATTCATTCAAGGTGTTGAGGTAGGCGTTTAGGACATTGGTGAGTTGTTCCAGGTTGTTTCCTGTTGCAAGCACCGTGCAGTAGTCTGCATATGACGTGATAGTTATTCCTTCCGGTGGTGCAGGTAAACTATCTAAGTAGAGGTTGAATAATGAAGGCGAGAGAACTCCACCTTGTGGAACTCCTTGTCTGAGCACTCTCATCTTAGATCTAGAATTACGGAACTCAACGTATGTTTGGCGGCCTCTTAGATAATTGCACAACCAGCGCTTTATTAGAGCTGGCAGATTGGTGTTGAATATGTCGTTCAGTAGTGCAGCATGTGACACTGTGTCGAAAGCTTTTGACAGGTCAAGTGCAACTAAAATTGATCTAGCACAGGGTTGTTTTTGGTTTAGACCATCGCTGATTTGGTTTTGGATTCTATGAAGCGCGGTGGTTGTACTGTGTGCTTTCCTAAAACCATGCTGATGTGACGCCAATTTGCAAGATTCTGTTAACCGAGGTAGTAGTAGTGCTTCTATCAATTTTGCGACCGATGAGAGGATAGAGATCGGTCTATAGGATTCTCCCTTTTCTTCAGGCTTGCCAGGTTTCAAAATGGGACTTATTCTAGCCGTTTTCCAGATATTTGGTATCTGGAGCGTATTTAGTGATGTGCTGAGTATGGTAGTGAGAAAGTTCAATCCTTTGGGTCCAATGTGTTTTAGCATAATGGCTGAGATGCCATCTGGTCCAATAGCTCTAGATGGTTTGGATTTCTTTATTGCGTTTCCAACATCTTCTTCGGAAAATATGATACCCTCGAGATTTTCAGTATTAAGGTTGCGCATGTCTTAATACTGACCTAGTTTCTTTTTCATGTTTACTTTGCTTTTCTGTAAACTGCGTGTTGAATTTTGTTGCGCATTTTCTATGGTTTTCGGTTGGGATATCATCGAAGGAGATCATGCAGTTGTTATGCATCTTGGTTGAGTCGTTTTGCTTTATGTAGACATGCGTTTATCAATTTTGCATTTATATGACATCCAGGCATACCAGTTATAAATCCTCTTTGACTGTAGTTGATTTGAATCTGACGTCGTAGTTTTTTGTCTAGTAATTTTTCGATGATTCTTCTTACGACGGAATATATAGTGATTGGCCTCCAATTAGGGACTTCGTTCACATCGTCGCCTTTGTCGATTAATATAAGTTTACCTTCGCGGAAACGTTTTGGGACAAATGAAGATGACAGCATAGAATTTGTAATACATGAGATGGATTTCGATATATTCATTTGTCTTAATGTCTTCATAAGTATACGGTCCGATCCTGGAGATGTGTCCATTGATATCCTTTTCAATTGTTTTTTCACGTCCTCCTCAGTGACAATGATATTTCCTTTATAACCATTTGACTGATACGATTCCAAAATTCTATTATTTTTCTTCTCGAAAATCTTTTTAAAATGTGTTTCGAGTATATTCATTTTTATTTTGCATTGGTTGGACGTACCATCGCTCAAAACTTCGCGTACCGCTTTCTTACGTTGATTATAGTACCAGTACTGTGTTAAATCATATTTATACTGATCTCGTCGACGTTGTTTTGATTTAGCATCGCTTCGTTGTGGATTAAATGAACGGGATTGTTGTGTTGCTGTAAGTGTAATTTTTTTCTGTTGCCTCAGTCGGTAGAATTTAATGGCTGGATGTTTCGGTCCTGGCAATTTTTCATTTGCTTCGAATAAAAATTTTATATATGAATCGATGTCACTATCGAATTTAATTTCATCTAAATTGTCTTCATTTTCATGAGCTTCGAATATTTTTTCCCATTTCTTGCATTCTGGTTCCAATTCGGACTGCTCAGTTCTAATATTATCAACATTTTTAGTATTTTCCGACTTCCGTGTTAGTCGTGAAGTGATTTTATCTGCTGTACTATCATTAGCTTCACATGCGTGCCGATTTCGATGTATTTTCATGCCCGTAAGAGTTGCAAACCCTTGTTTGCAGACATCACATGCGAATGATTTTTCTTCTAATTGTTTTTCAACGGTTGATTGCATGTTGGTGATCACTTTCGATATTGATATTATTGATTTTCTCGCTTGTTTTTTATTTATATTCCGTACGTAATTGCCCGTAGGTATTGATGTTAGTTTTTTGATGTTTTTGAGTTTTAGGAATTAAACGTCGAAAATGTCCGCTGTCTATCGGTACATCGAAAAGCAAGAATACCTTCGTTTTCTGTTTATCTATTTCTACATTTCCTGTTAAACCAAAATCATAACAGATAAACTAATTTTGGTCGTCTATGTCTCGTTGTACAATTTGTCCAGCAAAATTGTAAATTTCAGCGATCGAACATAATTCAGAAAAAGTTTTGTAAATTCCATCTTGCAGCAACATATATTCGACGTATGCATTTTTGATCGTATTATTCATATTTTCATTTTCACCATATTTAGATAAAGATTCTATTTTATTTTGCAAATTGAATATAATATTGTCCTTAAATCTTTCCCAATTTGATTGAAAACCAGATGAGTTTCGAGACAAAATATAATTCACAGCTTCTAGTCGTAATTTCTTTTCGTTCGGAATGTTATTTAATTTTTCGTTATTATTGTTTACAAAATCGGCTAATGATAGGAATAAACAGTTTCCATCGGCTGCATTTTCTTTTATGTCAAATAGTAGACAAATATTTTCCGTGTTTTTTTCGTATCCAGGAATACGTATTTCTAGTTTATTTTCCATTGTATATGATCAATGTAACGCTTATGTTTCATTCATTGTGTTTTCCATGATTTTAATTGGAGAAAATTGGTTTTTTTTATTTATTTATTTTCAAGAGCAAACATTTTTCACGTCTAACTCAAACGCCTACTTAATCGAAAAAAAAAATAATAAATAAAAATAAATAAATAATAATTGATAATAATAAATAATAATAATAATTAATAATAATAAATAAAATAATTATAATCTGTCAATTTATTTAGAAAAACATTAATAGTAATAAATGGTCAGTGCTTCTAAGATCCCGAGCAGAAATTAGTTATGGAATGAGTGAAAACAGTCGAGGCGTGATCCGAGTCAGATCAGACCAGGAAAGGATAAGCTCTATTAGGGCAATCAGATGTGGGTCTGTTTCGGGCCTGATTTAGGATGCCCCTTAAGGGTGAATATATCCGGAACTGATTTGGTTCTTCGTATTTAACCCCTAGTTGAGCAATCTGATCAATGTCAAATCTCGATCACCCGCAATTCGTATAGCCCGCTTTTGAACAGAATCCAAAGAGGGCCAAAATGGAAATAGAAACAGCACCCCAAACTTGGCAACACTACTCCATACAGGGACGAATATAGGACCTATAAACATGGAGCAATCGGTATGGAGTGAAAAATTTTATGAATCTATTGAGGAGGCAGAGTTTTCTAGACCTATGACATGAAATGTAATTGAACATCAAATTAATTGGGCGTGAACATTTTTATCCAGTTTCAACTCCTTCCAATTTATAGGAACAGTTGGAAAATATCAAGTTGTTGCAGATTAAAGGTCGTTTTTTAACGAAAATTATAATTATTTGGGAGATGTTTCTTGAGTAATTTTTTGTGTGATTCCAGACTTCTGAATAACAGGAACAATTGGAAAATAACAGAAGTTTTTATATTCGAGTCCTACAAAGTTTTTATCTGCCATTTTCCTTGAATCGGCCGCTTTTTCCCTCGGGAAACTCCGAAACATGGCGATTACCCGGGGTCTTGTATATTTATTACCATAATTTTGTTATTTATTAAAGGGGGTGGAAATTTGTTTTAGAAAACGAGGACAAATTTGTCCGACAAAAAATTGTCTGGTTTTGTCGAGTCCGACAACTCAAACTCGCCAAAATACCAGGGTATTTTTTTTTTTTTTTTAATAAAATGTGTTGTGTAATAGGGTTTAGAATATGTGTCACAACAACACATAAATACCTTTTAAGACCTAGGTCTAGACCTGGGTCCCACAACAACTGGCGTTCTGAGGTGTAGATTAACGCTTTTTTTAAACATCTGTGGGTTGAAGCCACCTGACACTAAGTGTTCCGGCAAACTATTCCATTTGTACGCAATTCGGACAAAGAAGTCTCTCTGCGATCTGCCAGTATGACAGCGCGGGATCTTTACCGTTTCACTGGTTGCGGCAGCCGATTGCCGAGTGGAACGGGGGTAAGAATAAGTTTGAGGCATGATGCCGCTGATTTCATCTGAGCACTGCTGATGACGATATTTGTAAAAAACAACGAGGTCAGCAACAGTGCGACGATGTTGTAGGGAATCAAGTTGTGATGTCAAAGTTCGATCACCTACAATTCGTATAGCTCGCTTTTGAACAGAGTCCAAGAGGGCCAAGATGGAAACAGAGGCAGCACCCCAAACTTGACAGCAGTACTCCATACTCCATACTCCATACAAAATCAATCAACAAAACTAGTTTTCACAGGATTGTTTAACAAAAATTAGTGAAATGGTCATATTGTCCGACAAATTTTCGGCCGCGTTTTTTCAGTCCGACGACTGGAAAACGGAATCCTGGCGGGGTAGTGTTTATTGATTAATTATGTCTAATTTTTTTTTTTATAGTTTTAATTAATATTATTTTACTCTGATACAATTGTCCGACAAATTACTGTCCGCTAACTATCGAAAAATGTCATAATTACAAACACGATAGCGTACGCTCAATATCATCATCCACGATATACCAACATTAGTCATTAATTTTAGTAGTTTGTTCTTAAATATTATAAATTGATAAAAATTATAAATAATAATAAAAAATTATTAAATAATTTCGTAATAATCTAATGAAATCATTATAATAATCAAACTGTAGTCGTTACTATGTAGATTTTTAAACGTATCTCAGTAACCCAAGGTTGGCAAATATCATGATATTTATATAAATATCAAAATATCCGATATATATCAGATATATATCCGATATATATCTAGTTCTGATATTTATTTTGAATAAGTTGTTTATCTTAAATATTATACAATATATGGCCGTTTCCACACTTGTATGCAGTGCAATGCGTCACTCCCTCGTTTCTTACCTCTTCGCCTATAAAATAAATTCAAATATGGCAACTCCAATTTAGTTTATAGGCAATTTATCAAGCCTATTCATCTATATCTTCGACTACACAAGTCCAAATTGAACGAATACGGTCGCTCGTTTTGTCTTGTTTATTTGGTCAAGTTGCATCATCACTACCCACCCATAGAAGGTTGTAAAAACGGTCCAGTAATGGTCCATTACTGGCAACCAGTAATGCAGGAATGTTCGAGTGGCAACCATAACTGGACCATTAACATAATGCTACTGGATGGTAACATCAAACAATAAATGACTGTCCTTCAAGGGCAGAATAAAAGTCAGCAATGGCCCATACAAGGTTATACAACTAGTCCAGTAATGGTCAATTACTGGCGACCAGTAATTCAACAATGGCCGGGTACTCGAAACCATGACTCATAGTACTGGTAACTACGACTCGGCCATTAACATAATTTTGCTTGTTGATAACTTCGGACAATAAATAGGTGCCATTCATTTGCCAAAGGAAAAAAAGCAATGGCCCATACAAGGTTGTACAGACCAGTAACAGACCAATAATGATGACCAGTATTGCAGCAATGGCCGAGTACTGGCAATCATGACAGTTCCAATAAAAAAATATAAAATATCATATGTAAATTTAAATAAATGAAATACAAAATAATTAAAATAAGTAAAAATGAAAAAGTGAATTTTTCAAAATACATATTCCTAAAATGGATAATACTCTAGTGAATTTTTTACCAAATAACAAAGATCGCCCAATTCATGGTTCAATGCGGCGCAATGGTTCAGAGCACTGGCGCAATAACAATAGCCAATTATTGTTAACTATTAACGTGCCATTACTTGGCCATTTAAAGTAAACCCCACTGATTAATTTCTATAAACCGTAGATTGGTCGCGTCATGGATACAGTAATGGTCCTACAACAATAGCCAAATATTGTTTACAATTCATGGAGAAGTGCTTGGCCATTCTAAAGGTAATGGCCATTCAAAGGTAACTAGGCCATTCAAAGGTATCTAAATACTGGCTCGGTCGATGAATCGTTCTTGTACTGGCCCAATAACAGAAGTCAAGTACTGTAAACCTGATTAGCTGATTATTTTGGCAACGCTACTACAGGGAGCATAAACGCACAAAAAAAGTACTGTTAAGTTAACCATTAAAGGGCCAGTGCTTGCCGAATTTCAAATTCTGGAAAACCTGCTTGGGCGGTCATTTCATTCCACCACGTTATTGGTGGTGTATTTCTAAACTGATATTGATATACATATTTTTGAAATGGTGTAGATTCAGTTGAAAGCGCCATTGCAAATGGAATGAAGTCTGAAATAATTATATTTTAATATGAAAGTATATGCTTCTTCTCTTTGGTGGTTGTTCAAACGTTTACCTTTTACCTTAAAATCGATGGTCAAGCATCAATTAGCTAGGTGATGATGTGCATTTAAAGCAATGTCTCTCCTTCGATCAAAAAGTTTTTTAACTTCTAAAGGATGCTCTATTTTAAAATGGACTTCCAGTTTATTCCAAATTTCTACTACAACGGAAATAGTCGTTTTATCTCTTTGAGGTCTTTCTAAAGCAAATGCTATTCTCTTTAGATACAAAGCATATGTTTAGCATTCCTTAAAATATTTATGTCATAAATTTAGTTATGTCAGGATCCTTGTCAGCTTTAAGGGCATGGCTGAACTAGGTAACATCGATTTGGCATACGTTTTGCAGGCAGTGCTGTGACTGCTAACAGTTTGTTCCAAATTTAAGGTAGGAATAGTTAATTAATTCTTTTTTATAAATATCATGATATATATCAGAGAATAAATATCGTGATATATATCAATGATATATATCGGATATATATCATTGATATATATCATGCCAACCTTGCAGTAACCCATTGGACTAATTATATTTTTGTTAATTGTAGTAGGCCGTTGTTAAAACAAAATTAAAACAAATCTCTCTCTCTCTCTCTCTCTCTCTCTCTCTCTCTCTCTCTCTCTCTCTCTCTCTCTCTCTCTCTCTCTCTCTCTCTCTCTCTCTCCTCTCTCTCTCTCTCTCTCTCTCTCTCTCTCTCTCTCTCTCTCTCTCTCTCTCTCTCTCTCTCTCTTTCTCTCTCTCTCTCTCTCTCTCTCTCTCTCTCTCTCTCTCTCTCTCTCTCTCTCTCTCATTACTATTCTACAATTTGATTCCTATGTTGTGAGTTTACACAGAGAAACAAGATTCTCTGGGATACCAAGGAATATGATCGGAGATAAAATAATATCATATGCTTGCTTGAAATCAACGTAAAGCTGATGAATGCTGATGTTAATCGTCCAATATTTTTCAAGAATCCTTAAGGTAAAACATTGATCTACGAAAACAACACTGATAGTCACCGATGATAGATTCGGCGAACGGAATGAGTCTAGCAAGTACGACATTAGCTAGAATTTTATATGCAGTGTTTATCAGTGCGACTCCATGATAATAAGCACACTTTAGGAGGCCACATTTCTTGTGTTTCTTGTTATTTTCCATTCAGCAGGTTGTTTTTGTTGGTCCCAGATTGCAAGAATCAGGTCGTATATATACTACTTTTCCGTTCTCGCGGCGAGTAAAAATATCATTTATATTTATATACTCTATCGGTGCATATAGCTTTAAATCTGGTAAATAGAAAAAATGGCAATATTTGTTCCTTGTTAAAATTGGCGCATATTTTTAATCCTTCTCAATCTTTTTAATTAAAATTGTGTAAATAACCTTCTCAACTGGTTAATAGACCGGGAGGCAGCGTTGCATTTTGGTTAGTGATTTGACGCCGATTGAATTTAATTTTTATAGATAGATTAATTATTTGTGATGTAGAAAATAAGAGTCAGCCGTCAGACTTGCGGGGGGTGTGGTTGTGGGAGACTTTTAAACTGGTAAAAAAAACGAATTCCAAAAGTAATTTGATGCCGCTTCAAAATTTGTATGATGCATGTTTACACCATAACAATTGAAAAAAAAGTCGTCAGCTGATTGGCGGATGGGGGATTATACGTCAGCTCCTCGTATATATCAGTATAAAAATGCAATATAGTCAAGACCTTTCTGCATAGGATCTTGATGAAACTTTGGCAAATGATCCAGGTTCACTTGAAAATGGAAAATCTGAATTAATTTTAAATTTGGACAAAATGGCGGAGGGTCTCCCGAACACCTCTAAGTTTAAATCTTCAATAACTTCTAATCCCGACTTATGATCTTATGGAAACTTGGTATATACATTTTTAGTACTGTTTCCAATATTTCTGCGTACCAACTTCCGGTTTGACAGTTCCGGTTAAAAAGTTTTTTTTCCAGGTATTTATCCCTACTGTAGCCTACAATTACCGATCGATTTTCATGAAACGTTGGTAAACGCTTTCCAGTAACATGAAAAACATTTTGTTAGCTTTTGGAGTACATTGGATAAAGGGTTGGGGGGTCCACCATACAACAGATGGTTTTTTCCACAATGTTTTTTATGTTTGTTGGGAGCATAAAACATTCGTTCGGGAATGAATTTTGACGACATTTTGGAAAAAGATGCAAATATGTATGGCAAGAAACTGATTAGTTCTTTAGCGATAGTGAACAAAGTGGTGGGGGGTCACCCAAACACCTGTTCTTTTTAAAGCTAAATAACATTTGTACCTGATAATCGAATTGGATGAAACTTGGTACATAAACATTTGGTACGGTTCACAACAGTTCTGCATCCCAACTTCCGGCTTTTCATTACCGGTAAAAAATTTTGGTTCGTAATTTTTTGAAGTTTTTTCAGTGCCTACAATAATGAAGTGATTATGATGAAACTTATGGAAAAAGTTTCAATTAGTGAAAAATAGTTATCATCTTTTGGGACACATTGATCAAAGTGGCGGGGGTCTACCATTCAACTGCTGACTTTTCGCACTTGGTTTTTAAAGTTTGTTGAGAGCATACAGACTTCATTCATTAATCAATTTTAGTGAAACTTTGAAAAAATATGGAGACTTAAATGACAAAAAACTGATTAGTTTTTGGACAATATTGAGATAAGTGGTGGAGGGCCTCCCGAACACCTGCTTATTGTGTCACCATTTTTGCAATGTTTGTTGGGAGTACCAAACATTTTTACCGGAAATGAAAAGCCGGAAGTTGGGATGCAGAACTTTTGTGAACCGTACCAAATGATTATGTACCAAGTTTCATCCAATTCGATTATCAGGTGCAGATGTTATTAAGCTTTAAAAAAACAGGTGTTTGGGTGACCCCTCACAACTTGGTTCACTATCGCTAAAAAACTAATCAGTTTCTTGCCATACATATTTGCATCTTTTTGCAAAGTGTCGTCAAAATTCATTCCCAAACGAATGTTTTATGCTCCCAACAAACATAAAAAACATTGTGGAAAAAACCATCTGTTGTATGGTGGACCCCCCAACCCTTTATCCAATGTACTCCAAAAGCTAATAAAATGTTTTTCATGTTACTTGAAAGCGTTTACCAACGTTTCATGAAAATCGATCGGTAATTGTAGGCTACAGTAGGGATAAATACCTGGAAAAAAACTTTTTAACCGGAACTGTCAAACCGGAAGTTGGTACGCAGAAATATTGAAAACAGTACTAAAAATGTATATACCAAGTTTCCATAAGATCATAAGTCGGGATTAGAAGTTATTGAAGATTTAAACTTAGAGGTGTTCGGGAGACCCTCCGCCAGTTTGTCCAAATTTAAAATTAATTCAGATTTTCCATTTTCAAGTGAACCTGGATCATTTGCCAAAGTTTCATCAAGATCCTATGCAGAAAGGTCTTGACTATATTGCATTTTTATACTGATATATACGAGGAGCTGACGTATAATCCCCCATCCGCCAATCAGCTGACGCCTTTTTTTTCAATTGTTATGGTGTAAACATGCATCATACAAATTTTGAAGCGGCATCAAATTACTTTTGGAATTCGTTTTTTTTACCAGTTTAAAAGTCTCCCACAACCACACCCCCCACTACTTTAGCAGCTGACGGCCAAATTTATCATCAGCTGGAGTTAATTAATTAAAATAAATAAAAATCAACCGGCATCAAATGACTTTTTCATTTGCAACGCTGCCTCCCGGTCTATAATGTTCCTTAAATTTTTAAAATTAATATGAAAACATGTTTTACATCATTTTTTACGTACATATTATAATTTTTCTATTTACAAAAATTTTCTAATTTTCTTTATACAGTGTCATCTGTAAACGTTGTTTCATTAAAAAATGTTACGTCATAAATGTATACATTAAATTTGTTCATAAATATTAGCAACTTTAACAAAGAAACAAAAATAATCGTTCTCCTGAAATATTTTTCTCATTTTCTTGTCGGACTGGCCGAACGCGGCTATATTTTTGTCGGACAACTCGATTTTTTATAATAACAAATGGTTTTTTATCGTGTTTCATTTTTGTCTGACATGTGGTAATCAATAAACACTACCCCGCCAGGATTCCGACTTCCATTCGTCGGACTGAAAAAATGCGGAAGAAAATTTGTCGGACAATATGACCCTTGAATTTCACTAATTTTTGTTAAACAATCCTGCGAAAACTAGTTTTGTGGTAATTGATTTTCAATGCCTTGGTATTTTGGCGAGTTGGAGTTGTCGGACTCGACAAAACCAGACAATTTTTTGTCGAACAAATTTACCCTCGTTTTCTAAAACAAATTTCCACCCCCTTTAATAAATAACAAAATTATGGTAATAAATATACAAGACATCGGGTAATCGCCATGTTTCGGAGTTTCCCGAGGGAAAAAGCGGCCGAATCAAGGAAAATGGCAGATAAAAAAGTTCAAGGACAAGCGCCTTACAAAGTATAAAATATGTGGTAATCAGAAAATTAAGTAGGTGAAGGCCCAGGGACTATTATATTTTGTATTCAATTTATTTCAATTTAGCTATAATATATTTTATTTGAATGTATTTTCCTTATATACAAAAGACAAAGTTTATGTACATATATGTTTATGTTTTATTATTATATCAGGGACTGCTCCGGCTATCCCAATCAGTGTTTAAGCCGACTATCCCATTAAGGGCCTGATAGGGCAAAAGCGTTACTCATTATTGGACCCCAACCAAGCTACCCTCCTTTCAATTCCTGATTCAAATTAGGGCAAATCTGATCAGGACCCTATTTGAGCCCTGACAAATGTCTGCTCGGGATATTACCTTGGCTAGTGATCTCACTGGTATTGCCAATGGTATGTGATATCTCACGTCAACTCATATGTCAAGAGCAAGGATTGGAGGGCGCGGGTTTGTTTCACCCGTTTATAAAAAATTAACAAATTAACAAAAACTGATGATCTATGCTGACTTATGCTGACCTTGGGTCCTTTTACTGAACACTCATTTATCTACCACCAATATTGTTATCATTAAATAAAATGCTACGAAATTTTGTGTAAAACTGGTATTGCAGTAAACAATTGTGTAATTCGGGTTTGTTTCTTAACTAAATCACTATAGCAAATTATAACAGATGGACTCCTAACACAACTAAACATAACTAAATTCTATTCATGTTGATAAAATAATTTTTTGGATTTTGTGGTAATGTATAGTCTTTATCTCGGTTATTCGTTTGAGTTGTTTATTTTAAAGCTAATACAAATATTTGGCGCCGTATTTAAGTCATATTTTTAAAACATGGCATTAGTTTATAATTATTTAAATAATTTTTCACCTAATCGATAAAACTTTTATTTCAAATATCAAACATGTGGTTTTGACAGAGTGTATTGTTCTTGCCAAATTCACAATATTGTGAACAATTTTACAGAGTGGCCCTATTCCCGAACACATAAATGTTTACAAAATATCGGAATTCGTATTCCGAAATGCCGAAGTGGTGTAAAATTGTACACAATATTGTGAATCTGACAAGAACAATAAAGTTGCTGTAACAATTACAATTTTGTTATTTTTTTCAATACAATTTTCATTGATTGGTGTAAAAATCGATTTGTATAGCAAAAATTAATAAAATAAATTTAAAGGATTCATAAAGTTCAAGATTTTATTAAGATTTTAAATCTATACGATAGCAATAGATCTAACCATTATGCAGTTTAGAATTATAAGTTACTAAAAGTATGAAGTATTTTTGACGAACCTTTGGTAAATCTTTTCAGTTAACATCAAAAGGAACTAATTAGCTTTTGGGAGTCTTATACAATGTGGTCGGTGTCTATCAAACAAATAATGATTTTTTGACTGACCGATATGTTAGGTTGTTGTGTATGGGATGATTTTTGATATCGATATTTTAATTATATGTTAACGTTTGAAGACCTCCTGAAACTGTCTTGACAACTTATTTTTGTTCGCAGCCTAGGTATGTGTGTATTTGTGTTTGTGTGTGTAATCCAATTTAAATGTAAGTTATTACAATTGATTTATCGTATAATAAATAAATCGTTTTAATGCAAATTTTTAGCTAAACCCTAATTGAGCTAATATTAACTGTTTGATGAGTTTCTTTGTTTAATTTTGTAAATTTTTTGCAATTTTTATTTTATTTTGATTTGATTGTTAGACGATGCAATTAAAACAGATTATTATATTGTTTAACTTTACAGCCTCGAAATAGGCAGCAAAGTAAGTTTGGTGTGTCAGTATATCTTATCCAGCAGTCTTGTCAACTGGTTAGTTTTTAAATTTACTGGCAGTTCTTGGCGCGAGCTTTTAGGTCACGTTCCCCATCCCACTAGTTTTTATTTTTCTATTATTTTTAAGAGTGGTTAACTGAACGATAAAACCGATCACATATAAATTATGACATTGGCAAATATTTCATGACAGGATATAGAAAATAAAATAAGAGGCAAAAAGCAATTTTGTTTTAAAAATTTGCAGGCACAGAACTAAATTGGGGTTGCCAATAAGCCAGCTAGTTTCTTAAGAATCTATTAGAATGTTTGGTTTATTTTAGCTAAATATAAACAAAATGAACGATTTAGATGTGTAAGTCTGGTACTATTGTAAATATTTTAAGTATAAGTTTTACTTCAAATTGACTCAACGACTGTTAACTGATCCCGTATTTGCAACCCGATTCGCACCTTCATTTCGCCCTTTAGAAGCAGTTCGTATTCACGAGGGTTATACAAAGAATTTAGTAGCAAATTGTTTATAACTGGCATTGTCAATCTTTATTAAACAGTTATCTAAAAGGTAAAGTTAATGACCGTTGCGGTTATTTTTTAAAAGAATTTTCGATCTTAAATCTATTTAAGATAATCCATGCCATTAGGTTTTAAAATAAAAAGTTCTGTGTAACAGGTATTATAATATGTACCGCAACAACACAAATACCTTTTAAGACGTATAATGCATAACAATATGTGCTCTAAAGCGTTAAACAAACGCTGAAAGTTTGTATTAGAAAATGGACACTAAGCAATAAATATTATCCCTTAATGAAATATGACACAGGTCAATCAATATTGATAAGATGTAAAAAAATAAAATAAAATTTGAAAGATTTGCGAAAACAAAACAAAACAGAGGTTGCTAATAATACAGATAATGCAAGACTACTCAATCTTGTAACAAAATCCGTAAATCATTGATTAGGGTAAACACAACAACGAAATCATGCCTACCTAAATTAAGAATGCCACCGTTGAAAAATTCCAGTTCGACCACTACTAACCATGAGATATCACCTATGCGGCAACAGTGTTAATCTATGTTTAGTATATGTCATCAACATGTTTTATACTTCTACATGAAGGCTGCGCTAAGATCCTTGAGTATTTTAAAAACCCTAGCTGAGATCATTCACTTTCGTTTTCAGAGAAAACAAAGTTTTTTATCACAAAAAAAAAATACAAACCGACATTAACCTTTAAAAAACTTTTTATTTATGTTTTATGTTACGGATACAGAAGTAATTTCGAAAACAACAAAGATTACAAATTATACTTGTTCTATCACAAAAAAGGATAAACTTACTGTTTTAGAACAATATCAATAGAAAAAAATTAAGAAACCTAATAAGAATTTCGTTAAATAAAATGCTAGACATGTAAATGTTTGAACTATTAATTATTATTATTGCATTTCAAGTTCAATATCCTTTCATTTGCGGTAACACCTCTTTAAAACTTGCAAGACAGTTTCACTTAAAATGTGCTAATTAATCTCTTTCCTTTCTTGATAACGTTTGAAGCTTAAAATACGGTTTTATAGACCTTTTTTATCGTAATCAACAATTTATGTTGTTTTACTTAGAGGCAAACTTCCAGTATTGATTTTACATTTGAAAAAAAAAAACACTATTTATAATTTGGGAAGATTTTTTGAATGATTAATACAAAAAACTTCCAAAAGTTGGCAAATGTCCAGCCCTTCCCCAAAAAGGGATCAAAATCCGATATCTCAAATTATAAGCCAATAGCTTTACTATCGGTCCTATCCAAAGTCTACGAGCATTATATTAATACACACATTTCAAAATTTCAGAAGCAAGTCATTTAATAGCCGACAGCCAATACGGTTTTCGAAACAAAAGATCAACTACCGATCTATTAAACTATGCAGCGCATTGTTGGAACAGCATACTTGATAAAGGTATAACCATACGTTATCGCTGTTGACATCTCCAAGGCGTTCGATCGAATCTGGCATGCCAACTTAATCAACAAGCTCGTTGCGTATGGTTTTCATCCCAATGTTGTGCAGCTTATTCAAAATTTTCTATCCAACCGATACATTTCGGTCTCCTTAGACGAATTTTCTTCTGAGTCTAAACTAATTAACGTTGGTGTACCTCAAGGCTCAGTATTGTCCCCAACCCTATTATTGATTTATATCAACGAATTGTTGAAAATCACCAGCAACCCAATAAATAGTTTTGCAGATGATAGTACTCTGCATAAGTCGTTCGAGCCCCTTCCTTCAAAAGATAAAATGCACGAACGAATTAATCCTGCCCGGAGAGACACTGCCATAAACGTGAATAAAGACCTAAAAAAAGTCGCCGACTAGGGTGACCAAAACCTGGTCAATTTCAACTCTACCAAAACACAGCTGTTGATTGTTTCCAGCTCAAAGACCGAGTTCCTCAAAGATATTTTATTCAGTATGTGTGATAAACCAATGGGTGAATGTAAAAACATTCTTTTATTGGGTGTCACAGTTTCAAATGACCTACTCTGGAACGATCATGTAATGGCGATGGCAAAAAGCGCGTCTAAAAAACTCGGCCTCCTAAATAAATGCAAAAAATTTTTCACTCCATACCAATTGCTCCATATTTATAAGTTCTATATTCGTCCCTGTATGGAGTACTGTTGTCAAGTTTAGGGTGCTGCTTCTGTTTCCATCTTGGCAATCTTGGACTCTGTTCAAAAGCGGGCTATGCGAATTGTGGGTGATCGAGCTTTGACATCGAAACTTGATTCCCTACAACATCGTCACACTGTTGCTGACCTCGTTTTTTACAAATATCGTCAGTGCTCAGATGAAATCAGCAGCATCATGCTTCAAACTTATTCTTACCCCCGTTCCACTCGGCAGTCGGCTACCGCAACCAGTTAAACGGTGGAGATCCCGCGCTGTCATACTGGCAGATCGCAGAGACTTCTTTGTCCGAACTGCATACAAATGGAATAGTTTGCCGGAATCCATAGTTTCAGGTGGCTTCAATCCGCAGGGGTTTAAAAAAAGCGTTCATCAATACCTTAGAACGCAAATTGTTGTGAGACCTACGTCTTAAAAGGTATTTATGTGTTGTTGTGACACATATTGTAAACCGTAAAAAATAACCTGAGAAATCGTCATTATTTACTCGAATGCCCCAATGAGAAGTAATTTTCTCAACTCGGGTCAATTCTCAACTTGGGTCAATAATAATAACAAAAAACTACCTAGGTTAATAAAAACAAATTTTCATTTATTTTAAATTGAAATGAAGAAAAAAACACAAACAAATAATAATTGCATTTCTTTGTTTCGTTTTATTTGTATTGTTACGATTACAGAAAAATCCAGACGATTACAGTGACTTCCAGAAAAATCAAATCATAACAAAACACAACAATCAATTAATGAAATGAATAGTGTTGTTGTTGTATTTCGTGGAATTTGGGTCAACAATAAATAAAATTGAATGATTTTATGAATCAAATCAGCATAACGTAAAGTAATCGAATATTCTACTATTTTCACAAGGTTTCTAAAAAGTGACCTCGAATTTTCTAGAAATTAAGGAGAATAGTATATAAGCAATTGCCTCTTGTAGATTAGTAATTAGTTTTATTTTAAACCTGCGACAGTAAAGTTAAAATTATACAAGTGATTTTTAAATTAGTTATTGTGAATAAAGTTATAAGTGTTATTGAGTAGAAATAATTTTTTTTTCTTTATTTTATTTAATTATATTACAATTTTTGATAATATTAATATAATTTTAGATAATTATTTGCAAAAGCATACGCACACGCAAATAAGGTTTCAATAATTTTATATATAATATTTTTTGTCAAATTTAATAAATTATAATGTGTTCCTTTTTTGATAAATACAATATAACAAATAACTAACAATAACAAAAGTTATAAAATAATAACAAATACATATATTTTAATATAATTTAGTTGTGCTTAGTTTGAGCCAATTTTATTCTCAAATTTTATTTAAAAAAAAAAAAATTTCTAATATTTGATTGTTTTTTATTTTTTATTAATTCTTTTTTTTCTTTTGTTCAATCTCATACAAATTTGTGTAGTATTATTTTGAAGGTTGTGTTACTGGAAATTTCTACAATCAACCGTTGGAGTTCTGAAGCTGTTGAAAAAATATTCTAGTTAGGAATATTGTTTGGTGTATTGTTTCCTGTTGTTGTGGAACAATTAAGGAGTTGAATACTTAATAAAACCTGGTGTTTGTGCTTGTGCTAAGCAAATTATGGATGAGAAACTTCTCCAAATCTCAACGGCATTTGATGGAAAGGTCGAGATGATGCAAAGTGAAATTCAAGATTTTGAGCATAAAGTTTCATCGAAAGTTGATAATTTCGAAAAACGTTCGCAAGCTGTTAAAACGGCTAAAGTGACATCACATGTGGTACAACAGATAGCAAATATTAAATTGAAACCACCATCATATGACGGTACCACATCTTTCGGCATCTTTAAGTTCCAGTTTGAGACAGCAGCAGACCAGAATCTTTGGAACGCTGAAAATCGTCTTGCTGCATTAATAGTTGCGCTTAAGGGTGAAGCAGCTGAAGCATTACAGGCCGTACCAGAAAACGACCGCAAAAGTTAAGCAGAGGTAATGAATGCATTTAAACGTAAATATGGCAGCGACCATAAAAAGGAGCTATACCGGATCGAGCTAAAGGGCCGCTTGCAACGGAATGGAGAAAGCCTACAGGACTATTCTTCGACAGTGGAACGGCTTGCACATTTGGCACACTCGAATGCTCCACCAGATTTTATGGACAAAATAAAGTTCGAGGCCTTCATTGATGGTATCCAAGATCCAGAAACCAGGATAAAAGTAATGACTACACCTACGGCGACTTTCCATGAAACAGTCGCATACGCAATTCAATATGAGTTGGTACAGAGAATCTGTAGGCGATCTGTTGGTATCAGAAAAAGTGATGAAGAGAAGAACATCAGAGGGAAAGTTTTGGCACACAGAAATAGAAGTGACACCAGATGCTGGGTATGTGATGAAGAGGGTCACATGGCACGGGAGTGCAAGAAAACGGGGAGGCAGAGAGATGGTCGTCTTCTGTGAAGAACAGAGGAGCCGAAGAAACGCAGCACGTAGGGTTCAGAAACAGCAGTAGGAAACTCCTGTGCTGGATATGTAGGAAATCGGGCCATATCTGACAGAACTGCTGGAACAGGAAGCGTGAAAGATCGTCTCCTATTCAACGGGAGCCCATTGAAGATAGAACTGTGAAGCCAAGAAGTGGGGAGAATGTTAGCTACATCCCAATTTCGAGAATTGCTGTAAATGGTGAAAATTTGGGTATCAACGGACAAATCCAAAATAAAAGTAGCTTCATGATAGTGGATACAGGTTCAGCTCGAACATCCGTTTGCAAAGGTTTGATTAGCGGCGTTTTGGAACCATCAGATCAATTTGAAACTCCGAACAGTAACTGGAGAATGCACTGATATAGCTGGGAAAAGGATCACTGAAATAAAATTAGGGAACAACTGCTATAAATAAGAGGTGCTAGTGGTAAACATTATAGATGAAGTCGTTTTGGGGATGCACTTCTTGAAGGCGAACGGATTCGTCATCGATTTTGAACGTGGAATCCTAACGGTTAATAATGTTGAGATGCCACTACTTGTAAATGAAGCAGAGTCCACAGATATTGGCAGCGATGAGAAACTATGCAGTGCAGATGAGAATCTAGAACCATCATCCAAACAGATGAGGGAAAGAAAAGTCAACAGACGCAGACGTGTAAACAAAAGCCGAAAGTTTAAAAGAAAACAAGTTCAGGTCCATAACGAAATGAGGAACGTAAATGAAGTGGTTCAAATAGCTTCAAACGGGGTCGAATTGCAGCTGAAAACAAGGCAAATAGGAATAGTTCGGGGATATGCAGGAATGGAAAACTCAAGGAAATGAAATGACAACGCCCAGAGTAGTGAGAATCGAAACTCAACTCAGGAACAAAAGGACTAGAAGTAATTCTGAACAGCCTGGGAAATAGAAAAAGCAAAAACATGTTCGGATTCAAAAGTTGGAGGAGAGAGCTAGATCCTGTTCGGGACGAACAGGCTTAAGTGGAGGGTATTGTTACGATTACAGAAAAATCCAGACGACTACAGTGACTTCCAGAAAAATCAAATCACAACAAAACACAACAACCAATTAATGAAATGAATAGTGTTGTTGTTATATTTCGTGGAAGTTGGGTCAACAATAAATAAAATTGAATGATTTTATGAATCAAATCAGCATAACGTAAAGTAATCGAATATTTTACTATTTTCTCAAGGTTTCTAAAGAGTGACCTCGAATTTTCTAGAAATTAAGCAGAATAGTATATAAGCAATTGCCTCTTGTAGATTGGTAATTAGTTTTACTTTAAACCAGCGACAGTAAAGTTAAAATTATTAAAGTGATTTTTAAATTAGTTATTGTGAATAAAGTTATAAGTGTTATTGAGTAGAAATAATTTGTGTATTATTTTGGACGTTGTGTTACTGGAAATTTCTATAATAAACCGTTGGAGTTTCTGAAGCTGTTGAAAAAATATTCTAGTTAGGAATATTGTTTGCTGTATTGTTTCCTGTTGTTGTGGAACAATTAAGGAGTTGAATACTTAATAAAACCTGGTGTTTGTGCTTACTAATCAGTGATCGAACTCTGAAGAGATTTGGGAATTGAGTGACAGCGTTGCTGATCAAAGTTTTCATATTATTAGTAAAAGAAATGAGAGAAGAAATGAGATTGTTGTTCATTGTTGCAACAACTTGTGCAACATGTTGCACCATTTAACATATTCTTATTTAGGACTAACCTATTTAATTCTTTTTTTTCAATCCTGTTGTTTCTCTAGTTATTTCGTTTTAATTATTTGTTTTAATTACGAGTTTGATCGATTTTTCTCCCACCCATATTTTTTCTAAACATATGATATTGCGTTTGAAAAATTATAGGCTTAAATAAATTTTATTCCGAATATAATTTTAGTCTTCTTTCCTTGATTTTATAAAATACAATTTGTTAAATAAAAATTAAAGTAAATAATACGGTGATTTAAAAGTGTTAAATATACTATCAAATACCTACCGAGGAAAATAAATGCTAGTATTTTGGTTTTTGCTTATTATTACAGTGTAGCTAATTTGTTATGTTTATAGTGGTAAAATAGTTTCAAGTGAAACGTGAAACATTTGAAGTTCTACGTGAGCGTTATACGAATACGATTCAGATCGTTTCAGTTTTAATAACAGGTATGTTTCGAAATATTTTAAAACCACTGAGTTCCTATGGCATGTTTTTTTCCTTCTGTAGAGTATAATCGGGAATCAAACAGCGAACATAGCCCGCATGTTAGGAAATTGAATTAACGGATTTCAACGGAACATTTTTAATGACGTTCATGTAGATGTTCATATAGCGGACGTTCTTGTTAATAATAGAACATTTTTTGCAAAGGTCAGGGAAAGGGGACACCAAATAAGAATTTCGTTTATTTCTTTAATAAAATTACATAATAACAGGATTTTGAATTATAGTAGATTTCGGTATTTTTAAATGGAGAATCAATCATTTATATCTTGTTTCCATAAATTATAAATTAATATTTTTTTTGTGTTTTCACGAACATTTAATAATTTTTGAAATTTTCCAGTACAAATTAATATTTAAATAGTGAATTATATTATCCTTTCGATAGAACATAAAGAAAGTTTAGTTCTGATAAGATTATATTATAATATTATTATATTCTTCTACATTTAAATCGATTTATGTGTATACGAATGTTATTGTGCTTGTTTTACAGAGCCTTTTTTGTGAGATATCACGTTTCAAGATAATTTTGATCATTTGATAATATTTGATAATTTAGAAATTAATACTTAAATAGAAATTAGTATTTTAAGTAAGTTCAAGTAATAGTATCCTATATGCCCAAAATTTTTTAGCAGCTCTTACAAGATCCTGAAATTATTGGACAAGACCCCCTTAAAAACATGAGCTTGAGTCGGCAAATCGAGCTGTGTCCAGCTACAACTATTTTCAGGATTCTGATTGTGTGCCTGATTCTTTGAATCTGGTAATATGACAATTGCGTTTATCGAGTTGTGAGTTAGGCCAATTCGAAGTAAGGTTAGAAAAACGTAACAGTATGAACCTAAACTTCCAGGCAACATGATATTTTAAGATATTTAAAAAATGAAATGGAAAATGACTAATATCAAAATCTTATCAGAGCAAATATGATAATTTGTGTTAGTAGTTAAAAAAATTATATATATACCACGAATGAGAAGACTAATATAGACCTCGAACATTATATCCCTCGGCGCTACGCGCTTTAGGATCTAAAAGTTCTGGTCAATGATAGCTTACTTCTCAACCCTTTTATATATTGTACTATTATGAGTTATGACTAATATGATTTCTTCTATTATTTTACCATCCAATTTTGCGACCGGATAAGAACCACTGGCCCACAACAATAACTCATGATTGTTTCCGATGTCACCGTTATTTAGGGTGAAAAATAAAAATTTGGAATTTCCAAAAATTCCAAAGTTTAATTTGTGCAAAAACATAATTTTAAAAAAAAACTATAAAATCTAATTCATTTAATTTTTTTCTTTCGTAACCAACATTTTTGAATAAACAGAATTTTATTTTTAACGTATTTCTGTTATTATTTTTATTATATTTTTTGGCACGAAAGGAATTAAGTGGAATTTTAGATTATGTATTTAGAAAATTCTCGGAAATATTAACAAAAACAAAATTAATGATTTTTATTTTCGAATTTTTTAAATTTTCCAATACAAACAAACAAATTGATTTTTGGAAGCTTGAATAAATTACAGGTTGATTGCTTTTTTCAAATAATTAATAAATGTTTTTTTTAGGCGAAATTATGACGTTGAATTATGTCAAAAATTGAATGGTATCAAGTTTATAATTTAAGAAAAATATAGAAAAGATAGCAATTTTACTATGGTCTCGTCAAATACTTTTATGTATTGTAAATAGTAAAGGCTTAAATTAGTGTTAACAACAAAATAGCATGTTTACTAATTCAAACAAATTTCTAGAAAACACCTACTAAAATATAAATAAGTAAATCTCACGCACTTTTTATTTTTCCAAAGATCGTTCAAATATATTTTAAACCAATTTTTCAATCCAGTATTAGGAATTTCATTATTAAGTTTATTTTAAATGAATCCTATTCTTGGAAATACTGCCATAGTTTTAGATAAAACATTTTCTACGAACAAGACGCTTTTACGCGTAGGTAGGAAATTTGATATTAAAGGTTTTTTATCTAGAAAATGTGGTATCTTTCATATTATTCTTGGAAGTAATATATTTTAATATCCAATTGTCTTTCAATTCTCTTTTGATATTAAAAGTATAAAACCAAAAATTTGGAGGTTAAAAGCACGAAAAAAAAATTGAAACCACAAATGCGAATTAAGATTTAAGTGTTACCAATAAAGCGAAAATCAGAACTTAACCGAGAAACAGTAAGACTGGCTTATGCCATCTAGTAAATTTGGTTCACATATAAATCAAAAACCTTAAACAACAAAGAGGAATATTGTAAATATTATTGTAACTTAACATAAACGAACATATCTTTGAATTACTTCATGGATTTAGTACTTAGGACCCATTTTGTAGGAAATTGAATTCTCTATGACATGAAATTTAAAAACAAATTCTAAAAATTTCTTCTAGCTATTCATGTTTGAGTAAAAACGTCGTTTTTCCCATGTTAATTATATGGGAAACAATCTCAGGTTTGATCTAGAAAGCTGAAATTTTGGGAAAAATTTGTTTATGTCCAATGCTAAAATATGGGACCGAAAAAAAACACCCTAATACATATATATCAAATAATAAACTTAGAAAAAATATATTATTAAAAAAGTTCTTATTTTTTTTGTCACAAAAAATCATAGTGTATTATATTCACCACACTAAGTGTAAGTGCTACCTAGTTACCTACTTTACGCGTAACAATAGTTGCTTATAGATGTAGTCCCTTACTTATTACTCTATCTTCAACAGCTTTGGTGTTAATTCTTTTAATGTCAATTTTATATGCAGGTTTAACAGTCAGTTTCGGGTAGCTAGTGATTTCAGTACATCCCGTTTTTAGTTTCGTGTTCGCTTGGTGTGCAAGAGCATTAAATTAGAATAGTGGATCAAACGTGACGGCTAATAGTCTGGAATTTTTTACTGTATGAATGATCTTGTTGTCAAAACAGATGTTTAATACTGTATTCATCTATTTCGTTAATGTGCTGTGCTTAGTTAATGTTAAGAAGCTAGAAGTGAATTTTTCAGTAGATATTTCTAGATTTCTGCTTCTAAACTATTCATCCTAAGTGTTTAGGTAGATAATAAGATTATTGGTGAGTTTCCGTTTTCTAATCGTTTCCGTTATTTTTGTTGCAAGAACTGTCCAGTCATTTATTTATTTATTTATTGAAATATGCCTTCGAGTTTACACTCATATAAGTAATGTTTTTTATAAATTCTATTTTAATTTTGTTATGTTAATTCATTATATTTTTTGTTTAATTTTTTTAATTTTTTAATTAATTAATTAATATAATCTTAATCAATTTTTTAATTAATTTATGTTTTAATAGAGGAGAAACTCATATTTGTTTTAGAAATTAGGAAAAAAATCATCTGCATTTTTTTTAATAAATTAGTTAGACATGTTTAGCACACTAAATATGAAATATTCATTATTCAGACCCTTTGAATACCTGAAGACACCAACTATTATAATATGACGTAATGTTATTCCTTAAGGTGTTATAGATAAACTACTTAGATAGAGATTAAATAATGATGGTGAAAGCACTTTGTAAAACTGCAATTCTTACTAAAGGCCTCTCGCTGTAAATGCAGATTTAAAAAAATAGAAAAGTATTCTTAAAAAAAAAAATGGAAAACAATCCATTTAAGATGTGGGATAGGTAAGAGGGTAACTACCAATTTTCAGCCAAGCAAATGCAATTCTTATATGATTATCATGATCATTAACCGTTATCCACTAAGGAGCAAATGGTAGTTCACATTACGTGAGTCTAGGGTATCCAATGTCCATTATCGAGTAACCGGTAACCCGGGTATTTTTTACTTTTATAACTTAATCGACTACCAGGGTATTGACCACAAAATGTTGATAAAGGGCAATCAAAAGATCATTTAGCTAGAATTCATATCAGTGAAAGGCAATCTCTTGCAATTCATACCTAGTGAGATATGTTTAGGAAAAAAGTTAAACTTATAAATAAAATTAAAACTATGTCGTTCTTTTTCATAAATGCCGTTACCAGCGTGAATTAATATTAAATCAAATACATCATCCATCAAAAATATGCAAACAACCAAACTTTCGAGATCCCTCTGACTCTGTCATTATGACAAAATGTACATAGATTTCATCCCAACTACACAAAAAAATGTAAGGACTGGAATTCATAGTATCGGATAGTTTCAATCCCTAAAAGTTTACAAAAAAGCCATCAGGCCACGTATGTTGTTTTAAAAAGTAAACATTGAGCTGTTGCGACACATACTTTAGTTCTTATTACACAACATCTTTACCTTGAAAAAATTTTTATTATAACTGTTCCATTTTTTAGAAAAGTATATATGTTCCTGTCATGATCTTGTAAATGAGTAAAATGCTCATGGAGCAGATCATAAATGAGATTGATCCAGCCAGGCACTTATATTAGCCCAACTTTATATAAAAAGAAGCATTACCTATAACTAAATAATTGGATTATTCCTTATGATGGGTGGTTGGTTGGTGCAATCTTTATTAGCGGCTTCATGAAGAAGCCGGTACTGTAAATAAAAAGATATTGAATGCTCAACTCATTGCTTAAATTTAATTTTTTGTCAGACTAATTGCTCAGAACAAGTTTATACATTGACCCATTTTCAGTTTATTTAGTGAGCAATTCGTAACGGTTTACTAATAAAATAAGCACCACTACTTAAATGCTACAATCTTGATTGCATTAACCCTGCACGGCTTTACCTTCCATCATATCGATACTTTCTATAGTTTGATAATCATTGTTTCGTGTTCAAATATTTAGATACCGGGATAATTCGGCGGGTATTGCGGTGACTACCCGGTTATTTGCACAGTCGATTAATTTGGATACAAAACTTTTGAATACACGCGATTTTTTAAAACCATAAGATAGGACCCTTAGTTTTAGAGGCTTTAAAACCTCAATTATTATTTTAAATGAGCCAATGATTTTTTAATTAATTAACATATTAGAAAAATACTTAGACGCATTTTAATACGGGAAGCAGGAGGAAGTCCGGGAATCGAATCCGGAACAAAATCTTGCACCGCTAAAGCGCTTCTGTTACTGCACGTATTAAATAATTGTTGATATTTTAATTTTTTGTTTTTAATTATTTAGTTTTGGATTAAGATTTTTATAAGTTTTGGCAGAGACAGACAATAAAACTCTTTGCAAAGAAATTTAAATAAAACAGCTATTTTATTTCTGTTTAGAAATGCGTTATAAAACTAACACGAAACATGAATACGTTGTCGAAAAATTAAAATAGATCATAAGTTGAATTGCCGAGAGACTCATTTAAACTGAGTTGTCTGCCCGAATATGCATGTTTTATTGGTAATATTCAATTTACACAGAGCTACTTCAGAACGTTTGTTCTTTGTTAAATCTATGCATTTTTTTTTAATATCAAAAATCTTATGTTTGTTGTGTTTATTCTATTTCAGATGATTTAGTGAATACTAGACCAATTGGGTACACTCAGGAAATTTCTCAAACAACTTCTCCATTTAGCGTTTAATAATTTCAAATTTAATAAAAAAAAAACGATATTTAATGTGCAAATATCTAACACTTTCTACTGTTCCTATCAGTTAACTGTTAACTTAGAAAACCTCTTCATATAGCAAAATGCTTCTTTTCAATAACTACATGAGCTGACACGAGCTGATATTTTTCAACCCAACTGATTCCATTACTTCAGAAAACTTCTAGATCTAGGAACAAAGCTTTTTGTTCAATAATTAGAACTTTTATGAAAAAGAGGCATTTAATCCGACATTACCCAATATTTTCTTAGGAATATGTTGCTATTAGTCCAGAAAACATCTCAAAACAGCATTGTTTAGCATTAATTCTTTTGTTCAGCGATTACAAATTCGTGAAAAACAAAATCTTATCTGAACAACCTGATATTTGTCAATTCCCTATTAGTAGCTGAAGCTGGCTTCACCTAGAAAATACCCGTCAATTATATTTGATGTAATCCAAATAATTACTTCTATATGTGTTAAATTTTGCGTCCGTCAACACCTAAGAATGTATGTTGTGGTATCCAGATCTGAGAAGGTTTCTATGTGTAATTGTTACACATATTGCAATAACTATTGAATAACACAAAATGTTGTACATGATATGTTTGTCGAGAATTGGGTAGCGATAAACATAATTCTACTCAAAGTTACTCTTAATTATGACTCAAACTTAACGTTTTTAATTCAACAAAGTATGCAAACATTTTTTTGACACAGTTAAGTATGTTTTGAAACTTTCGGTACAGTTTACGAGCCCACTGTCCTTTCGGGCCATCTCAACAATCACACTTATTTTTAGAAGCAACAATTTTTACAACTCATCCAGTAGTTTTCATGCATTCGTTGACCTGACGGCCAGCCTGCAAAGAGACATTTTCTTCTCATTGAGACTCGTTATAACCCTCGTTGAGAAATGCAAAGAAAAAGTGGGGGTGATTTTGAAATTTTTTTCACGATGCAATGCTTAGCTCTATCAAACCGAAATAATTACATTTCAGTAAGAGTGTTGAATGACCGAGTAGTTAAATAGTTGGAACACGCACGACCCGGGTTCGATTGCCATCCCGGTACAATTGCTTTTCATTTCAACAATAATAACTATCAATAATTCGGTTTCCCAAATTAACCCAAAGTTTGCTGATAAATTGGAAAAGTACTCTATAGGTTGAGCACCTATATAAATAACTAGAACGGTGTAAGCCCGAGATACTAAATTATCGAAAGCTATGAGAAATACTTTAACTGAATATGACAAAATATTATTTAAAAAAGAGACATTGGCCTAAGGTACCTGTTTAGTGTACATATAGATAGACACATACTGACATACATAAATCGTCCATAGGTTACAATTGAGGCATACATACACAAATTGAATACCAAAACTCCAAACAAGTTACCGTATTTGGAAGATTAAGAATCTAAGGGTGATTAATCAGTGACGATTGCACCGCACCTACTTTAATGTCCTTTATGTATTGCGCTGTTCCAAACGTTATTGGGCCATACTTCTTTAAAAAAAAATACTGAAAACAATGTAAGAGTTGAAAGATATTGAGCCACAATTAAAACTATTTAGGATTTGATGGCTGACTCTCCGGATATGTGGGTTCAACAAAATGAAGTTCTTGCTACACTCCTTCTTAGAATGCTAATAATATATGACAGTTTTGGTGAAATGAGAAAACTTTTTTCCACATATCAAGAATATAACTACTTTATTACTTGATGTTATAAGAAAAATCTAAATCAAAATACGAAACTCTCATTTTAACTCCGTGGGTGATTTTTGCGTATTTAAAATCTCAGTTCTCAGCAATTCTTATTTAAAATCTCTCAAATATCAATAAAGATTTCAACATTCAATATGAAATAAATCAGACTTGGATTTAATCACCAAACATTGAACACACTAAGTCATCAAACTAAATTTTTTTTCAATAAATTTGATAGCTCATTATGTATCCTAATTTGTAATATATAATTTACATATCAACTGAGTACGACAATAAAACACAGATACACACTTTATGAACTCGAAAACTTTCGTTTTATAATTCCGAAGGCGTAAATATTAATAAATAGCTTTTAAAACTTTTCGATTTGCGCACTATTATGTCTCTCGAAACTTATAGAAAAGTAAAAATAATTCAATCTTCTACAATATATGTACATCAACGTATATGGAGACTTTATTTTCTGTTTATGGAAAAACTATAACACTTTTTTAGTGTTGAAGAAATCGTAATTAAAAGTTTTCAAATCGATTACATTGTTAAACTAAAAACATATTAAAAAAAAAATAACGTTTCGCGTTTAATTTGTCGTTGCTGTTGTGGTGGTTCGATTTAATTGTAGAAAAATTAGCGTGTGTTTCGTCTTTTAGAGATGGATTTATTTTACCCTTTGTCAATCACATCTAAATGATTGAAACGAAATGACAAGTTAAACTTCAATGTATATTACGATAAATCTATAGACAAAAATTCTGGTTAGAATAGTTGGCAATTACATAAATAATAAAATTATATAATATTGTGAATACATAGAATTAAAATATAGTATGATATCCCACGTAATAGGTAATTTATTTATTAATTATTTTAATTAAAATACTAAAAACAAACTGACGTGGGATACAATTTTAAAACGACGAAAAAGTTGAAGGACGTTTTTTTCAAATTGTGGAATAAACGAAACAACGTTGACGTTTTTCAAGGAAAATAATCAAATTTAAGGATTAAATATTGTATAACGTACGAATGGATCGAGAATATTCGTGTGTTTTTGTTCGATTTAATGCAAATCATTGCTGAAAACAACTTTTATCGAATAAAAACATAAAATAGTTCATCTGAGATTTACCCTCTATGTTTCACCTGGAGTTTGTTTTTTATGAATGAAAATAAAATAACCAAAGGGGATAAAAAATTGAATAAAGGAAAAAAATCGGGTAGAAATATAACTTTATTTCGATTCGGAACTAAGCAATAGCAAAAGTGGTGGTGTTTTGTTTAAAAAAATTTGTTTATGTATGTTTTGAATGTATTTAATGTAATGTTTTTAATGTATGAGAGCACTACTGAAAATCGAAGATTGGTTTTAAAAATTGTTTCTAACAATATTTGCTAAGAAGTTTGACGTTTTCTCACTATTCAGTATAGGCATATTGACGATTAAAATTCCAATAGTTTTGGAGTTCGTGTCAAATTAAGTAAAATATGTTTTTGTTGCTGACTGCATAGCAACAACAATTTAGATTATTTTTTATAATAAATTCGCGATTATTTTTTAAAATGAATTAGGTGGGTTCGAAATTTCCAACCTACAGTTGGGGGCAAAATCTTAGAATGACAATATTAAAGTTTATGTCCACATGCAAGAATCACCCGTAAATTTCATTTGTTGGGACACATATGAAAAACACAAGGTTGATCGTTGCTCGGATTAGGTACTGATTGACCAATGATCGTTAACACAGTGAAAGAAAAATTGTATTTAGTGTTTTTATTTTTTGTTCGATCCAGGAAGTTCGTAGACCATCTACAAGTCATTCATTTGTATGAAAAGAACCACGTCAAAGGCCAATAACCGATAAATGTAAAAAGAACTATTCAAAAACTGTCAAGTTTCATGGAGAGCCTAATAGTTGCAGTTTATCATTCGTACGTCTAAAGTTGCATTGTGGTGGATATCATTATACAATTATTGAAAACTGACGGTTACGAGCAAACGGTTACTAGAACACATGTAAATTTTCGGTATTGAGAAATATTCCCAATTCTATGAATTCACACAAAGTAATGTCTAGAAATTTAATGCAAAAATTCCCATATAATGTAAAACATTTCCATGGAGTCTAATGACTAGAAAAATTCAACTTAGGTAAATAAATGAGGTAAATTGTTCTCAAAAATCCTCAATAAATTTGAAGTAATCGTTTTGATTATACATAGTGTGTTTTGTCTGTTTTAGAAATTCAGGAGTTATAACATGATCACCTGCACCTTTGTTCTTCTCTAATTCATTGATTTCTTTTAAAATTTGTCAACGTCACAGTCAATAATTTCGTCTGTAGTATGGAAGGAAGCTAAAACAATTCTTATTAAAACTTATTGGTTCATTATATGCCGACTAGAAATTTTTAGCTTACAAATTTGAAATAGTTTGTTGTCTGTCAAACCAAATGCATGTGTGGAATAGCCATTAAGCTATTTTTATTGTCGTATATGTACTTCGAAAAGAGTTTGGGTTCAGAAATAATTGTAAAAGATATATTCCTTTCATATTAAAGCGTTAGCTTCGTCTAACTTAAATTGTTCACTCAAAAGTAAAAATTCATTGACATCAGACGTATCATTTGTTTTTTAAATCTCTTATATGCTCTATTTCTTGTGTTTCTTAACACACTAAACATACAAATACACACTTAACACAGTAAACACACTTAATATACTAATTCATCGGTTCTTAACCAAAGGTGCTCGCTTAGGGGTGCGAGCTGGAGTATCTAGGGGTGCGACGTTGTAATTTTACAAATTTTCATGAAGACATTAAATAATGGTAATGCCTACAATTTGTTTAAACAAATAATTAAACGAATAATTTTTTTTATTCATTAATTTTTTTTTTATTATTTTAAGTAGAAAAATAAAACAATTTCTAATAAATTTCCACAATTTCCTAGAAACTTAAAAATTCATATGCGTTCCTATAGTGGTTTTGGAAGAGGTCGTGCTTTAATCCTACTGTAATTTTATTTCTCAGAGAAGCAGTGACAGCCACTTTCACGTGACCCGTGAACATATGCTCAATCGTGGGTACGAATTGCGAGCCGATATTATTCTATTTATTAATATAATCAAGGCAATAATTTAGCTGATCAATTTTGTAATAGAGGCTACAGTTTAGCTAGCGGACATAACAAACATTCACGCAACTAAATGAGTTTTAAATTTGTATGCAACGGTTTGTAGTTAACAGCTATAACAGCGAAAAAGAAATTGATTATTATTGGATCTATACCAGAATCAAATAAGTACATCTTTTTTAGGTCGACTATGGTCAATGTAAACAACAAAAAAGTACGTACCAAATATGTGATAGGATGATTTGCTACGTACATATTAGGTAAGTAAAACATGTGTATTATTTTTTCGATATAGACACTAAAATTTGGTATGATATTTTAAATCCAAATAAATCAACATATTTTATAAAGTTATGTTATGTATTTTTAGCTGAAATTAAAAGTTGAAGAATTTTAGTCAGAATATAATAAATGGTTACAGTTTTGTATAAAAAATATACATGTGGAAATTTTTTTATCCAACCAAAAAACTAAAAATGAAAAAGACACGCTAGAAATTACCTATTAATGCCTAATTAATAATAGTTTTTCACCAGTGTATCAAATTTAAAGGATATGATGGTGAAAACAGCCAGAAAATTAGGTACTGGTGTAAAATTAGTATATATTTATCCGAAAACTTCCAATTTGGATTACCCATGTCGACAAGATAAATTTTTCGAACTTTCCTTTGATTGAAGATCTTATTTCGAATATAACTAATAATTTAAACCTTTGAGCGACAGTTTTGTTGAATATCTTGCTACTAGGCTGGGAGATATTGATTCTTTAGGAAAATGGATACTACACTGAAAAAAAAAATGTGATCCTCTTTTATGCCAACAGAATCTTCGTTGCCACGTTGTCATCGCCTTTGGTTATTGTATATTTATATTTTGTTTTTAAATGTTTTACAACCGAGTTAGGGGTTATTGTGCAAGAGAATGGCATTCGGTTGGCGCATACATTTTTTCCGTGTAGATTAATTTATTTTTAATCTGTTTTAATGGATGACAATGATTTATTAAAATATAGTGTTAGTTGCACAATTATCATCATTGAATGTGAAATATCACTTTAGCATCTTATTTTATTTGCCACACCACAATGTGTTTGTGTGAGATGTGGTTTTCGTCATTATGAAATGTACTTAATGAAAGTAATGTTATACGCGGGGTTATTTGATAGAGATTTTTCGGTTTTCAAGTATAATTGAGCAAAAGCAAGAAGAAACAAGCTATTATCCTCAAATGATTATTGAATATTTATTATTTCAGATAATATTTCAAACAGTAATTAAGATTTTTAATGAAATTAAGACACGAGCGCTAGGTACCATTTTTTTAAAAATATGTTATGGACCAAAATAAAAATATCTCAGGCGTAATCTTCGTTTCTCATTTATGTAGCTTCACTTTTGGGCTAGGGGTGCGAGTATATTGTTATTGTTTGATTTTAGGGGTGTCGGTAGTTAAAAGGTTAAGAGCTACTGTTCTAAGCGGCTTGTCGATATGTTTCAAACGAGTCAAATTTGTCGTAATTTTCCTTGGTTCTTGTTTATCTATATTGATTGTTCGTTGTAGAAGCTGTCTACCATCTCTTGTAAGGTACATTCGTACCTTACCTTAGGTGAAATCGTCATTTATGTTCGCATAGTCTGCATTTTTACTTTTTAGAATCATTCTTGATTATCTTATTACAATTTAAGGGGGTAAAATTTTTGTCTGTTTCTTCAATTTATTTAAAAACGTTTGGGAGTCTTTTATAAATCACAAATTAAAAAACTGCATTTAATTTTATTTATTTATTTACAAAAAATATGCTATATCATAAAAATCTTCACTTTTCTTTGAAATTAATAGCCGACAAAAATTTATTTGTAAAATATATTACTACAATTTTCTAAATATTCTTTAAAATAATAAATTCAGTCATTATTTTCATAAATAAGTTGCACAAATAGCAACTTGAAAATAAGTACGGCCATGTCAAAAGTTAGAATATTCTTGGTTTTATTCACTCGATTTCAAGAATATTTTGGAAAATTTTCATTGGATTATAATATATTCTTTAACTTGGTTTTTGTTCACTGATTTGTCAGAAAATACTAAAAAAATTTAGAATATTAGAATAAATAGTCGGATCAGGCCATGTCAAGTTCGCTATATAAAATTAAATAGAGCAAACCCTAGTAAGGTTTTTTGTATCAGGCCCTGATCAGATTGCCCAACTAGGGATCATATACGAAAAACCAAATCAGGTCTGGCTATATTCAAATAAGGTTGGTGTAAAAAAGATATTCTGATTAGAGCCCACAACAGGACCTCATTAGATTGCTCTAATAGGGCTTGTTCTTTCTGGCCCTGAATGTATTCAGGCTTTAATAACTAATATCTGCTCGGGTACATTTTCGAAAACTGGAGAGAAAGCGAAGAAAACACTAAATTGAAATTCTAAACAACCTGAAAATAAAACTTATTATCAATAAATCAAAAATATATTTTTTTTGATTTATTAATAATAAACTATATTTTCAAGGTTGTTTTACAACGTTTTTTTCGCCTCCTCTCAAGTTTTCGAAAATGTAGTTACAAGCAAACGCTTGTAACAAAATGCAAATGCTTATTACTACTTTGTAGTCGTCGATAAGCAATATTTCCAACAAAATTATATTTTGTAGAGAACTACTTAACAAAAAGGTAAATATTATTTTTGTGTTAATTAAAACTTTATCTCATATGAAAACTGTCGTAATTGTAATGTGATAAAGTTTTAACTAAGTTTATCATAAAAAGCATTCAGTTATTACTTAAGCTTACTAAATTTCAATTACCCTGTATCGATAAACTTATTCCTAACACTTTATTAAAACTATGCCAATCATGACGTACTGCATATCACACAAATAACATCAGTTCATATACATTTTTGAAAATTCTCGTCACAATTCAAAGAACACCTCATTAATTATTCAAAACTCATTTCTACAACCTGTGTATCTTCTTTCAAATGCAAATAGTAAATCCATTTTTTTTATTACTTAACATATTCATGACGACAAAAGAAAACAAATGACCTAAAGATACAGAAAAACTGCACATATAAAAAAGAAGTTATAAGTACTATTAACATGTCTTATACAAACATATTCAAAATACGCGATGTAATTTTGATAAAATTGTGACACGAAAAAAAGTTCGACGCAAAAACCTTTTTTCAATTTGAAAAACTTAAAACGAGAGCAAATTTTTTCATAATTTTCAATTCAAAATACAATGAGATATGAAAACATAACATTGAACTAATAAAACGGAGGATAATTTTCTATACAAAAAATATGAAAAATATTGATTCTTTTTCCACTTTACTTTTCTAGTAGATACAATTCTATCAAGGAAAATTTGTTTTCTTTTAAAAATTCACCCACACACACAAAGCATATAATGTTTTTACATTTTCTTATTATTATTATATTATATAAAAAATAAAATCATGAAACAGAAAAGAAAATCGATTTTGTCAAATCACGAAATAATTCAACTGTTGAATTTTTTATAATTATAAATTAAAAAAACTATTTGTATTATAAATAAAAATAAGTTTTCACCTTTAGCTTTGTATTTGCATTATATATATTAAAACCAACACTGAACAAAATCTATAATGAAAAGTTACACAATGATGCTCTTTATTTGAAACAAAACGCAAGTGCACTTTTCTCTAACTTAATAATTCAATAACACTTTTAACTTTTTTTTTAATTTTAATATTATTTCTTTTTGTTAATATTATTTTTCACTTTTTACTATTAACAATAATTAAAACTGGCACGGATTTTTTTTTATTCAGAACTTCTTTAGTTGTGTTATTTATATGCTAAAATTGAAAATTAAAAGATGACTGAAAATATTTCTTCATAAGCGAATTAAGTAAAAACAACATTTAAAAAACGAATCGATTTTCATACGTCGAATAATTGTATACTAAAAAGACGAGTTTGCGCGTATCTTTTGAAAAATTTTGCGAACGAAAATTTGGAAATCGACGCGTCGGTTGTTTTCCAAAAGGTTAAGGAAATAAAAAAAATTGTGTGATTATCGAGAGGATAAAACACTCAAAACGAATATGAAATGGAAAATACTCATTTTATGAAAAGAAATAATGAATTTTATGACACAGACGCAACGGTAGAAGTTTATTGATGCATTTCAGTATTCACAAAAAATAATGGGGTTACGATTATTAAATTAAATAAATACTTATTAGGGAGATAAACTAAAAAAATTGACGATTTAACCCGAAAATGATCAGGTTAATTATGTCCATTACCTAGTAATTTAAAATCAAAAGAAATACTATAAGTATTTAACAGAGCAATAAAGCAACTCTTTTCAAAATACTTTCTTCTGAGGAACTCAAACAACAAACAAAAAAATTGGCGGTTCAATTTTTTATTGAAATCGATTTAAATTTACATTTATTAGTTGAATTTCTAATTTACTTTTAAACGGCGCCGAATTTCGATACAATGTTGACAAAACATTTATAATAATTCTTTGAAAAATTTAGCTCTGGTGCTATATTTAATTTTTATACGGTTTCAAAAACTTTCTGCACACCCTTTTCAAATGATTTATCAACCACCAATTCGACTCAATAGTTTATTATTAATTTGTATACAAAACGTCATCAAGATCAAATATTTTTTTCACACTGACAAAAAGGTAATTATAGTTGGAAAAGTTTGATAATTTTACAATAACTCTATGGAAGAACATGGAAGGTGATTGAATGGTCTAATAATTCGAAAAGTGGTGTGAAAGCTTGGGACTTAAGTCAGATTCAAACTCTTCGGATATGAAAATATCAATGCATCAAAGATTTTTTGCTTCACTTCAGTAACGATTCTTACTCAATGAAGCTTGCTCAAATTACTATAATCAAAAGAAATTATTAGCATAAGTCCAAAAATGAAAGATATAGTAAAACTTCTACGCGAATATCAATCAAATCTGATTTAAAGTGTTTTATTTATGTACTCAATTTTATATATTTTTGCACAATTAACACCATCTGTTTCATTTTATAATCGGAGCACGTGTTCACGATTTTACCCTTCCAACAAGTCTTTTTCTATTAGCTTTTCGTATTTACTTGTTTATAAAATACATTTTTTAAATTTCTAGCAATAATCGATTTTTTTGAAATCATTAGTTTCTTTACTTCCTAGAAAAATATTGTTTTGAAAAAAAAAAAAACAACAATCAATTTGTAGACTGATCAAGTGTGTCTTTATTGCTTTGATTCACTTTCCTATCCAATTTCTAAGATCTCTACACAATAATTTGTTTGGTTTTTAAAAACTAATCCAAACTTAAAATTCCTTCATTATCTAAAAGATTTAATTAGCAAAATTTCCGTTATACTTAGAACAACAAACACAAAAGTAATATAAAAAAATTCAACACTTCATTCACATTGCCATTCATAGAAAATGTTTTCGTTACTGTTAACAAATAAGTTGGTTTTTTTACAATAATTGGTTTGATGATTTTATTCCAAAAACAAAATTTATAGTAGGAATATAATAAAAATCAAATCTTTAAAATCAAACGAAGAAAAAAAATCAACCGAATAAAATTGTCAATTAGTAATCTAAAATAATTACATAAACTTCCTTCCGTTCTATACACACAGCGCACACGTCACAGAGTTATTATTAATAAGAAATCTTAATTAAAAATTCCAAAATAATAACAAACAAAAAACTCGTGATAAAAAACAATTTAAATCAAATCTTAAAAGGTATTCTTAGTTCTTCACTGAACACTACTAATTATTCAATTAAAATTTATATCTATTGACATCAAAAATTTTCTTTAAGAGATAAAAATATCTCAAGTACACATGGAAATCATTAATTTAAAAAAAAACAATTTCAAAAATTAAAAGTGAATATATCAGTATAATGATCAATTACGAAGTTTAAATTTGTTTTGAATAATATAATTAAGAAATCAAAAAATTGACGGCATCAATAAGAATGAATGATTCATTAAGAAGTAAGACATGCAATTCTTATTTACTCGCTTAAAGAAAAAATGATACAAATAATATGTAAATATTTACAACATTTTAAAACAACAAGATATATTTATAAAGTGACCTTGATTTAAAAAAGTGATTATATTAAGAACCCTATTAATTTTAACGCGTCATCGGTCGAAACTAAAAAAAACAACGTAGTTTTTTTGCGACAATTTTTTTATTCTCATTTAGATAAAACTATCAAAACAATGACACGCATTTTATCATCTTTTTCGACCGGCTAGAATTTTTATCACATTATTTCGGCTTTTATAAATATTGGACAGAGTGTCTATCTCTACTATACATACGAAAGTGTCTGTACTATAATTTCACCACGAGAAAAATCCAAAAAAACTAATATAGAAAGTTTTAAAAAATTAAATAATTATTTTAACAATTATATTGTTTTTAATTTCATTTCCATGTTTACCGTTGTTTTTTGATAATTAAACATTAAAAGTAATTTATCAATTGTATTTAAAATACAATTATTAAAAATATTTCACATATTCGTCATCACTATTTGACGACTGTCAACACAAATTGTAAATTTTATAAAAAATATATCACTTTAAAAACTCATCACTCGTTTCACCGTCAATATAATAAAAAAACTAAATTAAATAAACAATACGAAATTTGTTTCTCCATCTATTAAAGTCTTCTTAATTTAACTACAATTCGCTAAATTAGAATTTTAAATTCAACGTGTTAGTAAGAATATGTATAGTAAGAAAGAGCCAACTAGTTTGCTTTTTACAATGAATTAATTTTTATAGAGGGGAAATTTAAAGTTTTATTTTTATTATTATTACAATTTCCATTTTTAAGCAAACCATTAAAATCTCTAGGTATTTGTGTTAATTTCAGCTGTGTAATTTTTTCCTTCAATTTTTTTAGTGCGAGCAAAATGTTATTAATGGTTGCATACAATACAAAACACATACAAAAAATGTTGAAAACAACTGCTACTAACACTTTAAGAACATACATGTACATATATCTATCTTTAGGTTTTTTATTTCATTGTAAAGTTTTACGTTAAATTATAGTTTTGTATGGAGAAATCAAATTAACTGAACTTATCATATTGTATTGTACTCCTACGTTTGTTGGGGCAAATCAATGGTTGGCGAAATTATAGTGAGTCTTAAAAATAAAAGTAACTGCTTCACGAAAAATTTGTTTGTTAATTTGTGATCTAGATTTGAAAACCATATGTACTCCAAGCCCTTTTATTGATATACGAGTTAACGTGAGGTACTACATACCACTAGCATTTGTTTTCACCTCTAATTTGATTTTGATTTCGCACATCTTGTCATAAAATATTGACATATGTCATATTTTATTCTATCCTAGGATTTATTGTTTATTTATCCACTCCTTAAGATAAACGTAACGTTTAGTTTGAGTCTAAAATTATTCACGCTGGTGTACCCCAAGACTTAATTTTGTCGACCGCTCTATTTTTAATTTATATTAACAAACTGTTGAAAATAAACGGGTTACTGTAATAAAAAGTTTTGTAGATGTTAGTCTACGGGCACATGTCATTCGTCCTCCTATCTTTAAAGGGGAAAATGCATGAACGAATAAATCCCGCCCGCATAGAGTTAACGTGAGATATCACATACCAATGGCGATGGCAGTGAGATATCACTAGCCAAGTTGATATCTTAGGGGTGTTAGGGGTTGATCTGTATTCAGTCAACGGTAGCACCCTCAATCTTAGTTATGGAATATTCTTTGATGATGGCACGTTATAGCTTGCTCCAAGAAAGAGCGTTTGCATACTTCTATCTATCTAGCCCAGATCTTAATCTTTGTGGAAGACATGTGCGTCACATGGTTAAAGAATTTGCCACTAACTGGATTATTAGCAACCAAATTATCGTTTTACTTTTAGTTTCTTTATTCTATAATGAAAATATGGAGGGGCTGAAATCTCACAGCTCTGAGATATCAAGACTTCGGTCTGGGTTAAGGACTTTGATATAGTTTTCGGCAAAAAACTTTTATGAGGATATGGTTTTTAGTTTTGGGCAGCAGTGTATATCAAAGATAGCTCTTTGTTAAATTCTAAGTATTTTTTACCTCTGTTTAGAAATTTATTACAAAACTAACACGATGTTTCAATACGTTGCCATAAAATTATAACAAATCATAAATTAACATAATTTAGTGAAAAGATGATACACTCAGCAAACTACCCAAAAACCTCTTCATTTAGCGTTTCGAGAAAATATTACAAAATCACAAATTCATATTTCTTTCAAAATTCCAAAAATATTGTAAAAATTAAATAAAATTCAAACTTTTTTCAAAATTCTAAAAATATTCCAAAAATTATTACAAAATCAATGATTAAATTTTTTTCAAAAATTCTAAAAATATTGCAAAAATTATAACAAAATCAAAAATTTTTTCAAAATTCCAAATTTGGAATTTTCAAAATTCCAAATAAAATTCAAAATTCCAAAAATATTCCAAAAATTAGAATAAAATCAAATATTTAAGCTTTTTCTAAATTCCAATAATATTCCAAAAATTCTTAAAAATTCAAATCTTTTCCAAAATTCTAAAAATATTGCAAAAATTATTAGAAAATCCAAAATACAAACTTATTTCAAAATTCCAAAAATATTTCAAAAACTATAATAAAGTCAAAAATTTCCATTTCCAATTTTTATTTTCAATTACATTTACGTCATAAAAACAGCTACATTTTTTTCCACAAAATTGGCTAAAAAAATAAATGAAATCATTTTTTGACACACTTGACATTATTTTTTTGACCAACTTATAATGCCATAATTCTCAATAATAATAATAAAATTTCATTTCAAACAAATAATTAATTTTATTTTTTTGCAAAAAATTGGGTAAAAAAAAAATAAAAATCTATCTTTTGACACACTTGTCAACATTTTTTTGACAAACTTATAATGCAATAATCTAGATTTTGGTCTCACATACCAATCCCAACCATCAAGATTTCTCCAAATTCTTTGTTCTTACTCATTATCACTTAAAATGAACGTTTTTAAGCAAAAAATATGCAAATTTCCTTGTTTTGAAACAATTGACGATTTTCTTGATACACTTCCGGTACTGTCATCAAACACATCGTCTTTTCGGATCTTCCCATTGAGTAAACCTATTTTTAGAAAAAAAATTTTTGAAATCCGTATAGCGGTTTTCTAGATTTCGGAGGTTGTGACGGCCCTTCCAAAAAATTAGGAAAAAAATAAATAAAAATCTTTCTTTGACAACTTGACAACATTTTTTTAACAAAATTATAATGTCATAATTCTCAATAATAATAATAAAATAAAATTTCATGTCATATAAATAATTAATTTTATTTTTTTCCGAAAAATTGAGTAAAAAACTAAATAAAAATCTTTCTTTTGACACACTTGACAACATTTTTGTGACAAACTTATAATCTAGTTTTTGATCTCACATACCAATTCCTACCATCAAGGTTTCTCCAAATTCAATGTTTCTACTCGTAATCACACTTAAAATGAACGTTTTTTAAGCCAAAAATATAAAAATTTGCTGTTTTTGACAAACTCAATGATTTTTTGACACACTTCCGGTACAGTTATCGAACACAGCGTCCTTTTGGACCTGTCCCTTGAGTATACTCATTTTTAGAAAAAAAAAATTTTGAAATCCCTCCAGCGGTTTTCCCTGCAGCGTAGGTAATGACGGACGGCCGGCAGACAGACATACATTTTTTTTGCTGTTTGTTGTGACTTGTGACATTGCAATTCCTACTACCAACACATTTTATTTAAAACTTCACCACAACTCTGGAAACTTCACCACAGTTCTGGAAACAAAATATTCTGAATATATTGTGAGCTTATATCCATCAAATACTTCAATTAATGGCTAATTATTGTTATAGATTTCACGTAGTTCTAATTATAAAAAAGTAGGCTGTCACGGGACACCCAGCAGATGTGAAACATAAAAGATGATAGTACAATTTATAAAATAAATTTTACAAAATAAATACACACGCACTGAGAGGCAAAAGATGGCTAGAGGCCAGACGGTGACAAAGAATACTGTTTATTTGGTATTAGTATGAACAATACTGTTCCTTTAACTGGAACCAAATCCTGAAAGTCCCAGAAGAACTGCATGTACCTGACTACATGTTACGTATAATAGCTAGTTACTTAACAGGAAGAACTCTGGTCTATGATACCGAAGCAGGAATCAATCCTTAGACCACTGTTATGGAACATCATGTACGATGGTAAACTCAGAGTACGTATGCCCAAACAAACAACAATTATCGGCTATGCAGATAATATTGCCATAGTTGTTTTTATACTCAAGAACCTCACGAATATTATTGCCAACTGTATCCACACCATAATCAGCGTTAAAGCATGGCTAAACAATACAGGACTAGAGTTAGCCGATCATAAAACTGAAGTCACACTAATGAGTAGACGAAAAGTTATGGAAAGTATCGATATCCAGGTTGGTAGACAAACCATAACATTTGGTCAGCATCAGAGATATATTGGAGACATTCTACCACAGAATCAACTACCACAGAATCATCTTCAAAGAACACCTGTGTTGGTATGATTGAATAAAAATTCGAATCGGAAATATCAGAACTATTCGGAAATTTAAAATGGCATATGATTGAAAGTATTTTTCGAACATTTCTGTCGGAAAAATTTACGAAACCATTTTGCTTGTCGGAAATTTATATTTGACGTTTTGTTCTAAATTATATTAAGTAATACGTTATGTTTTTTTTTATATATTATTTTTACATTTGTTTAACAAATATTTTACAATGGAAAAGCTATCCATAATCATAAAAAAACTAAACTCGCCATTTAAACTATATATTCTATCAATATCAACACAAAACAAATGATAAATACGAATATTAAAAGGTTTTGACATTTTTAAATTCTGTCGAGAAAATTAAATTTTGTATAAATTCTTTCGAGAATCGAAAATATTACGAAACATTTCAATCATACGCCGGAAAAAATTTGTCGTAGTATTTTCGATTCGTATAAAAATTTCCGATCAAATTCAATCATACCATACCTGATGTACGCTGGTGACCAAGCCCAAATGAGTGGAGCTGCTCTTGCAAGGCTTATGCGAATTATTAGCGGCCCTAGACAACCGATCAGGAAGCTTCTCAGTTGTGTTAGAACCAGTGTTTCGAACCCAGAAAAATTTGGGTGCAGGTTCAGGTTCGGGTTCAATACATTAAAATTTAGTGGGTTCGGTTCGGGTTTGGGTTCGGGTTCAAATTTGTTACGAAAAAAACAATTTTTTCGAACTTTTTTATGAATTCATTATTTTTTTATGTTACATTACATTCCGTATTTATGATACATATATATTTATTTTGGAAAAACATTTTCATTTAATCTCACTCTTCACTATTCTCTACTGAAACAAATCGTCGCTTTAATAATGAAATAACGTATGCCATTTATACGTTGTTATTATATAATGGATGCGCTGCATTCCCCATAAGGATGTCTATAGAATGGCGTTTTAATATTTTCCAATTATTTTATAACTGGGGGTGAAAATTAATATATTGTCAATTAACGTAAATGCCAATTTGAATTTGGTTAAATATTGACACAGCATAAATGCATGTACGATATTCCAATTCCTACAGAATAATAACTTGGGTAAAATCAGTGTCGTATATTTTACATATATTACGATCTCCACACGAAATGGTAAATCTAAAATATTGTATAAGCATCATTCATGATTACATGATATGCCGGTTCATATAAATAAAAAAGTGTAAGAATATCATGCGTTATTTCAATAATAATTAGTTTTAGGCTTAATCGTGCTTCCATGCAAAATGAAATAACGTATATGAAATATGAAATAACGTATAAGGTACCTGATTGACTTTTCACCTCTTTTTAGGTAGAAAAGCCAGCAGGTATAAATGTGAAATTTTAATATGCTGTGAGGAAATTAGTCAAGAGTAATTTGTAGAATTTTTTTTTCCAATATATTTATTCCCTCAATAGTGCTGCCGAGTTTACGAAAATCAGAAAATCGAAAAATCTTTAAACCCAATTATCTCGAAACTAGATTTTTGCGAATACGTTGTTTCATTATTAAAACGACGAAATTATACTCAAAATAATCTTGTTTGAAACAAAAAAAAAATTCTGCGAAATATGAAATTTCTTACTCAAACTTCCTAGATTTCCTATATTAAAAATTGAACCTGAACCGTGTTTTTTATTGGGTTCCGGTTCGGGTTCACATAATTTAAAAAAAAACTTGCTCCGGAGCGGGTTCAGGGTTCGGGTTCGAAACCCTGGTTAGAACATACATAAATGTATGCGGCACCAATATGTCCCTCAGCGGTGAAAACATCATCTCATGTTAGACCTATCAAAACGGCCTATAGACGTTTGGATATGCTGCGTCTTCCGCATGGTATCTGATGAAGCCGTAAATACAATTGCGAGTAGGATGCCGAAATTACAGCAAAATGCTCTGTATATAGCAACACAAAATGATAGTGATCAACGAACACGAGAAGACTTCATCGAAAATCTCTGATGTAAAAGCATGGACAACAAGGAAACACAGTGACATCAACCATTACTTGACGCAGATGATCTGAGGTCATGGAAGCACGTAAGGGACCCACACTGAGCATATACACGGAACTTAATGAACCGCATATGGGAGATTCAATCACTCCGCTTAGCCTCATGCAATTTACACTGAGCTTAAGAGATAACTGAGATATAGCAAATGAGATCATCACAGCTGAGACAAAACGAACGAAGAGAAGCTATGCTCAACACTATGCAGCAAAACCACGACAACACAACATTCTAATACACGAGAAACTACCACACTTAACCCTTGCCCTGTGAAGGAATGCCTTAATTAGTGGTGCCGACGGTATACAATAGGATCACGACCAAGAGAGATGGTTTACCCAGTAAAACATACACATACACACACGAAAATGTTCGAATACCGAATTATCGAATTTTGTATTACAACAACACAGAATTATGAATAAAATCAATAAAGTTCAAAATAATTTTTATTTTATACTGATATCTAAAACGACATTTTCCGGATTATTTATAGAACAAAAAGTTGAACTTTAACGTCCTAGGACTTTATAAAATTTTATAAAGTCCTAGGACGTTAAAGTTCAACTTTTTGTACCATAAACGTTGAACTTTAACGTCCTAGGACTTTATAAAATTTTATAAAGTCCTAGGACGTTAAAGTTCAACTTTTTGAGCAAAATTTAAAACTCATTTCTTTTTATTTTAATAAATTTCCAGTATGAAATAAAATTTTGTATTTACCTCAAACGAAAACTGTTTTTAAAGGTACATACTCACTAGTAATTTCGTACAACTAGCTCGTACAATTAGCAACAACTAGCTCGTACTTTAAAGTTTCACTTTTTGTTCTAGATAAATAAATAACTATAGTGGATTCAAATTAGTAAAAAAAAGTGATATATTTGATGTAAGAGCAAAGTTGATTTTTTTTTTGTTTTACGTTAAGGACATAAAAGTTAGTGGGCATGTAATTATTTAGCAAATTTGGAGGTCCGGAAGTGCCTCAAAAATGGCAAAAACTGGTTTTTTGGTGTTTTTCGAGTAGGTGGCTTCACTATTTTTGAAATATTTCGGGCTCTAATGATCATAAAAAAAAAAAAAGATGACAAATGTTTGTGATTAAATTTCAAATTCATCTATGGGGGTTAGATACTTTAAAAGTGTAACCTAACCTCAAAAAACCGAATCGCGTGACTTTTTTTTTTTTTACTAAATTTATGATAAGCGGCGGAAAAATCGTCGAATTTTCATTAAAATTTCAGGAAACATGTATTTTAATAGTCTTAATATGGGATTTAATTTTTATGAAAAAATTTTAATTTTTTCGGCCACAATTGGCATTTTTCGTTAAATTTGGCAAATGGTGCCATTTTATGAGAAGTCATCCAAAATAAATTTTTTTTAATCTGTACTTCTTTTTATGTACTTTAACCTAAGTATAATTAAAATTATGTTGCCTTAATTTAAATGCCCATTTTTAGGCCTGAAAAAAAAACATTAATTTTTGCATTTTTTTGACATTTTACCATATATACGGTATTATTTGTGCTATTATCATGTATTTTGCATAAAAGTGAAATATGCAATTCAAATTAATAAAAAATATTTTTTAAAATTATACATAACCTACAAAACTTTTTTTTCTTGCAATGCCCTAAATTGCTTTTGGTAAATAATTAAAATGTTATTACAATTATTGTAATGTACGCTGGTGACCAAGCCCAAATGAGTAGAGCTGCTCTTGCAAGGCTTATGCGAATTATTAGCGGCCCTAGACAACCGATCAGGAAGCTTCTCAGTTGTGTTAGAACCAGTGTTTCGAACCCAGAAAAATTTGGGTGCAGGTTCAGGTTCGGGTTCAATACATTAAAATTTAGTGGGTTCGGTTCGGGTTTGGGTTCGGGTTCAAATTTGTTACGAAAAAAACAATTTTTTCGAACTTTTTTATGAATTCATTATTTTTTTATGTTACATTACATTCCGTATTTATGATACATATATATTTATTTTGGAAAAACATTTTCATTTAATCTCACTCTTCACTATTCTCTACTGAAACAAATCGTCGCTTTAATAATGAAATAACGTATGCCATTTATACGTTGTTATTATATAATGGATGCGCTGCATTCCCCATAAGGATGTCTATAGAATGGCGTTTTAATATTTTCCAATTATTTTATAACTGGGGGTGAAAATTAATATATTGTCAATTAACGTAAATGCCAATTTGAATTTGGTTAAATATTGACACAGCATAAATGCATGTACGATATTCCAATTCCTACAGAATAATAACTTGGGTAAAATCAGTGTCGTATATTTTACATATATTACGATCTCCACACGAAATGGTAAATCTAAAATATTGTATAAGCATCATTCATGATTACATGATATGCCGGTTCATATAAATAAAAAAGTGTAAGAATATCATGCGTTATTTCAATAATAATTAGTTTTAGGCTTAATCGTGCTTCCATGCAAAATGAAATAACGTATATGAAATATGAAATAACGTATAAGGTACCTGATTGACTTTTCACCTCTTTTTAGGTAGAAAAGCCAGCAGGTATAAATGTGAAATTTTAATATGCTGTGAGGAAATTAGTCAAGAGTAATTTGTAGAATTTTTTTTTCCAATATATTTATTCCCTCAATAGTGCTGCCGAGTTTACGAAAATCAGAAAATCGAAAAATCTTTAAACCCAATTATCTCGAAACTAGATTTTTGCGAATACGTTGTTTCATTATTAAAACGACGAAATTATACTCAAAATAATCTTGTTTGAAACAAAAAAAAAATTCTGCGAAATATGAAATTTCTTACTCAAACTTCCTAGATTTCCTATATTAAAAATTGAACCTGAACCGTGTTTTTTATTGGGTTCCGGTTCGGGTTCACATAATTTAAAAAAAAACTTGCTCCGGAGCGGGTTCAGGGTTCGGGTTCGAAACCCTGGTTAGAACATACATAAATGTATGCGGCACCAATATGTCCCTCAGCGGTGAAAACATCATCTCATGTTAGACCTATCAAAACGGCCTATAGACGTTTGGATATTCTGCGTCTTCCGCATGGTATCTGATGAAGCCGTAAATACAATTGCGAGTAGGATGCCGAAATTACAGCAAAATGCTCTGTATATAGCAACACAAAATGATAGTGATCAACGAACACGAGAAGACTTCATCGAAAATCTCTGATGTAAAAGCATGGACAACAAGGAAACACAGTGACATCAACCATTACTTGACGCAGATGATCTGAGGTCATGGAAGCACGTAAGGGACCCACACTGAGCATATACACGGAACTTAATGAACCGCATATGGGAGATTCAATCACTCCGCTTAGCCTCATGCAATTTACACTGAGCTTAAGAGATAACTGAGATATAGCAAATGAGATCATCACAGCTGAGACAAAACGAACGAAGAGAAGCTATGCTCAACACTATGCAGCAAAACCACGACAACACAACATTCTAATACACGAGAAACTACCACACTTAACCCTTGCCCTGTGAAGGAATGCCTTAATTAGTGGTGCCGACGGTATACAATAGGATCACGACCAAGAGAGATGGTTTACCCAGTAAAACATACACATACACACACGAAAATGTTCCAATACCGAATTATCGAATTTTGTATTACAACAACACAGAATTATGAATAAAATCAATAAAGTTCAAAATAATTTTTATTTCATACTGATATCTAAAACGACATTTTCCGGATTATTTATAGAACAAAAAGTTGAACTTTAACGTCCTAGGACTTTATAAAATTTTATAAAGTCCTAGGACGTTAAAGTTCAACTTTTTGTACCATAAACGTTGAACTTTAACGTCCTAGGACTTTATAAAATTTTATAAAGTCCTAGGACGTTAAAGTTCAACTTTTTGAGCAAAATTTAAAACTCATTTCTTTTTATTTTAATAAATTTCCAGTATGAAATAAAATTTTGTATTTACCTCAAACGAAAACTGTTTTTAAAGGTACATACTCACTAGTAATTTCGTACAACTAGCTCGTACAATTAGCAACAACTAGCTCGTACTTTAAAGTTTCACTTTTTGTTCTAGATAAATAAATAACTATAGTGGATTCAAATTAGTAAAAAAAAGTGATATATTTGATGTAAGAGCAAAGTTGATTTTTTTTTTGTTTTACGTTAAGGACATAAAAGTTAGTGGGCATGTAATTATTTAGCAAATTTGGAGGTCCGGAAGTGCCTCAAAAATGGCAAAAACTGGTTTTTTGGTGTTTTTCGAGTAGGTGGCTTCACTATTTTTGAAATATTTCGGGCTCTAATGATCATAAAAAAAAAAAAGATGACAAATGTTTGTGATTAAATTTCAAATTCATCTATGGGGGTTAGATACTTTAAAAGTGTAACCTAACCTCAAAAAACCGAATCGCGTGACTTTTTTTTTTTTTACTAAATTTATGATAAGCGGCGGAAAAATCGTCGAATTTTCATTAAAATTTCAGGAAACATGTATTTTAATAGTCTTAATATGGGATTTAATTTTTATGAAAAAATTTTAATTTTTTCGGCCACAATTGGCATTTTTCGTTAAATTTGGCAAATGGTGCCATTTTATGAGAAGTCATCCAAAATAAATTTTTTTTAATCTGTACTTCTTTTTATGTACTTTAACCTAAGTATAATTAAAATTATGTTGCCTTAATTTAAATGCCCATTTTTAGGCCTGAAAAAAAAACATTAATTTTTGCATTTTTTTGACATTTTACCATATATACGGTATTATTTGTGCTATTATCATGTATTTTGCATAAAAGTGAAATATGCAATTCAAATTAATAAAAAATATTTTTTAAAATTATACATAACCTACAAAACTTTTTTTTCTTGCAATGCCCTAAATTGCTTTTGGTAAATAATTAAAATGTTATTACAATTATTGTAAATATTTGATATAAGATTTTGAAAAAATGTAATATTCAATTTTTTTCAAACATTTTTCAAACATATAAAATACACAGCATAAATAGTTTTACGCCAATTATGTTTTCAATTGAAAATTCTATATGCGTTATTATGGTTTTCCATATTATTCACTGTTTGTGTGCTTTTGTCACTTTTGAATTAAAATGCAATATTTAAAAATATACTTTTTGCTGTTTATTTTTAAAATTTTTATTTTATTAATAATAATATAAACTTACTTATAGCAATTTGAATTAGATTTTTTATTTGATTGAATATCGATTTCACGTCATCCTCAGTTTAAATTATTATTACAATTTTTGCTTGTAATAGTACTTATATACTACTTCAACTGCTATTTTTTATTATTATGTCATATATTTTGTTAGTTTAATTTTAATTATTTACCAAAAGCAATTTAGGGCATTGCAAGAAAAAAAAGTTTTGTAGGTTATGTATAATTCAAAAAAATATTTTTTATTAATTTGAATTGCATGTTTCACTTTTATGCAAAATACATGATAATAGCATAAATAATACCGTATATATGGTAAAATGTCAAAAAAATGCAAAAATTATTGTTTTTTTTTCATGCCCAAAAATTGGCATTTAAATTAAGGCAACATAATTTTATTTATACTTAGGTTAAAGTACATAAAAAGAAGTACAGATTAAAAAAAAATTTTTTATTTTGGATGACTTCTCATAAAATGGCACCATTTGCCAAATTTAACGAAAAATGCCAATTGTGGCCGAAAAAATTAAAATTTTTTCATAAAAATTAAATCCCATATTAAGACTATTAAAATACATGTTTCCTGAAATTTTAATGAAAATTCGACGATTTTTCCGCCGCTTATCATAAATTTAGTAAAAAAAAAAAGTCACGCGATTCGGTTTTTTGAGGTTAGGTTACACTTTTAAAGTATCTAACCCCAGGGCTCCCGTTTTAAAGTCAGATTGAAAAAAATGGAAAAAATGGAAATTTTTCGCTAAAAAAATGGAAAAAATGGAAAAAAATGGAAAACAAACAATTTAAAATGTGTAATACATAGGGTATCTTAGAATATTACGGTAAAAAAAATCCCTGTTTTTTCAGGTTATCCAGACTCGGTTTTTAATTTTTTCAGAAAATGTTTAAACTACGGTATTTTATAATTGATAGAAAAATTAATAAAAGTGTACATTTATTCATTTGTTAACACTTTTAATCGTTAATATAACAAAAACCTTGACTCGAAAATTTCAGATTGAACGATTCTCGTACATATTGCTTTTAAAATTGAAATAAAATGAATTGTTAAATTATTTTTATGAAGAAATGGGACTAAAAGATTAAGGAGTACAAAATAGTTGCATTGCATCTCATAGGTCATAAGTAAACAATATAAAAACAGATAATTTTTAATCCAATAATTCATCTTTAAGTGTTTCAGAAACTAAATTTTTAGTTTTAGTAACTCCATTAACATATGTCTTAAAACCAGGTGAGAGTAAAGAGGCTTGTTCAACCATTTTGAACAAAGTTTCGTGAGGAATATTTTAATATTTTTAATATATAATATTTTTCATCGGCTTTTCGATTAGGAGCATTGAAAGTAAGCAAATAAATTATAAGCGAATCAGATCTTACAAATTCAACCACAGATCAATTCGTTGCTTTAACTCCAGCGTTAAATGCTTTACTAATTTTACGTAAGCCGCAGCTGCCCAGATTCAGAATTTCTTTATTACTCGAATCATGTGCTAAGTCCACCTTTAGATGTCAAATAGATTTTAAGTTAACATTAGTTCCGTTCATCGAAACTTGAATCCAAGTATTGGTTAATGTAATGCATAATATGAAAGTTTCTTACAAATTTTCGGCAGTAGTATGTCCCAAATAGATTGATATTAAACAGGTAATCGTTCGTGATTTGTTTTTATCACCATTCTATATACCATCATTCTTACAATATCAATTTGCTGCTTTAGACTCTCATGCAAATAAGTTACAGCAAAATATATTTTTTGAATTGAGTCGATTCAGTTCGATATAATTATTAATTCTATATATCATTGTACCGGTACCTTGGAATTTAGTTAGTTTTAATTCTCGTTCAATTTCACTGACAGAAAACATTGTCTTCATCATAGAAACGCTAATTACAAAGATCAAATACCACAATGTAACACAGTCTTTTAAAAAAAATTTCATCGTGTTGGACAAAGCGAGGCACTTGTGAATAATTTAGGTCACGACAAGTGGCATACAATTATAAACTTTTTATTTATAAACTGTTCCTAATAGGAACGATATTCTTTTTAGTATTTTTCTGGTGAAAATTTATGTTTTTAATTATGAATAATTTATTTAAATCTAGCATAAGTTGATCAATATAACACGTAGGCTTTCTATCGTCTTGGACTTCACACAGTTCGGAGTTTACTAGCTTGCAGTTTCACACCTGCATATTATACGAAGTGAAAGTAATAACTGCAAGTCTGGTTTACCATCATCATCATGAACCGTACTCCACTAGGAAGCATATGGAAATATATTATGGAAGCTTTTTAAAATACATTTCTTTGCACATTTTGTTCTCATTTACACATTTAGTGGTTGCATTCGGCACATTTAGTGGTCGCCGAATTACAATAACATATTATTGTATGTGCAATAGTATTGCAAACCTCATGGATAATTTTTTAATTAATTAAATAATTAGAAAAATACTAAGATCCATTTTATGTTTCCCAAACCTTCGCCGTAAATCGAACGCAGGTGTTTTGTGTTAAAAGGAAAGCGTGTTAACACTTGAACCACTTCTGTTATTTGGTTTTAATAATTGTTCATATTATATAATCATGTAGTATAGTTGTAATTGAAGCCATTTTGAAAACATTTTTCGTTAATCGATTCCACCAGTATACGAAATGAGAAAAGAAGTCTAAGGTATGCTTATAAGAATGCCAAGATTGGCTTGTGGCTCGTGAAGATCTACGTAATGGAGGCATTAAGTGATTAATTTCTTTAGAGCATAGCGTAGTATAATGTAAATGCTCCAACAACTCTTGTATGATCGGCTTCAACACGCCTATGAACTCTGTCGACAAAATTTATATGTTTCTGGTATACTGCAACCCATAAATTGGGGTAGAATTCGTGGATTGGTCGTATAAATTCTTTATACATCGTAGTTATTTCAGATGGAGACAAAAATTTGACTACAACGTACGAAGCCAAGTCGTTGGGACTCTAATTTCGCCACAGAACAAATGTGATCATGCCATTTTCGTTTGTGGTTTATATTAGTACGAAATAGTTAAGTGCAGGTGAGTTTAATAATGCTAGTCTGGAAAACTTTTCAAAACAGGAGCTATAGAGTGAGGTTTTATAGGACAAAACTAGAATTAAATGTCATAAGGTTCAGTATACACCAGTTCCGATTGATTCAAGATCTAGATTTCAGTCCAGAATTGATTTAAGATCCAAGGATTGAACCATTTTTCTACGAGTATAATTAGCAGTTAGACTAGATGACTGTTTCTTCTTTTCTTCTTCATTCTCTTAATATATGAATGTTAGATAGAACTTCGGAAGAGCTATATATTGGGTTTGTGGTGCTAGATAACAAACCGTTAAAAAAGATCAGAAAAAGGGGTGGCGAAAGAACCGAACCCTGATTAATGCAGGCTTGAATTGAGAAATTATCCGAAACAACACCAACTACTAAGAGATCTCTGGAATAAAAAGACTAAAAATAAAATTAATTTGTTGATAAGAGCCGATGCCAAACTCTATCAAACGCCTTGGATATATCAAGGGAAATGTTATGAGACTCACCAAAGTCATGAATTGCTACACCCTATTTCTCCGTGAGGACTGGATTAGGTGCAGTGATGAAGATATTATCAATTGTGTCTTTAAGAGAATTAAACGCGTCTAATGGGGTGATTATGGTGGTAAGGATAACTACGGTGTAAATAACACAAATAGATGTCATGTTTATTTGCGATGACTTTGAGACAGATAAAGCAGAATACAGAAATACTACTTGTTTCATACTGGGGGAGCTTTGTATGTTTAAAATCCTTGTGTATATATGTATATCATTACAACACGATGTTTAGAGCTCCGGAGAATGATTTTTACAGCCGAATCGTACATTATTGATATTTGAAACTTGTGTTTCACCTAGCTCAAGTAAATGAGGTTTGTTTTGGTTAAGATCGTATTGGATGCCAAGAAAGTTTTTTGAGATACCAAGGATGTTAATGATATCGATTACGAAGTTGGAGAACGAAGCTAAATAATGGCTAAATAAACAGATTAATAGGAGAAATAACAAATACCAAAACCAGAAGGAAGAAATAGAGTAACACAACAAAGGCCACAAAGATTCGTTTGTGGAGAAAATAAAAGGTACTTCAAAAAAATTGAGGTTGGGGATGTGTACAATTATTTCTCAACAAGTGTACAAGCATTTCTCAACGTTTTGGATCATAACCAGTCTAACTGGGCAAACAAAAATGTCCGTCTGTATGCCATTGAAATGTTTTAGGGAAAATTGAAAACGACAGATATTTCAGTCTTCATCAATCACTATACCAAACCCTTCGGCCTTCCCACAGACCAAAGTTTTTGATATATCGGAGTAGGAGGTTTTAAGTCCATATTTTATAAATACTTTGAGATTGTTTATCGAAATTTATGATATTTAATGAAATCTTCGGGTTTGCATTAGATTTATTCGGGTTTATGTTTTGTAGTAGTTGGCAACCCAACCCTATTCTAATATAAATGTCCATGCAAAATTACATTTGTCTGCAGGTTAACAGAACAATATTTTAATTTAAGTTTTCAGCGTTTTTTATAATAAATAAGGTACTTTTTGTCGACTTTGTCGGTGTTTTTGGATGCCAACGTTTCGGTAGCGGCTTTTGCTCTTTATATATTAAGGCAAAATTAACAAAACTGCAGTCAAATTCTGTAGCTGTGAAGCGGTGAAGTGATAAAAATTTCTTCGTTTCTTTTCATTAAAAAACTTATCATTTCACCGCTTCACAATTACAGAATTTGGCTGCTGGTACTGGACAGAGCAAAGAAACAATTTTCATTTTCTTTCACTTTCAAAACGACAGCATCTAAAAAAAGCACCAAAAGTGCTTAAAATTTAATTATTATTCTGTTAACTTGTAAACAAAGATAATGTTACATGGACATCTATATTAGAATTAAAACTATGTTTATAAACTTTTAATTACCATATTAATGTACATAAACATTAGCTGCATTTCATGAAACAGTGTGATCCGGATCCGCTTAAGTTTTACATGTAAACTGAGATTTAAAAACAAAGTTGCATCTCATTTTACATGTAAAACTTATGCGAATCCGGATCACACGGTTTCATGAAATGCAGCTAATGTCTTTTATATAAACAGAAATATCCATTCAAATAAAATCTAGAATATAAATTGGTTTAGTGCCCATTTCAATTAGTTGGAGATTGTCGTCCAAACTCGTAGATCAGTAGAGTATGGAAAACAGTAAAATATGAGTTCGTAGAGCAAACTTCAAACTAAACAATATACACTAAAATTGAAAATTGAATAAAAACAACAATGTCTAACTTATGTAGATCTGATAAATGATGATGAAATTTCAACGTCAAATAGCATCGCTTCATATAGAAGAGAAATGGAGTTTTACTCTCACAAAAGTTGAACATATTCGAATTTCAAAATATTTGAATTGCATAATTCAAATTACTTTTTCCTTAGTTACTTGGGTTTAATTACTAAAACTATTAATTGATCGACGAAAAGGTTATCGAGGTTTATATCGATAAATTAATTATTTGCTCACATATTCTCCTACTATTTCCCTGAATTTGCATTATATATAAAACTAGTTGATGAATAACGATGGAAGTTTTTTAATTAATATAAAAATGTGTATATGTATTTTAAAAAAATGTTTAAAAAAATGGAAAAAATGGAAAAATGACGGGAAAAATGGAAAAAAATGGAAAGAACCAAAAAAAATGGAAAAAATGGAAAAAATGGATTCAGCGGGAGCCCTGTAACCCCCATAGATGAATTTGAAATTTAATCACAAACATTTGTCATATTTTTTTTTTTTTATGATCATTAGAGCCCGAAATATTTCAAAAATAGTGAAGCGACCTACTCGAAAAACACCAAAAAACCAGTTTTTGCCATTTTTGAGGCACTTCCGGACCTCCAAATTTGCTAAATAATTACATGCCCACTAACTTTTATGTCCTTAACATAAAACAAAAAAAAAATTCAACTTTGCTCTTACATCAATATAAAATATGCTAATATGACTCCACTACTATTATTCTTATAAAATTTACTTTTTTAGAGAAAATATGACATACTATTTAAAATATTTATTATTTTTCTTTAAGCGTGATGGCATAAAATTGTTCTGCCCTAAAAATCATTTGTTTTTTCAATTTAGTCGCGCCAATAGATGTTTCACATCAAAACAGATGCTTCGGGTCTGGAGACCCCCACCACTTTGCCCATTATCGCTCAAAAGCATATCAGTTCCTTTTCCTATAAATCTCCATCTTTTGCTAACGTTTTATCTAAATTAGTTTATTTATGAAAGCTGTATTATCCCAACAAAAATAACTTCTGTTGAACAAATAGAAAAACTAAAAAAATTTTTTACCGAAAGTGACAAACCGGAAGTTGGAATGCAGAACTTTTACAAATCATATTCTAAGCATATATACAAAGTCTAAACAAAATCAATTATCAGGACCTGATGTTATTGAAGTTTCAAATAAACAGGTGCTCGAGAGGCCCACCACTTATCCCAATATCGTCCCAAAAACTAATCAGTTCTTTTTCATTCAAATCTACATTTTTTGTCAGACTCATCAAAATTGATTAATGAACGAAGTCTATATGCTCTCAACAAACTTTAAAAACAAAGTGAGAAATGTCAGCTGTTGTATGTATGGTGGACTTCGTCCCTTTGTCCAATGTATCCCAAAAGCTAATAAAATAAAAACGTTTTATGGAAATCGATTTGTAACTGAAGGCTACAACACCGCAAAAAACACAATTTAACCGGATGTGACAAACCAGACGCTAAGACATTAGCAGTGTTCTTGAAACTAGACACCAATTGGGTTGAGCAGTACTGAAACCATAGTTACAGCAACAACATCTTAAGCTCGAAATTAAATTTTTTTAACTTGAAAGACTAAACAATGTATTTTGAGTAACTCTCCTGTTAAAAATCAACAAAGTAATTTAATCGTTGGTAAAACGTTAACCACAATTTTATTAAAAATTTGCAGAAACGAAACTAAAATGCTTTTGTTAAGAATCACACCTTCTTTGATGATCGTGCGTTATTGCTTAATCGAAGAAAATAGCCTTCACATAAAACTCTATGTGTGGGCTTTAATCATTGAGGAACACAGTCCGTCACATGATCAAGGAATATGTTACTAGCGGGATATTTGGCAACCAAATTTTCAATTTTTTAAAACAAATTTGCTTTTAACTCTTATTTTATTTTTATGTTCTCTATCCTATCATGAAATATTTGCCCATGTCATATTTTGTATGTGATAGGACTAATTGTTTAGATATCCATTCTTTAAAAGAAGAACATAACCAACAAAAAGATTTGCGTACATCAACACCCCAAACGCGTGTTGTTATGGGACCTAGCTCTTAAAAGGTTTTTATCTGTTGTTGTGACACATATTGTAATGCCTTTTATTCAGTAAATTTTATTAAAAACAAAAGCCATGCTAAATGTGCCTAGAATTCATATTATTTAATTCCGCTACTGGTGGATGAAGGTGATGATTGTTGAAGACAAACACACATTCGCTTAGTATACTATTCAAGCATTAATTTTTTCAAATTGGATAAATATTCAGAATTATGGAAACTATGTCAACGTTAATTTACTTTTAATGACATCGTCCAAAAATAATTTGTAAAAAATAAGTATTTCCATATTTGTTTGCACTTCATTCAAATTTTACAATGAGAGTGTTTTTACATGCTAAAACAGAGTGTGATTAATTATAAAATAAATATAGATTAAACTTACCTTCAATAATGTTAAAATTTTCTGAGATAAATCATAATCAAAATTCGAATATTTTGACGAACTCATATCGTAAATAAATACAAGTCCCGCTTTTTGTGTTTCTGTATTTTGTAAAGCAACATCTAATTGATAAACTACACCTTGCAATGTGGTTTTATGGGGCACATTAACTGGATTATGTAAATTAGCAGTAAATAATGCAATTGCAGCACCGGTTGAATCTCGTCCAGGTAATATTGTAAATTTTCCAGTTTCTAATTCAGATTTAATTGGATCGATTAATGGATCAAAACTATGTAATTCTTCGCGTTGTCGTATTAATTCATGTTGTTCGTATAATGCCACAGCACGCGGTACATCAAACTTTCGAGCTAGTAAAAACTTTAATGCCGTTTGTGTTGTTACCGATTTACGACCCGGTGGTATTGTATCTACTGCATTTACTAAATCGGTGAATTGCTTAATTGCCTAAAAATATTTAAAAAAAACATTTATCGGTAAGTTTCAAATATATTAAAATCTCGTCAATGATAATTTAAATGAAGAAAATTGTTTATCCATTCGACAACAATCTTAACTTTATTTTTTTCGTTTACAATCATAATTCTCTTATTGTTCATTTACAAAAAACCATAATCCGAATGAAACAGATTCATCTGGCCGTATCGATAAAAGCAATCGACAGACCAGTTTTGCAGTTAAAACCTATATTTTAAAAGGTTCAGATGTTGTTAAAGTTAACTGTTGTTACACATATGGAACAAAAAAATTAGTTCGTAAAGTTACAACTTTAATTTAGCTAAATGTGTCGAGTAATTTAAAAAATTTTCAAAAACGTCACACAAAGTTAAATTTTACAATAAAACCAAAAAATAACAATTGATGAGACGCCCGAAAGAAAGACACATATAGGCAGTTTTCTTATGAAAATGGTATCAGTTGATCGAGTTAGCAACTCTTTAAATAACTGCTTAGTTATATAGTGGGTTGAATTTTTAAACAAAAGGTACTTAATTTTGTATAAAATTTGATTAAAAGTGGAAAAATGGAATAAACATACGCATTTAAAATGAAAAGTATATATTTATCGTTGAATTTGCGAAACGTAACAGAAAACAGAGAATAAACAAAAATTCGTAGAAATAAACAAAAAACATTAAAAAATAAAACCCTAAATGTAATTATTTATGTATTATATGTCGAAATTTCTTCGAACGTTATAACCATTTCTAGGATATAAATAAATACAAGCTTCTTTCAGAACTCTGGCATATAATTTTAACGCATCAGTATCTTGATATTAACGCTCATGATATCAAAAACAGCCATATAACAAAATTCTTTTCTTTAGATTAAGGAATTAATTATCTTGTAACAAAATGTATCGGATATGTTTTATTTGTATAAGATACATATCATTAGCAAATCAACCATGATTATTTATGTCTGTAAAAAAATGACAACACATGTATCATAGCCAAAATAATGACAATAATATCAAAATGCATATAAAAACTAGTATGCAACATCCAGCTTACATGATATTTTGAGTTTTAAATTTTATAATTGGTTGTGGTCGTTCACATTATATATAAACGGAAGAGAACATTAATTGTTGCTTAATTAATTTCAGCTCCAGGTTTCGCGTTCAAACTACTATTGAGAGAGAAAAACAAGCCCTTCTCTACCTTGGTATATAAGATATTGCTATTTTGATATTGTAACGACTATGGGGAACGATGTACAAAAGAACATATGAATGTGAGCTGTATGTCTAAGGAAAGTTTAACAGACAAATTCTTTATCCAAGGATTGTATTATTTTACTCGTATCTCTTTCTTAAAATACTTTAAAACTATAACTAACACACTGAAAATAATATCAAAAATAACCGTTTTTTTATTATTTAACTGTTCCTCATATTTCATATTTCTGCTTGTTAGGCCATCATCAGGAATAAAGTTCATTTTTTAACAAAAAATTTTGTGTAGTAAAAATTACAATATGTGTCACAAAACCTATGTCTTAAGACCTAGGTCGAACAACAACATGCGTTCAGACAAAGAAATCCCTTTAAATTCTGTCCCTATAACTGTGCAGTGAGTGATTTTGGTTTAACTGTTTACATAAACCTGTTGACGAGTTAAATGGATAAAAGTATAGTACTTGTGATATGATGGATCTGATTTCATCCTAGTACTGCTGATGGCGATATTTATAAAACACAACAAGATCAACGGTTGATCGGAACCAAAATTGTAAAATTCGAAACAGTCCAAAAGAGACAGGGTGCAAACAGATACAGCGTCCCAAACTTCACAACAACACTCCATACAAGGACGAATATAGAACTTACAAACGTGGAGTAATTGATACTGAGTAAAATTTTTTTTTCTCAATAGAAAGCCCAGTTTTCTAGACGTGCTCTTTGACATCGCGATTATATGATCATGTCAGAGGAAATTTTTGGAAATTATGACTCGCAATAAACGACTGCTTTCAAATTCGCCTATTAGTTCGTCACACACAATTGATATCGTGGGAGAACTCGATCTGCAAAAAAAAAACAAACAATATGTGTGTTTTGGTGGAATTAAAATTGACCAAATGTTTGCTACCCCAATTTTTGTTAGCGGCTTTTCTAGGTCCTGGTTTACATTAACGACAGCGTTTTTCTTGGCGGGATTTATTCGTTCATGCATTTTAACCTTTGAAGATAAGGGAAAGAACCACTTGTGCAGTATACCATCAACTGCAAAACTATTTATAGTGTTACTGGTAATTTTTAGCAGTTGGTTGATATAAATTAATATTATTGTAGGAGATAAAATTGAGCCTTGGGATTAATTTTTTTTTTAAAACAAAAAGTGCTGTGTAATATGGTTTAGAATATGTGTCACAACAACACAAAAATTCCTTTTAAGACCTGGGTCTAGACCTAGGTCTCATAACAACTGGCGTTCTAAGGTGTTGATGAACGCATTTTTTAAACCTCTGTGGGTTGAAGCACCCGAGACTAAGGGTTCCGGCAAACTATTCCATTTGTATGCAGTTCGGACAAAGAAGTCTCTGCGATCTGCCAGTATGACAGCGCGGGATCTCGACCGTTTCACTGGTTGCGGTAGCCGATTGCCGAGTGGAACGGGGGTAAGAATAAGTTTGAGGCATGATCCCGCTGATTTCATCTGAGCACTGTGGATGACGATATTTGTAAAAAACAACGAGGTCAGCAACAGTGTGACGATGTTGTAGGGAATCAAGTTTTGATGTCAAAGCTCGATCACCCACAATTCGTATAGCCCGCTTTTGAACAGAGTCCAAGAGGGCCAAGATGGAAACAGAAGCAGCACCCCAAACTTGACAACAGTACTCCATACAGGGACAAATATAGGACTTATAAGCATGGAGCAATTGGTATGGAGTGAAAAATTTTTTGCATCTATTTAGGAGGAAGAGTTTTTTAGACGCGCTTTTTGCCATCGCCATTACATGATCATTCCAGAGTAGGTCATTTGAAACTGTGACACCCTATAAACGAATGTTTTTACATTCACCCATTGGTTCATCACACATAATGAATAAAATATCCCTGGGGAGCCCCTGAGGTACACCAGCGTTAATTAGTTTAGACTCAGAAGAAAATCCGCCTAAGGAGACCCAAATGTAACGGTTTTTTTTTTACGTTTTTTTTTTATGTTTCACCACCGTTATCAAGTATGCTGTTTTAACAATGCGCTACATAGTTTAATAGATCGGTAGTTGATCTTTTGTTTCGAAAACCGTATTGGCTGTCGGATATTAAATGATTTGCTTCCAGAAATTTTGAAATGTGTGTATTAATATAATGCTCGTAGACTTTGGATAGGACCGATAGTAAAGCTATTGGCCTATAATTTGAGATATCAGATTTTGGTCCCTTTTTGGGGACAGGCTGGACATTTGCCAATATACCAGATTTGTAGGATTGGTTGGTTGGTTGGCATGCAAATTTCGATCAAATGCTTTTGAGATGTGTAATACGCTAACATATATTTTGACATTTATCAAGTATGCTGTTCTAACGATAGGCTGGCTAATTATTTGTTTCGCAAACCATATTCGCTATCATATATCAAAAATGATTGTCTTCCAAGAATTTTGATATTTGTGTATTAATATAATTCTCATACATTTTAGTTAGAACAGACTGAAAGTGGTGCTAAAACTTTATATGTCAAATTGCCTGCTTGTTTCAGGAATGGGCTGGATATTGGCCAGCTTCCAGCATGAAGGAAAAATATCAGATTTATAGTATTTGTAGGAAATTTTTGTTAGAGTGGGCGTAAGGTCTTTTGAAAATAATAGGAGAAATGTCAAACATAAATTCATTGTGTGTATCCATTTTCTTATTTTAACAAAAATTTACAATACTGGTGACAGAATGGCCATTGGGGACATACTCGTTTCACTATACTACCTGAACTTTGTCCTTCGTATAATTAAACAGAAAGCAGTCTTCTAACGTGTGCTACTTTCAACTTAAGAGTGTTTTATTCACTCTTTATGGTAAATATCATTGTTATCCTGAAATGTATGCTTCGGAAGCACTATTATGCTGTCGAAATCGACTGTTATATAGCGTCAGTTATTTATCAACTACAGATTAAAAATAACCGGCATTCAACGCGACTCTACTCTTCTTAGAACTTTGTGCTTAAAATAGTTTTGTCTGCACCACAAGAAGAAATGCGATAAAACCAAATTTGGGTATTTTATTAATCGAATAAACACACCTACAACTCTTTCGGTTAATTAAAAATTGAGTTTACTATATAGTAATAAAAAATGCTAAATTCTTAAAATTAATTACTAAACGTAAATTGACATCATTCAAAAATAAGTCGTGATAGCAAATGTATATATATCGTAACACATCAGTAATTCAAATTCTAGGAATAGTCATATATGATTTTTTTTATGAATAACGTAATATTGTCTTAAAAGTCTTTATTTATCTTAACAAATGAATACCAGTTACAAAAAATTGGCTGATTCCTAGATTAGGAGCTATTCATAAAAAAAAATTTTTTTATTTTTAATTAATTATTTAGGTATAAACAAGTTATTATTGATTAAAATAAAAGTGCGGAAACACCGCAAAAAAAAGATATGGCCATTTGAAAAAAAAAATATTTCATACAAAAAATTTAAATAATTTCTTAGAATTCCATATTTTGTCGATTCTACTTGTTAATTTATATGTAATAAAATAAAAATTTATAATTAATAAAAAAATTAATTGATGATGTAATTGATGATAAACAAAAAAATTATAATTAAAAAACGAAAATAATTATTATTAATTAATAATTGGTATTGTTTGTTTGTAGTTATTTGAAGAGGATGAAAATATATCCTAAAATATTATATCTTAAAATATTTCACCGACAAAACAAAACAATAATCTATCAGATTAAGGATGGGTGCGCGGGGAGAGGGGGTGGGTGCTATTGATCGAAAGTCTGCAGGGTCGCAGAAGCGAGTGAAAAATAAAATAATATATCATAAAATATTATATTTTATAATATTTCACCGACAAAACAAAACAATAATCCATCAGATGAAGGGATAGGTGGTGGGGGAGGTGGGGGAGTGGGTTGGAGGATGCTATTGATCGAAGATCTGCAGGGTCGTAGAAGCGAGTGAAAGAAAATTTTAATAAAAGCTATTTATAAAATATGAATTAACAAGAAAATATTTACAACGTTGCTAATTTAATTTTTTAAAATTAGAATAAAAACAATTTATTAAATATGAACAAAAACGGTAAGAATTAAATTTCATTATTGCTTCATTCATCTCAAGGTCAATAATTCTATTAATTTTAAGGATCCGAAAACTGGGGCACATACAAATAACATTGAAGCTTCCTGGCGCGGTGCTAAAGCTTCAATTTCATTGGTAAGTAGAAGGAAGGATTATTTTCCGTCGCATTTAGCGAAATATATTTTTATGAAAATGTGTCGCATAAAATAATTGGATCCAACTGTGGAATTTTATAAGATTGCTGGAGACTTCTACAATCCTTTAAAAGCATCTGTAGATGTAGATGTTGATCATCGAGATGCAGATGATAAAGTTTTAGAAAACATTTTCGATTAATTATAGAATTATTATATTAATAATATTATATTTATCACAATTATTGGATAATTTTGTTTTATTTTTGCTAATTTTGCTAGCCATATTTAAACTTTTTTTGCATGAAATATTTTTTTTTCGAATGCCCATATCTTTTTTTTTTTGAAGTGTTGCCGCACTTTTTTTTTAATCAATAATTACTTTTTTAAACTTAAATAAATAATTAAAAATAAAAAAAAATTTTTTATGAATAGCTCCTACACTAGGATATGCCCCAAAAATTTAATAAATTTTAATTAAAGAAACAGAATCTAAAATATCCAATCCAAGATTTTTAGAACATATTTACCAAATATGTATTGTTATATTCTAATAAAACTAAATTTAATCTATATCCAAACCACATAACGCTCCCTTTTTTACAACTTTCTTTCACAATTTAACAATAATCCATTTAAATTTGTAAATGGTTGAATAATTGACTTTGAAAAATTACTTGCACTCTTACTTAAAATTTCTTTGTGTTATTTTATAGGCCAGTAACAAGATTAAAGAAAAGAAAAACAGAGGAAAGACGGATTAGTAATAAACCAACATATGAAATTGTTTCGAAATTTCAATATTATCATATAACTGACGGATATACAAAAATGATGATTTATATGTTAAATTATTATTAAATTTATAATGTAAAGGAAGGAGAGAATAAAATCGAAATTATTTAATTAGAGTTTCAGCACATCACTGAAACACGACAAAAAATATATGTATACATATATGTATACACATCCGATAAATAAACAGTTAACTTATCATCTGATATTTGCATTCCAGTTTGAGCGGATGTCGTTTAAAATCAATATTATTATAATAATAAGTTTATATCACATAATTATATATACCTTCAACACAAGTTCTAATAATAAATTCATATATGAAATACTTTCTTCTCGATTTTTATAATTTTTTTCAAATATTTTCACTATTTGATTTATGAGATTATTCATCTTGCACCAATAATTAAAAAAAAATTAACAATGTAAGAATTAAATTAAAAACATTTTTCTCTTAAAATACAACAACAACTAAATCATTGTTCAAAATAATTAGATTATAAACATTATTTAAATTTTAAACTTGAACTCAGTGGTAGATACAAAAAATAAATAAACTAGTTTACGCGAAAAATTTAACCGAATATTAACATCATTTTGGATATTGTTATTTTTATTTTACAGTTAATTTAAGTTTTTTGTAAAAATATAAAAAATACTTTAAGACGATTAATTAAAATAAACACAAAACGTGAATTAACGAAATAACAACGAATTAATTTTATATGCATAACAATGAATGATCGACGACCTCCGATGTTCCGTTCAACATCACATCCAGTAAACTAATAACTATACCAACTATTCATACTTGTGTATTTTCTCATTTCTTACATTTCTTCTCATTGATGAGCAGAATATGATGATAATCATTTAACTACATTATTTAATTTTTGTCTTTTATTACTTATTCATTATTTTTACTAAAGTAATGTCTATATTGCAGTTATTTAAAGCTGTTTAAAGTCTTAAGGAAATTAACGTTCATTTGAAAAAATGATAAAGTTAAATAAAAAATATGGTTTTAATGGTTTTTTATAGAAACCGGTCTAATCTTGGATGTAAAAATAAAATGAGAAATTTCATTAGAATTTCAGATGTAAAATAATATTCATAAAAAAGTCGGACAAGTGCGAATAAAATTCGCTCGCCAAGGGTTCCGTGAATGTAAAAAAACACGATATCAAAAATAAATGACATAAAGTTATGTTGTAAAGTCTTTATATCGCCAGACTATGGACGCATAACAGAATAAATGTTTAATCGTAGACGTCAATAGTAAATGTCAATCACATCTACATTGTTCAAAAATGCCTCAAGTAACATTTTACTTAAATTAAATATTATCCATAGCTGTTTATGTTAACTAAAGAAAGATTTAACCAGTATTTTAATGGTTTAAATTGGGAATATTTGTTCTATAAATCAGCGTCGAAATATAGGGTGGTATACATACACTTAAAATAGCACTTTTTTATTAATAACTAAAAAACTGTGCATCGCAAAATTCTAAAAATATATTGCAATGTTTCGGAAATTCAGTGCTCTTTCAAATGACGCCCCACCCAAGCGTTCAAAAAGGTTTTTTTTGTCGCGTGTATGTTTGTTTCATAACCTCTTACACCGCTATGTAGAAAGCATTCTTCTCATCAACGGTCTTAGCTTCAGTAAGTGCATGAACTGCGAAATATTATACCGACATGAAAACCAGTACCAAATTCTCTTTGAGAAGGATGACCACTACAGTATAAAAGTGGCTATCCAAGTCTTGTTTTCCGATTATTGACTGTTTTATTTCTTCCAGAGCAATGATGTCCGTTATATACTTCTGTCTTTAGTCTCATTAGCAAAATACATACTGCGCACGTTACACATTTTGATTCGGTGCTTTTCCACGTGAAGGTAAAATTCTATTTTGATGTCCGGCTCTGTTATTCTCTTTCTGATGTCTAATTTTAACAGTGTTTGTTTTTCAGGGTGACGGTGTTAACCTCAAGCCCAACCCATGTTTTGTGATCTTAAGGTTATAAGAAAAACCTTTTTACACGTTTACCTTTTTACACGCCCGCTCCAAACCGCCCCTAACATGGAGAACAGACGCTTGAGTTGCATTGGATTTAAGTCGTCAATGACTCGCCGTGATGTAGCAACATTGAATAAGCAGTATTTACTTTGTGTCTTCGATACACCAATCTAATTTGGTCAGCATTACCCACGTAGCATGGTGTGGACGTCGAATATCGGATTTTTGCTACCCTGTAAAGGGGTTAAGTGACGTCATGGCCAAAGCATATTACTTTGAGAAGCTCGCTGAACTGGCCATCCCTTCTAGAGAGAAATGTGAGGGAAATTGGTTTGAATGGTCCTCCAGCGAGATTTTGTTTTCTATACAGATAGGTCACTGTTGAATGGAAATGCAGAGGCTGGCGTGTACATGGAAGCAGATAATGTCATAAGCAGTTAGAAATTTCAGCTTGGACGGTTTTGTACTGTTCTTCAAGCGGAGGTGTATGTTATCAATAAAGGCACGCATGTATGTAATTACTCATCTGCGGCTGCAAGGGACAAAAATCTGCATCTGTTCGGATAGCCAAACAACTATCAAAGCACTGGTAAACCCGGAGACTATTTCAATGAGTGTAGGAAAAATCTTTGTTGGATAGCGCAACACAATTTCACTTTGCGGTGAGTTCCAAGTCACAGTGGCATTGAGGGCAACAAAAAAGCGGATGAACTTGTAAGGGGTGGAGCGGGCATGAAATACTCAGGTCCAGAACCCGCCTTAGGGTTATCTAAAATGTTTGCCTTGTCACTATTAAAGGTGGATGCCGACTTCAAGATAAAGGCCTTGTGGAATGCATCATGCGTCAAGATGATTTTTAGCATTTCAGTTAAAAATGTTAGTTTTCTTTTAAGTCTGAAGAGGAAAACTCTCAGCACTGTGATCGGTGTCTTTACAGGGCATGGACATCTAAATACAGCTTTTTACAATGGGACTTAGTGAAAGTTCTGTGTGGGTGTTGTCTTGAAGAGGAGGGCTCGGGGCACTTTTTGTGTGTATGTACAGCCTGTTCTAATGTCAGAGATAGGATTTTTGGCGCAAGTTGTAGAGGCAGGCCCAATCAAACTGTCGCCAATACAGTTGGTTTAAGATTTTATTAAACTTACAGAAGTGTTTGTGGAATAGTTGTTATGAGACCAAACTCGGACACGGCGCTATGGACCCTAGAGTCTGCGTGCAAGGACAAGTTCTGCCTCGTGCAACCTGTTAAGTTAAAGTAAACAAGAAAAGGTATTAAAAGTTGAATAAAAAGATAATTGAAAGAAAAGTAAAAATTGCCAATTTTTTTTCAAATTCTTTGTTCACTACCTAACACATTCAAAATAATAAAAACAAATTTAGAAAATTCTTATTCAATTTATTTATAAACGTTCTCATCAATCTAAAGTTCTATTACTGAATACTACTTTTTGAATTAAGCAACAACACAATTTCTTCTAACAAGATCACAAAAAAAAAAAATTTAATAGTACAAAATTTTGTAAAATATAATTAACTAACATAACATATAAATGGCAACAAATCGATAGTTACGTTGCTTGCAATTTTTATTGTCTTCAAATAGTCAAACAAAAATTACACTGAATTTTTAACATTTTTTCAAAAATCTCACAAAAAAATTATTAATTGTTTCCGTAAATTTCATAGTAATTGCTGAAAGATGACAAACAAAATGATAATACAATGATCTTGATCTTTTCAATAATCCAAATAAAAACATTGGGTATTGTACATTTTGAAAAATATTTTTAATCATATAAAAAATTGTTTGGAAGTTTAGGCACCAAAATAACAATAAAACAAAAATTTATTTAGGTATTTTTAAAATAACAGAAATTTACAAATTTCGCGATCTTAATTGGAATATTAGTTCGGGTTAAAAGTAATTAAGTATAAAAACTTCTAGTCAAATATCAAAATCTTGGTTAATTTTTTTTCATTTCTCGATGTTTCAGGACATGACGATTCTTAAAAAGCATTAAAAATATCCGTCTGCCAGCCGTCACAACAGACGAAAACACCTGGAGCAATTTTAATAAATTTGTTTGCTCAATATAGGTTTCGTCAATGTTAAGAACCGAAAATACAATGTGTTCGACAATTGTATCAGAACTGAGTCATACAAATTTCATTATTTTTGCCTAAAAATCGTTTATCTTTCTGCCAACAAATATATTTTTTTAAAACTATAATTGTGTGCGTTATTAGTATTAATAGAATAAAATAAACAGCTGTTAATGTTATTCTGTAGCGCTAATGTTGTGGAACACAATAAAACAATGTATTTGATTGTATTGAACTCTGAAATTACATTTTTTTGATTGTATTTTTTAAATAATTTGACTGCATTTTATAAAAAAAGTCAAAAAAATTTTCGTTCTGATTGTGTAAAAAAACAATACATTCAAACTATTGCGCATGTCTCTCTCGTATATTGAAAAATGCAAAAGCTACTATGATTAAATTAAATTAAATTTCCATTGTGAAAAAATTAGTTTTCTATGATTAGTTTTTGGTTTCTCAATTCTCATTAGTATAAAATTCGAGGTCTTTTATTGGAAATAATGGTTTCAAAAAATAAAATGAAATTCATTGTTTTTTATTCATTTATCAATTAATTTTAATACATGTTACGCTGTCGAAAGCATAAAACGTTGCATGAATTTTATTCCCTCGCAAATTTGAAAACTTTTGCTCGAAAAATAAAATACACCTTTAAACACTGACGCAATAAAATACTATTATTTTAAATGAAAATGAGAAGAAACATTGAATGTGGAGAAATCTTGATTGAATTGCCAGGAGCTTGATTATTCTATTCTTCATAAATGTGTGAAAAATCATTAGGTGAGTCCGCAGCATAGCATCGAAAAATCAAACCATCGAATCATGTTTTAGATTCGAAAATCAGTAGACTGAATGTTCATACCATCGAATTTCATCGAATGGTTTTGAAATTGAAAAATCATTAGATCGATTTATCAGTTTATCACATCACCGAAAATTGATTTCGTCGAAAAGTCATTGCATCGAAAAATCACACCACCGAAAATTATATAATCGAAAATTTAGTTCATAAAATCAAAAAATCAGATGATTGAAATTTATAAAATGGAATAAAAATTATCATAAGATCGAAAATTTTCGATGTAATGAATAAATCTTTACATCGAAAAATCATTCAATGGAAAACACGGTATATTCTCCTCACAGATGAAAATATTGTAAATTAAAATACCAGATTGCCGGCCGTATAGTATATTTTAATAATTATATTGATTTATATTATATTTCTATTGTATTGTTTCAGGTTTTTGGTGTGATTTGAGAGTGTGAAGTGGAGCTCATTCATGAACTTTATTGAAAAATGTTGACAGACGAAAATTTTTGTGGATTATATCATTTTTTATAAATTATCTACGATGAGTTATTCGAAATTTTATAAGGTTTGTAGTTATTTGCTTTTGAATTATAAACATTCAGAAAACAATTTTTTAGAAAATATCTACTCACAAAAAATCTGGATGAATGTATAAAAACATAATATAATTCAATATAATAATTAATATATACAGCGGATATCTATATTTAAATTTACAATATTCCTAGCACTGACTAGGGTATACTCTATTTTTCATTCAAATGATTTTTCGATGTAATGAATTAATTAATTATTCATTATATCGAATATTTTCTTTTCGATGTTATGATATTTCGCTATGATTTTAATTCTATTTTATCGAAGATCATCTGATTTTTCGATGATATGCTCTTTCCAGTACATCGCAATAATTTTTTGATGCAGTGACTTTTTGACAATGTGGACTTTCGGCGTTATGATTTTCGATATTGTGATTTTTGGTTGTCCATTTTTTCATAGTATAATTTTTTATTTTTCGATGTGACGATTTTCGATGATATAGTTTTTCGATGGTATGGCACGATCCGAAAATTTTAGACTAGAAACATTGACACATAAAAGTAATTATTTGTATGACATAAAATGTAATAAAACATGGGAGCAATTGGATATAAAATTTAATTCTATCCCGCTTTAGCGACTTCCGACTAATAGGAACAGTTGGAAAATATCATGTTGTTATAGATTAAATGTAGTTTTTTCTCACAAGTTGTAAAGGAAGATGCATTTTAAGAAATTTTGTGTGAATTCTGGTTCCACCACTTTTGAATAATAAGAACATTTTTAAAATATCAGTTTGTTACAGTTAAAATATTGCTTTTTTATACAAACGTTGAAATAAGTGAATTATTGCATTTGCGCTAAACGGAAAAGTATTGTGAGAACTATTTTGAGTGACTTCAGTTTAATGAACTCATAGGTACAGTTGGCAAATGTTGGCTGATGTAGTTTTTTTTGACAAGAAAAAAATATTAACTTTTAAAAAGAAGCATTTACACTAAATGGTTGTCTGGACTAATAGGAACAGTTGGATCGGAAAATATCAGACCATGTCATATAAAATGACTTATTTTTACAAAAGTCGTAATTATTTAAAAACAGCATTTACGCAAAATGTAGAGGTTTTCTAAAAAGTTTTCTGGACTAATTGGAATAGTTGGGTTGGAAAATATCAGCTCGTCTCAGTTGTAATTATTGAAGATAAGCGTTTGCCTATGAAAATGATTTATGGGAACCATTATTTCGTGTGAGTTTTGAATAAAATGCTTGTACAGGTCGAAAGTTTTATGTTTATATATCTCTGCCTAAAACCAAGAACAACATCTTCATAAAAGCCTTCCGCCGAAAGCTATATAAAAACCACTAAGACAAATCAAAGTCTTGATATCTCAAGGCCTTGTGATTTTATCCCCGCATATTCTACAAATAAATGTTAAACTTAATCTTGTTAATGATAATTTAAACAGTTTTTTGAAAACTCTAATTTTAGGTGACGTCGAGCTTGATTTTATGGTAATGATTTTGTGGCGCAATAAAAAATATTACGACTTCTATATTTTTAGACTGAAAATATATTATACTTTCCATAACCTCCTAATTCTAGGCTTTTGTAATTGCTAGTTTTGTTTTAGTTTTCTGTTAATATTCTACTAAAAAAACAAAAACTAACGAAAGCTTTTAGTTATTTACTTAAGTTATCGAGATATTAAAATAAAATTTAACATTGCCCACAGATTTTAAAGTCAAGCCCGGATACAGATACATAAAACTGTCAACGAGAAGGGTATTTTCTATATAGAACTGAAAGAGATTATGCAATATACACCAACATATATAATCATAATTGTTCATGATGAATTAAATGGACAAGTTGGTAACGATATACCTTATAGAAATGTGTAGGGCAAGAGTTTGAGAATTTTGCGAACCTTTATAGGTATAGTCTTTAGATACATCGTTATTCACCATTTGCTTATATGTGCTAAAATAAGGTTCCACTTCCAGATACAGACATTGAAATATTTAACGAAAAAAAAGTTCATGAAACTCGGTATTAAAACTATATAGCCGAAACTTTGAAAAAGTGTGAATCTGGACTAAAGTGCGGTTAGCGTGTTAAAAAAATTTATTTTCTTTAAACTTTTTTTTTTTTAAATTTTAATTGTTAAATAAAGCTCTGGTATCGACAACAGATTTACTGAATATTCGGTAAAAAAATTAATCTCATTGTTAATAATAGAAAGGATATAACATAGCGTTTTTAGAGTAAACCACGCTAACTGCACTTTCCTCTGAATCTGTTTATGGAAACATCGAGGTGGGCTGGTTTTTATTTTTAAAAGAAGGTCATGATTTTTCATAATTATTTATTTTAATTTCTTTAAAACTTATATTCGAACTAACCATGAATTCAGAAAACTGGTTTAAGAATAAAGTATTATTTGATTTATTTAATCTAACCGGAACAAATGGTTTGGTCATGTAGAAAGGATTCGAAAACAAAAATAAAAAAAGTGCCCAACAACAATTAGTTGGTGGTAACGGACATGTATACTGTTGAAGTCTATTATGCTAAGCTTGTTTGATGCCGTTCACATGTTCATCGTCATTAATGTTCCATCCGATTATTCAGTTCTATATTAAAGATTTTCGAAATAGTTTTAAAACTACTAGATTCTCTGGTCAGGACTAGTGGCACACCGGGTACCTAAAACTTACCCGGTACTTTACGTCTGGGTAATTACGCGTCCTGTCCGGATTAATTTTGAAATACCTGGTGTTTATCCGCAACCGCCATTTTTCATTACCCAAACCCTTTAACTCGGATGAAATGAAATAAACAAAATCAGCATTTATAAATATAAAAAATTATTTAGGTATTTTTGGGAAAAGGCATGGTACCACCCCGGAATCCAGCTTAATAGAACACAGTTTAAACCATCTAAATCAATTGAGCTGTTTTCGAGAAACCGAAGAACATACATAAAAACATACACGTGAAATATGATACCTGCCTTATTTTTTAAGATTACAAAAAAACAATAAAAGTATAAGCTTGAGTATGAAAAGATTATAGAATTGGGTATGAAGTTTATCTCATTAAACTGAAATATTTAAAATTCAATTCATATTAAAAATTCCCATATTTTAATTTTAATTCTTTTTTCTCGTTTGTTTTACAGTTTAACCCTTTAGTTAGAGTAATTAAATTTTTAAGAATTTACAGAATTATCGGTTTGTTTGTAGAAGCAAATTATAACAAACACAAGGGCCGGTCGGATGGATGTTTTAATTCTGAAAAATCAAAAATGTAACCTTGCATAAATATTAATTAAATTTAGAATGCTCCATTTATTGATTAAATTTTTTCTAGCAAATACTTATTTTTTCTCCTGGGTATTAGTCAAAGTTATACACACAGATTTAATTATAATTATATCAGTGTTAATCGTATTTGAATTCTCAAGCATCTACCACATCATAAAAGTAAAAGTACAGTCACTCACTCTTACACAAAATGATTGTGTGTTCTTGTTTATAATATCACAAATTGCCAATTTAGTTTCATTACATCTAAACTATCAACACAACGACTGCATTTGAGAATTTTTAAATGATAGAATATAAAATTTTATAAAACGATTTACATCTTAAACTGTCATTTATATTTTAGTTTAATGTAAATTAACACATATGAAATCATATTTGTTTTAATATTATTTTAAGTGAAACTTATTCATTGAATAAACAATTTCATCTCGTTTGTGTAAATCATTGTTTTTTAGCTTAATAGATTCAGTTTTGAAATATAATGTCAATAAACAAAACCACCTTAACAACAAAATCAGTAAACTAATTTTTAGAGCTTAGATAGAGTGCAGTTTTGACTTTTGAAAAGTGCATTTTTACGCGTTCCTTACTTTTTTAAATTAATAATATAACGTTTACATAAGATGATTCATATGAAACAACTGTCTTAGAATTCAATTCTTACATTCAGTAAAGAATATCTTCAATTCAATAGCAAGTTTAAATTTATTATCACTTCATCTATACGATCCGACATGAGATGTAAAAAAATGTGATTGAATAGATAATAAAAAACACGGTACGTCCTGCCCCAAATGCTTAACAATACAGAACTCACTTTCTTCTCTAGCACATATTCACAACGAAATTGAAAAAAAAACAATATAGGTAATTCTTTAGTAAACATACAAATGTAGAACTGATTCATCAAATAAATTTACCGGACGTCCGCTGGCACAACATTAGATAAGGACAACTATAGTGTTTAAATTATATTAAAAAAAATGGATATTTAAATCATGAAGTTGTTGAAATATTTTTAATGAATCGAATAAAATCATTATGTAATGTTCTTTTACTGTCACTGTTACAGACTTTTAATTATTTTAATTTATGATATTTATGCAATATTAAATACACTTATATGCAATTTATTTTAAAAGGAGCATCCGCACAAAACAACTCAATACAAATACTGAATACAACAATTTGAGAGTTAGGAGATTTTTGATTTTATTCAAATAGAAAACGAATATGTAGTTATATTTAATACCCATTTCATAATGAGATCCTATTATTCACCTGAAGATAAATATTAAAATAAATGTATGTCATAACTTAGAATTACTGTAGATTTGTTGTCAAACGACTTAAAATTTAAACGACTTAGATTTTTATTTTTAATAATTTTTCATAGTGCAAGTGTGAAAGTAGTAATTACA
>OY856187.1:220868539-221023182 GCA_963693315.1 Diogma glabrata | reverse complement strand
ATATATTAACGTCTCTGAATATCCGAAGATACCATGCCAACTAGGGATTATAATCAATTGAGAATTAAGTTTCTTTTAGAAATTTATGAACGCCGACTTTGAACTTTTGAGGGTTAAAGTTATCAGGGAAAACCCACAAAGGTAATGAATTCCACAGATGGAGACTCTGTTGAAAAAGTCGCGATGGAAAATTAGATGAAAAAAAAATAGAAAACTTTTTATATCCTCACACACTTTCTCTTCCACCATTCTCTCGGCGTTTGCCTTCATAACATTGTAACGGCTTGCTTTGCGAGCATAAAGTTCTTCTTTTTGAACCTGGCTTCGTCCTTGTAGACATTTCAGATAGTATTCTCTTTTATACTGGATAGCGTTCAGACATGCTTGACCCATCCAGGGCTTCTGAAAGTTGTTTTCTATTCTTGGTTGTCTAATTTCTAGCAGAGTAACTATATCCATTATATATCCTCCACCTCAGTTTCAAAACTCTTGAGAGGATCAGGAGCGCTCAGGGTGCGCACGTTCCACATTCCCATATGGTAATTTGGTTCTTTTCGCGTTCTGGTAAAACTCTATTTTGTTCGCAGGGCTGTTATTCTTTTTCTGATTCCTAATTTTAACGGTTATTTTTTTCCTAGGTACTGGTTTTTTTCTGAGTCTTAGCTTCAATCCAGAGTTGCATTGATTTAAATCAGTGATTGAAATCACCTAAAGAAACAAATTCAAAACAACAAAATAAAAATGGCGTAAATGCAAATGAATGTATGAAATAATAGAGGGACTTTCAATTAAAATTCCAAAAAATGATTGTTAAATCGAAGAGTTTTACTACACCTACCAAGTACCAACACAAAAATACATTAGAAAAATATGGAGGGTTGAAATCTCAAGCTCTGAGATATCAAGACTTCGGTCTGGGTTAAGGATTTTAATATAGTTTTTGACCAAAAACTTTTTTGAGACCATTGTTATTTTTGGGTAGCATACATCAAACATAAAAATCTTTGTAAAAGTACAAGTATTAAATCTCTGTTTAGAAATTTATTACAAAACTAACACGAAACATCAATAATTCCGTCATAAGCAAAAACACATTAACTTAAAATATATAAAAAAAATTAGCTGATTGCACCTTAGCAGTCACGAAGCGTTATTCTATGACCCAGCCAAGTAAACACTTGGTAAAACAACACCGGTAAAACACTCGGTAAAACATGAAAATTCAATTCAAAACCCCGTTAAACTGAAAAACATCTGCTTTAGTATCTAAGACGTCATACGTAAAAACGCAGCATTTTTACATAAAAAACAACAATGGTAATTTTATTAAAATTTTTTCAAAATTCTAAAAATATTGCATAACAAAATAAAAAACACAAACTTTTTTCAAAATTCCAAAAATATTCCAAAAATTATAATAAAATAAAAAATTGAAACTTTTTCCGAACTCTTACAAAATCAAAAATTGAAACTATTTTCCAAATTCTAAAATATTGCAAAAATTCAAATGTTCACAAATTCAAAAATTCCAACTTTTCCAAAAATATTCCAAAAATTGTCCAATTCCATGTTCAATTACATTTCATGTCATACAAATAATTAATTTTATTTTTTCCAAAAAATTGGATAATAAAAATAAATGAAAATCATTCTTTTGACAAACTTGACAACATTTTTTTGACAAACTTATAATCCAATAATCTAGTTTTTGGTCTCGTATACCAACCCCGACCATCAAGATTTCTCCACATTCATTGTTACAACTCATTATCGCTTAAAACGTGACGATTATGGAATACGATAGAATACAACACAATAGAACATCTTTCGAGAAAATACTCTTTAGAGAAAATAGTTCCACTAAAGAAATATAAAAATACAAAAATCAATATAAGAGAATATAACGTAAGCAAAGTAAACACGTAATAGGAAGTTTTTGTTTAACCTATAAGAAGGTAAACGCAATCTATTAGAGAATAGGTAAATAAACAAATTGAAAAGAATAGGTCTCACATCTATGCGTCAATATTTAAAGATCGCGTTATTATGTTTATGTTGATAAAGGAAGGAAAAAATGTTTGTGTTCTAGAATATTGTAGAGATAGGCGTTGTGTTAGAGGATAAGATCAGTATAAAATTGTCAGCGATAGAAAAAGTATAAATTTTTAACAGTGATATAAGCGATTTAAAATTAAGTGTTACAATTTGAATAAGATAATTGTTAGAAATTACAATAAGTGTAATAGAGTTTTATAAGTAAAAGATTATCGTAAGGAACAGTTAAAAATCATATTGTGAATAATTGTAATAGAATTATAAGTGGTAAATTATTGTTAGTACAAGAACAATTAAGGGGAATAGTAGTAGAAGAAATATTTTTATAATAAAATCTTAAACGAATAAAATTATAACGTTTAAAAAATCCATTATATTTTAATTTCCTGATTTAGTGATCGAACTAAATAATTGTAACTCGCCTAAGAAACGTTACGTTTTTGAAAATCATTCATAAAGAATTTAAAATACTTCTTACTTCAGATATTCAGCCCTATTCTTAAATACTAAGTATTTGAATTAAACTAACCGCGTTCGATTCGATGTTAAAAATAATTGGTATTCTGAATACTTCGTATCGAACAATTTTTGACGCATCAAAAACAAAAAATAACGCACAGAAAAGAAATTGAAATGTCAGAAATCTTATACAAAAAGAAACTGTCAAAAATTTTTTGATTTCTGAAAACTGTTAGTCTTTTGTCATCTGTTGATTACTTTAATTTATATTTCGATAAAAACTGATAACACTAGTTTACAAATTTTGAACTTTTTGTGTATCCCTGACTAAAATCCAACTTTTCGTGTGGATTTGGACCTGCTGAACACGAATATCATATTCATTTTTTTAGGTTAGCTCTTGTTTTTGAGATATTCACGAAAAACCAACTTTTTCGGTGAAAAAATGGTTATTCCGGTTTTTGGATTGCATATTTAATAAAACACACAAATTCAATGTATTAATGAAACATGTGCATAGTAAAGATGATAAAAAACATTTTGAGCTATTTCTTGTAAAAATACATCAAGGATTCTGGAAGTTACAATCGAAAAAAGTTGAAAAAAAATCAAAAATTTACGTATTTTAAAAAATTTTCAATATGCAACTGCATAAATTTTGAACAAACAATGATCGTAATTTTTTTTAATATCTTGAAGCATATAGATAATTCAATTTTCTTTTGAGTTAAACAACACGAATATTGGTGCACTTTGCACCAGGTTATTCAGGTTTTCCCAAAAATAGTCAAAACTCAAAATTTGGAAAAAAATTTTTTGGCTAAGCATAATTTAAATTCTGCAACATAATTGATTTTTATGAGTTGTTATATAGATTTTCTAGTTAAAACTGCAATCTATTTTGAGTTTTCCTTATTTCAACCGCCTTTATGTATTTTTTCTTTTTTTTTTGTGCCGCATCTTAAATAATGTTTCACAAGTTCAGTCGTTCTCAAACATCAGTTAAATTTTTTTTTAAAATAGTAAAGTGTAAAGTTAATTTATTTAAATGGCGTCATCAAGAAGTTTCAAGTGTATAAATAGACCAAATTCATTGTTTTATTTGTAGAATTTGCATAATACATCCTGCTAAAAAATTACTCTGTTTATAAGAATTGCATATCTTTATTAATTCGGCATAGAATTGAATGAAGATAAACCGTGGATGTCGAAAAATAGTTATGTCAACTGCAACTTAACACATTCAAGATGGTACAACAGAGAAAATATTCATTTAATGTTAACAAGGTTTTGACCATAACTCGCAATTTTAACTCGAGAGTCAGTATAACAATTCATAGATAAATCAAAAAATTTTTTTTCAAATTTTGAGTTTTGACTTTTTTTGGGAAGACCTGAATAACTTGGTGCAATCTGCAGCAATGTTCGTGTTTTTTAACTTAAAAAAAAGGAAATCAAAATAACTATAGGCTCCAAGAAATTAAAAATATTTACAATCATTGTTTGTTTAAAATTAATAGCGTTGAATATTGAAAAATTTAAAAAAAAACGTAAATTTTTGATTTGTTTCAACTTTTTTCGATTGTAACTTCCAGAATCCTTGATGGACTTTTACAAAAAATAGCTCAAAATGTTTGTTAGTATCTTTGTTATGTACTTGTTTTATTTATATATTAAATTTGTTTGTTTTGTTAAATATGCGATCCTAAAACCGAAATAACATTTTGGTTCTCCGAAAAAGTTGGTTTTTCGCGAATATCTTAAAAAGCAAGAGCTAACCTAAAAAATTGAATATGATATTCGTAATCAGCAGGTCAAAAGCTATAAGAAAAGTTGGGTTTTATTTAGAGAGCTTTTTCTTGTAAACTAGTGTAATTAAGCGTGAGTATTTATTTACTTCAACAAAAAATTAAATTGTAACAAAGCATTAAATTAAATAACTTATACGATAAATCTATTTTTACTATATTGATAACACTAGTTTACAAGAAAAATCTCCCGAAATAAAACCTAACTTTTCTTATAGATTTGGACCTCCTGAACACGAATATCATATTCATTTTTTTTTGTTAGCTCTTGTTTTTGAGATATTCACGAAAAACCATTTTTCTATATACGTCTCATATCGATCTCAACTTGGAAAACAAAAATGGAAATTATACTTTACTGTTTTAAAATAATTCTTTACTGATGTTTGAGAACGACTGAACTTATTAAATTATTATTTATGGCACAATAAATTAAGTAAAAAATTATTTTTCCCAAATTTTGAGTTTTGACTTTCTTTGGGAAAACTTGAATAACTTGGTGCAAACTCACCAATATTCGTATCTTTTAGCTTAAAAGAAAGAAAATTGAAGTTTCTATAGGCTCCAAGAAATTAAAAAAAATTAGTGTCTTTATTTGTTCAAAATTTATGGTGTCGAAAATGGAAAAACTTGAAAAAAACGTGAATTTTTCGTATTTTTTCAACTTTTTTCGACTGTAACTTCCAGAATCCTTAATGGATTTTTACAAAATATAGCTCAAAATGTTTGTTAGCGTATTTACTATGTATATGTTTCATTAATATATTTTATTTGTTTGTTTTGCAAAATATGAGACCCAAAAACCGAAACAACATTTTTGATCACCGAAAAAATTGGTTTTTCGTGAATATCTCAAAAACAAGAGCTAACCAAAAAAAATGAATATGATATTCGTGTTTAGGAGGTTCAAATCCATAAGAAAAGTTGGGTTTTATTCAGGGAGACAAAAAAAGTTCAAAATTTGTAAACTAGTGTAATTATTCAAAAAAATTATGTTAATTTGGTGAAATTTAAAGACAGAACTGATGTTCAGAACAATTGTTTATTAAAAGAAACAAAACAAATTAAAAGGATTCTCATTTCTCATTTTGTTAAGAAACATAGTTTTTTGTATCAAAGAAATAAAATTGTTTATTTTTATTTTATGATGTCTGACGCCATTAGGTTAAGAAATAATTAGACTAAAATACAATACAATAGCTAAAAACCAAAAATAATGCATCTTTTTCATTTAAGTTTGCTTATTTTTCTTAAGAATTCTTAGTAAATTTCATTTAACGTTACAAAGTATGAAGTGAGTAGAAAAAAACAAAATTATTCGACACTTAGTTTTCTAGAATACGAATTATCGCAGATTTTTTTATGCGTTGAAATTAAATTTCATATATAAATTTTCAAGAATACCGATTTTGAAGTATCGAATAAAATTTATTAAAAAAACCGTACGCGTTCGATACTTAGTATTTCAGAATAAGGCTGATTAATTATATTTTTAATTTTTATACTTAGTAAAAATATAATTAGGTAGTTATAAATTATTTATATATTTTATAATTTATAAAAAAAACTAAAAAATAATATAATTAATACTGATTTGATCAACTTTGGGTTTTTACGTTTAATTTAAGTGATTAGTTTGTACTCAATAGTTTCCTGGAACTTTCTGACTTCTGCAACCAAACGGCTCCGGAGAGAGTTAGATATATGACCAGTTAGAAAATACTATTTCTAGCTGGGGAGTTGACATTTGTAAATTTACTAATTTATTTACCAATCCATGATTTTGGGCTGTTATTAACTAGTTCACACATAGGTATAGTGACCACCAGTCCTGTATATTACCGTGTATTTGTCCTGTCTTTTTACCATGCTGTCCTCTGAGATTTTTTTGCAAACACATTACAATGTCCCTTATTTCCTATTTTGATATGCAGATGTCTTCTTCTTCTTTTAGATAAATTTTACACGAACATGAATATAAAATTATAATTTTTTTAAATTTCAAGTATTACAATCTCGAGCCAAATGTCAAAATCGTATGCCCACTTTTTTTTTTTCATTTCTCGGCGTTAGGTCATAAATAAAATTCTAAAAAAGCAAACAAAAATGTTAGTCTGTCTACTGACCGACCCGCCAACCAACCGTAACAAACGATGAAAACTACTGGTGCGATTTTAAAAATTTTTGTTTCAGACAAATAGGTTTCATCAATGATAAGAATCGCAGGGACGATATATTTGATGTATCGGAGAAGTGTAAAAAAATGGGATACTTGATTTGCTTTAAAAACGTTTAAATGATAATGAGCAGTAAGATTGAATGTAGAGAAATCTTGATGGCTGGCATTTGTATGTAAGACCAGGAGCTTGATTAATTTAAGTGTGTCAAAAGAATGATTTTCATTCATTGTGACTTGAGTTCAAATTTTTTGACAAACATTTACTTAATGGGAAACATTTTGGATTAGAAATATTTGGCCCATAAAATTAATTATTTGGCATCATGAAATGTTATTGAATATATGAAATATGGTTCAATCCAGCTTCAGCTACTCCCCACTAAAAACAACACCTGAAAAATATTATGTTGTTACATAATAAATGTCGTTTTTTCATAGAAGTTAGGGAAATTATCAGGGATTATTAGAGAGATGTTTTTAAGAAATTTTGTTGTGTGAATCCGGGTTGCACCACTTGTATTTAATAGGCACAGTTTGAAAATATCAGGCCCTTGTAGATCAAATATTGTTTTTATACAAAATTTGTAATAGTTAAAATATATATTTACGTCAAACGGAAAAGTATAGTGAGAAGTTTGAGTGAATTTAATTTTGGTCATTAATGAATAATAGGTACGGTTGGTCAAATGTCAAATTGTTGAAAACTAAATTTTTTTTAAAACAAATAATTATATTTTGAAGAGAAGCATTTACGATAACTGTGGAAGTTTTGTAAGAACTTTTCTGAACTAATAGGAATAGTTGAGTAAGAAATTATCATGACGACGTTATATTTTCTATAAAGCAACTGTTCCTGTTAGTCCAGAAAACTAGGCTTTATAAATATTAAATATCACAAGTACGATGAATAATACGCCCGCGATAATATTATATAAATGTATTTTTATTTATTAAAGATTTTACTTTTATACGGTAGAAAACGTATAAAACTGTGCGTTTTATACGTGTTTTATACGTATTATACGTAGTATAATACGTGTTTTATACGTTACCGTATTATACGTACGTTGCAATCCTGCTAAAAATGAACGATTTTTAAGCAAAAAATATGCATACATATTACCTTGTTTTGACACACTTGGCGATTTCTTGACACACTTCCGGTACAGTTAACAAACACATCGTCCTTTCGGCTCTTACCATTGAGTATACCTATTTTAGAAACATATATTTTTAAAATCCTTAAAGCGGTTTTCTAGGTTTCGTCGGTGAGTTGTGGCGGCCGGCCGGCAAACAGACATACATTTTTTTTTTACTTTTTTTAGAATCGTTATGGCGTAAAACGTCGAGAAATGCCAAAACAGTGGAGGTAAGAATTTCACTTTTGGATCGAGAATGTAATAATTAGATCTTTCAGACCGAAGTAATTACAACCGTTACATCTATTAAAATATTAAATTAATAAAAAAATATTTTCAATTCTATCATGGCTCCTCGAAATCGATAACTGAGAAGTGACGCAATATAATTTTTGAATAGTACAGATCACAACCATCAACTTAGTAAATGAAGATTTACTTAATAGATGAAGATTTTTAAGAACTACTAAGGGTCGGTTGTACAATTGCAGTTCAGCCGAGGTTTAAGCTGAAATTATGCTAAACCTGATATTCTGTTCAGTTACGCGCTGAACAATTGCGGTTTAGTCGCGGGTATGAGCTTAAGCCAGGGTTCAAGTTGAGCGCCCAATTTTGTTGGTTCAAGTGCGGTTCAAGAAACTAACCTAACTTGTAACTTAACCTAAGCTCCTATCGGGTTTTACTAAGCTTTAGCTAAACTGTTATTGCACAACCGGCCCTTAAAGTGTTATTTCAATAACTTTGATGTTTCGGAAACGACTTAGACACTTTAAAATTTTTTTTTATTTTTTACAAATATTTTCGGTTTCTATGAAACCTTTCTCAGGGAAATATTTATTTCTATTATTAATTCTATTCTATTAGTAATAGAAATAAATATTTCCCTGAGGAAGGTTTCATAGAAACCGAAAATATTTGGAAAAAATAAAATAAGTTTTTAAAAGTATTTAATTCGTTTACGAAACATCAAAGTTATTCATCAAATTAGTGACTTATTGAGCCAAAAACAGAGAAGTAGAGAACAATCATAGTCGCTCTTTATCGGGCGAAATAATTGAATATCTCACAAGCTTCTCTTTGGATTATCCTAGACATCAAAATACCGACCTGGTTCAAGTCCTGGTTGTACAGCTAACCTTGGTATTATGAACTGTTCTTTGATTTTTGCAACTTTAAAACTGAAATGAGAGTACTCAGGCAAGGATTGCCACAACGTGGGATGCGGTCACCATTTTTATTCAACCTATTCAACTTGAGCTACCTACAACTAACCAATATATCCCGTCACATTGAGACAATTGCATAGTGCTTGCTACCGAAAAGCAGACGTTTCATCAAAAATAAAGATTACTGATTTTTTGAAAAAACTGTTTCCAGCACAGGAGAATTTTCGTGCAAAAATGAGGTCACGTTTTTGGTTTAAAATAGAAATTAAACGTAAAAATAAATATTTTGATTCCAAAAAATTACAGCGTATAATAAGGTAAGTTTTCACCAAATTGTGTGAAAAAAAATTTTTTTTAACTACTAACTTGAGAAATCGTCATTATTTACTCGAATGCCCCATTGAGAAGCAATTTTTCTCAAGCTAGGTCAATAATAATAACAAACAATTACCTAGGTTAATAATGACAAATTTTCTTTTATTTTTGATTGAAATGAACAAAACAACACAAACAAATAATAATTGCATTGCTTTGTTTCGTTTTATTTGTATGAAACTAAACTTCAAGGCTACTTGATATTTTAAGATATTTAAAAAATGAAATGGAAAATGACTAATATAAATATCTAATGTAAGCAAATATGATAACTAGTGTTAGTAGTTAAAAAAATTCTATATATACCTCGGTTGAGAAGACTAATATAGACCTCGAACATTATATCCCTCGGCGCTACGCGCCTCAGGATCTAAAAGTTCTCGGTCAATAATAGCCTACTTCTCAACCTTGTTATATAATGTACTATTTTTGTGGGAAATAAAAATTAAAAACGTAAAACCTCTATTTTCTCGGTTTTTTCTATTTTCACGGTAAATTTTAGGTAATGTGAAAAAAATGGTTTATATAAAAGTTATAGACCTTTTTATTACCTACAACTTTAACTTTAATTTTTTTCGATAGAAGGTCTAGTTTCGCTGGAAATTTTGAAAACCCATTTTCTATCCCTAAAATCTCACCCTATTTCACCCTCGTAACTCGGATCACCTTTAATTTATGTTTCCCATCATTTGCGCAATATTTCCTTCTTTATCCAAAAGTTTTCATGCTGTTACTGATTTTTTCCATTTTTTGCCTGTTTTCAAGGTCTAATATCCTCGAAAATTACAAAAAACTTGTTTTAAACTACAAAAAAATCACCTTTCTATGACTACTTGACATGATCAAAAATAATTTTTTGTCGAAATTTCTACTCTCAATCCCTTTCAAATAACGTTTTAAAAGATAAGCCAACCGCTATAGTTTGTGTACAACATTTCTTATAACCGTGAATTTTATCAAACTTTTTCTTTTGTAATGTTCGAAGTTCCGAAGACAGTAAAACAAACTCACGGTTTTGGTAATAACTAAAAAACTAATTAGTTGATAATTTATTGAATTTTTTTTTCAAATATTTCAATCTTTTTCAATTTTTCTAAATTAAATCGGTTTCGTAAAAGAATCTTTTGTTTTACTATATCCTTATCCTTACAGTTACAGATAAGGAAAACTATCTCCTTATCTATACAGATAAAAATGAATATTTGAAATTTTTTTGTTTTCAGTAGGCTTGGACAAATACATGTTATAACTACAGAAAATATCCAGTACTTGATATTGCAGAAAATTTCAAACAAAATGATAGCACTTATAGTTTGTGAGAAAATCGATTATGTCGAAATTCGGACGGGCACCGAAGTCTCACCGTTTTAACTTTTTCAAAGTACGGAACCCTTAAAAATGACACAGCAATATACAATAAAACACAACAGCACATTTTTAATAATTAATATCTTAAAAATTTGTAAATATCTTCAGATTAGCATATTCATATATTTGCATTCGGTTTCAAGTTTTTTTGAGGTATGTAAACTAAAATTACTAAAAACGCCACATTTTGTTAAGAAAAATATTTTCATTAAAACCGGATGTTTTTTGACTTTACATTAATATTACTACCAAGAATTACTATATAGACGAATATCTCACAAACATGCAAAATTATTTCTTTTTGGTTGTTGTTGAAAAGAGCAAAATTATTTTTAATGAATAATTATGTTTGTATGATTTTTTAATGAATTTTATTTAAATTATGGTTTATTTAATTTTTGAAAATTAATGTTTACTATTTCATGGAAAAATTAAATTTTGTTTATAATATATTTATAAGCGCATAAACTAATGAAAGATGATAATTCAGGGATTGATTTCTTAAAAAGTTATATTTATATTATTTTAATGACGATAGGATTGACGTATGAAAAAACAATTATGTAATTTGCTTAGAATCAGTATTTACTTTTATTTCATTTGAAAAAACTAATACAAATTTTGATTTTTTTCATAGAGTAAAAGTTGTACATCCCTTTACGGAAACAAGTTAATTCACTTTTACATACTATAAAGTATAAACCAACGTGTGATTTACCTCTAATTGTAATGAATCATCTAATTAATATAACCGAAATTTCTTTATTTAAATTTATAATGAAAATAATAATATATTCATTCCTAAAATCGTGATGGAAGTCATCTTTAATTTTAAAATAATGATATATCAAAATTTATCTTTCGTGCAAAAACCAAACGTTTTTAGAAAAGAATTGATGAAATTATTCGATCACCAATTACGGGCAAATATATTTTTTAGAATTGTGTAATTGAATAGAAGTAATGAGAAATTGATTACAACGACATAAAAATATAGACGCATGACCATGAAAATAATTAAAATTAAATTAGTTAAAAAAAATTTTTTTTTTAAAAAAAGTGTTTATAAAAGGAATTACAATATGTGTCACCAAAATATATAGATATCTTTTAAGACATAGGCTCCACAGCAGCATGCGTTCTAAGGTGTTGATGAACGTTTTTAAGGCTTTGAGTATAAGGCACTCGATACTGTTACTACGCAGTACGCCCCCCATTTGTATGTTGTACAGAAAAAGAAGTCCCTCTGTATTCTGTTGCAATGGCAGCAAGTGACGAGTAAAATGGAGGAAATAATATGTTTGAGGTATGATGAATCTAATTTCATCCAAGTACTGTTGGGACGATATTTATAAAAAAAAACAACGAGATCAGCAACAATGCGCCGATGTAGTAGAAAATCGAAATTTTATGTTACATTTCAAACAACCAAAATTTGTATAGCACGCTTTGAACTAAGTCAATGGGTCAAACAGATGCAGCGTCAGAAATGTGACAACAATACTGCATACAGGGACGAATATTGGGCTTTTGTGACTCCCAATAAACAAATGCTTTTACATTCGTCTAATTGTTCGTCACACAAACTAATTGAAAAACCGTTGAGAAACTCGGTCTTGGATCTGGAAACAATTAAATCTGTGTTTTAGTGGAATTAAATTGATCATATTATTGTCACCCCAATCTGAAGAATGACTTGTGCAACGTAATATCATTTACACAACTATTTATCGGGTTACTGGTGATTTTCAAAAATGAAACTAAAATAATATAATTAAAGGAAAAATATAAAATTTCAAATTGAAATTAGAATGCTAACAAATACACATTTTTAATTTATGATTTATCAGTTTTGAGAAATCTATTGTCGAAGGTATTCAAATGACGCCATAGTCAAAATAGATATTTATTTATTAATTAATCGAAGTAAATGTTAAATTGAATAATGACCAAGCATTTAAATTAAAATCAAATTTTTATGCAAGTAATCCTAGCAACAGTATTCTGAAATCTGAATTTTTATCCTTTGAAAATTAAAAATCGATTTATTTGTCGAACAAACGTATGAATATGCGAAGGCAGCGAAACCTAGATAAAAATTAATTATATTTATTTATCAGTGGTCTAATTTATTATAGAATTTAACATTATGCAAATTTTGTATATACAAAAATCGAAATACATACGTTAAATTTTTCATTTTGTAACTGTATAGAGGATTTTATATTATCCATTTTTATACTTTTTGTGTTTTTTGGAATTTTAATAGCTATTTGCATTACTAGGGAGGAAAAAGCACGTTATTCCCGTGTAATGCATATGATTTTTCCTTCTACCCTAAATTGAACCTTTTTTGAAAATTGTGTTTGCACTCAAAAGTAAATATCAGTTTATGTTTACTGTCACTGTCAGTAAGCCACGGCATCCTGCGATAGTTTTATTATTTAGTCAAAAAACGTATCTAGGCATTATGATTTGATATTATTTCGGTCTGAAAGACCCTAAGTATTATGTTCATGAGCTAAAAGTGAAATTCTTACCTCCACTTTTTTGGCATTTTTCGACGTTTTAGGACCTACTGATTCTAAAAAAGCAAAAAAAAATTGTATGTCTGTCACAACCAACGAAATCTAGAAAACGACTTTTAAAAATTTTGGTTTCTACAAATAGGTACACTCAATGGTAAGAGCCAAAAGGACGATGTGTTCGATAACTGTACCAGAAGTGTGTCGAAAAAATCGTCAAGTGTGTCAAAACAATGAAATATGCATATTTTTGGTTTAAAAAACGTTCATTTTAAGTGATAATGAGAAGGAATAAAGAATGCGGAGAAATCTTGATGGTCGGGATTGATATGTGAGATCAAAAACTAGATTATTGCATTAGAAGTTTGTCAAAAAAATGTTGTCAAGTGTGTCAAAAGAAAGATTTTTGTTTATTATTTTACTCAATTTTTTGGAAAAAAATAAAATTAATTATTTCTATTACATGAAATTTTATTATTATTATTGAGAATTATGGCATTATAAGCTTGTCAAAAAAATGTTGTCAAGTATGTCAAAAGAAAGATTTTTATTTATTTTTGTACCCAATTTTTTTGAAGAAATAAAATTAATTATTTGTGTGACGTGAAATTTTATTATTATTATTGAGAATTATGGCATTATAAGTTTGTCACAAAAATAATGCCAAGTGTGTCAAAAGAATGATTTTCATTTATTTTTTTAGAAAAATATAAAATTAGTTATTTGTATGAAATGAAATGTATAATAAATAAACAGGAAATTATTATTACTACTAGGTCATTCAATAAGTCCGTAGGATGACACATAGATGGCGTTACTAGAATTTTTTCCATATGATTTTTATTTAGTACTAACCTTCAAACGATACGTGTATAAATTTGACAGCAATCTGACTATTGATTCGTGAGTTATAGCATTTTGTGTGAAGCAACTTTTGTTTTTGAAAAAAAAATGGAAAAAAGTGAATTTCGAATTTTAATAAAGCATTGCTTTTTGATGAAAAAAAATACAGTGGAAACCAAACAATGGCTTGATAAACATTATCCAAACTCTGCTCCATCGAGACAAATGGTAGAGAAGTGGATGGCTGAATTTAAATGTGGTCGTACCAGCACAAAAGATGCAGAGCGCAGTGGACGCCCAAATGAGGCTGTTATTCCAGAAAACATAAAAAAAATCCACAAATTGGTTATGAACGATCGCAAATTGAAGGTGCACGAAATAGCTGACATTGTAAAGGTAGCAGACGGTAGTGTTTTTACCATTTTACATGAACATTTGGGTATGCGAAAGCTCTGTGCAAATTGGGTGCCGCGTGAGCTCACAGTCGACCAAAAACAACAACGAATCGATGCTTCGGAGGAGTCTTTGGCACTGTTAAACCGCAATAAAAGGGAATTCTATCGTAGATATGTGACAATGGATGAGACATGGCTTCACAATTACACACCAGAATCCAAAAGACAGTCAGCTGAGTGGACAGCAGTCGACGAACCGAATCCAAAGCGAGCAAAGACGCAACAGTCGGCCGGTAAGGTGATGGCGTCTGTATTTTGGGATACGAACGGAATAATATTCATCGACTATCTCCAAAAAGGAACCACCATCAACAGCGAGTATTACTGTGAACTTTTGGATCGATTGAAGGCTGAAATCGCAAAGAAACGGCCACATTTGCAAAAGAAAAAAGTGTTGTTTCACCAAGATAATGCACCGTGTCACAGATCGATGAAAACGATGGCAAAATTGAATGAATTGGGCTTTGAATTGCTTACCCACCCACCATATTCTCCAGATTTAGCCCCCAGCGACTTTTTCCTGTTTTCAGATCTCAAGAGAATGCTTGCCGGAAAGAAGTCCAATGATGAAGTAATCGCTGAAACTGAGGCCTATTTTGACGAGAAAGAGAAATCGTACTATAAAAGTGGTATAGAAAAGTTGGAAAATCGCTATACTTGTTGTATCGCCCTCGAAGGCAACTATGTTGAATAAAAAAATCGAGTTTTGTCAAAATTTTGTTTTTTTCTTACTTATCCTACGGACTTATTGAACGACTTATTAGGAGGGTCCGGCGTGCTTCGCTACGCTTATAAATAAAGTTTTTGCGTAGACATTTTGTTGACGTAGAAGCAATGATTTCAAAAAGTGGTAATATAATTTTTAATTTTTCTTTTTAAATATATGAATGAAAAATAATCAAAACTCTAGCTGATTAGTTCGGATATATGAAAAATTAGCGATCAAATAAGTTAGTGATCAAATAAGCTTACTTGAAAACTTATTTGATCGCTAATTTTTCATATATCCGAACTGATCAACTGAAATTTGTGGCACCTATTCACAAAACATTGACACCAATACCAAAACTACGTGAAAAAGCCTCAAAAATTCAACCGCGCATAACTCCGATTCAGAGTACACAAAAAATAAAAGCAGAAATAACTTTTTCCCTTTCGTCAATACCAACAAAATATCAAAATTTCAGATTTTTTAAAAATCAAAAATTTAAAAATCAACAAAAAAAATGTACGTTTTCAAAATAATAGCCCTCCTGTAATAAAAAAAACAAAGAAAAATATTACGTCTATCGACCCCTAAATCAATTCATAAACTAAATTCTCTAAACTTCAAAGGAAATGTATAAACTAACTAAGAGAAAATAAATATAAAAAAAGAAAAAAAAGTTTTAAGTTTTAAACCATTATCAAAACTACGTGAAAAAGCCTCAAAAATTCAACCGCGCATAACGCCGATTCAGAGTACACAAAAAATAAAAGCAGAAACAACTTTTTTCCTTTCGTCAATACCAACAAAACATCAAAATTTCAGATTTTTTAAAAATCAAAAATTTAAAAATCAACAAAAAAATGTACGTTTTCAAAATAATAGCCCTCCTAATATATAAAAAAGAAAATATCATTCATAAAATATCATCATAAATATCATTCATAAAATATCATTCATAAAATCAACATTATTACGCATATTACGCATATAATCTCTTTTATTCCGACGACTCGAAAAAAATCCTTTGTTCAAAGACAAAAGACGACTGAAATGAATGAGAAAAAAAAGTTTCGTTTTTGTTGTTCGTTGTTCGCTAATATATAAAAAAGAAAATATAAACAAATAAAATAAATTTTTAATTTCGTTTTTATATGTATGTAAACTTATAATGCATATGTATATAAAAAGTTTTCCGTATATAATAACTTTTTTATTTATGATCCGATTTGTGTGAATCCGAATCCGATTATAGGTTACACTAATATCAGTTAGCTGTGAAAATTTGAAATGAATCCATCTGCCAATAAAAAAGCCTTAGGCTCCACAAAGTTTTTATCTAGCGTATTAATATATAAGAAGATTGAGAATTTTATTGCATTATAAGTTTGTCAAAAAAAATATTGTCTAGTGTTTCCAAAAAATGATTTCATTTATTTTTTTTTTGCCAATTTTTTGGAAAAAAAAATTTAGGTGTTTGTATGACGTAAATGTAATTTTACATGAAAATGGACATGGAAATTTTTGAATTTGTTATAGTTTTTGAAATATTTTTGGTATTTTTAAAAAAGTTTGTATTTTTGATTTTGTAATAATTTTTGCAATATTTTTAGAATTTTGGAAAGAGTTTTTATTTTTGATTTTGTTATAATTTGCAATGTTTTTAGAATTTTGAAAAAAATAGAATGTGTGAATTTTATATATATTTTTAGAATTTGGAAAAAAGTTTCAAGTTTTGATTTTAAAGAATTTTTGGAATTTTTTTAGAATTTTGAAAAATTTTAAATTTTTGATACTATTATAATTTTTATAATTTTGGAAAAAGTTTCAATTTTTGATATGTATTGTTATAATTTTTGCAATATTTTTAGAATTTTGGAAAAAGTTTGAATTTCTGAATTTTTAAGAATTTTTGCAATATCATTAGAATTTAGAAAAAGTTTAAATATTTGATTTTATTCTATTTTTTGGAATATTTTTGGAATTTTGAAAAAGTTACAATTTTTGATTTCGTTATAATTTTTGCAATATTTTCAGAATTTTCGAAAAAAGTTTTAATGTTTGACTTTGTAATAATTTTTGGAATGTTTTCAGAATTTTGTCTGAAATAGTTTGAATTTTTAATTTTATTTAATTTTTACTTATATTTTTGGAATTACGAAAGAAATATGAATTTGTGATTTTGTAATATTTTCTCGAAATGCTAAATGGAGAGGTTTTTGAGTACTTTGCTGATTGTATAATCTTTTCACTAAATTATGTTAATATATGATCTGTTATAATTTTCCGACAACGTATTGATGTTTCGTGTTAGTTTTGTAATACATATCTAAACAGAGATAAAAAATGCATGTACCTTAGCAAAAAGTTATGTTTATTATGCATCGCTGCTCAAAACTAAAAACCATGTCCTCATAAAAGTTTTTTGCCGAAAACTATATCAAAATCCTTAACCCAGACCGAAGTCTTGATATCTCAGAGCCTTGAGATTTCAGCCTCTTTATATTTTTTATTTAACCTAAAGCTAAAGCAACATTTAAATTTAGTTTTTACCAGACTGCAGAATATACAAAATGTTCTAGAGATTACGGAAACAATTTTGGTATAATATATTCACAAGTTTCATCTGCACTTATAACATATTTAAAATGAGAGGGAGGAAAAGTACTCTTCCTCCTTGGGGAGGGAAATGACTTTCCTTTCTTGTGTGAGGGAGGAAAGTGCGTACTTTCTATAGGGGTAGAAGGAAAAATAATTTTCATCATATATGCATAGAACAGTTAAAACAACCGTTTTCAACGCAACGAGCTCAAATTTTAAGCATTTAAAAAACACTTTGATACTCTGAACAAAAATTAAAGTAAAGTCAGTCAACCTTATCCCGGAGTTAGCAGTTTATTCTTCAAACAAAGAAAAACTATTATCAAACAATTTTACTGTGATTGGGACAACAACCGGTGAACATTTTCCTAGGGTTTTGATTCAAAATGTGTTACATATAATAATACATATATAACAGAATTTGAATGAAGTTATAGTAGTTTGTACTACAAGTTTTGAAATGAAGATTTTTTCAGCACTAGTGTTGAAAAAAATTCATTTCAAAACGAGTTGCACACAACTTTTTCTGCACTTGAGTACCACAATAGACAAAAAATAAAAAAAAATCACTACAAAAAAAATACGCGAAGTATTGATCGATCAACAATGCCTTGACAGTATGCAAGTTGGATTATATGCAAGAAAAAGACGTCATTTATTCTTGATTGTTGCCACACTATAAACGTGTTTTCATTTCGCGCGTATTTTATTGAGAAACTGCAAAAAATGAGCTCAGGGGAGGATTCCGATTTGGAAGGAGCAGCAGAAAGAGCTTTGCAAGGTTTATTGCCGGTAATATCCAAAGAAAAATACGAAAAAACGTATCGAGCGTTCAAACAATGGTGCAGTGAAAAAAACATTAAAGTGATTGACGAAAATAAGTTGCTTGCTTATTTCGATACCGAGATGAAACAATTGCAATCGTCAACTACATGGAGCATTTACTCAATGTTAAAATCCACGTTGAACGTGAAGGACAACATCGATATCTCAAAATTCACCAATTTGCGAGCTCTTTTGAAGCGTTTCAAATCCAATGAATTTTAATCAAATGAATCAATAACGGTGTTTTCGAAAACTTCAAAAAAAATTGTTTTTGTCTAGAAAAAAATTCACCCCACTCGACACAGTCAAAAATAATTGTTTTCAAAAGTTCCACTCTCAACCCCCTCAAAATAACATTTGAAATGATGAGTCGACCGCTATATTTTTCAAAAATCAATAACATTTTTCTTTGAAATATTTTGATCTTTTTCGATTTTTCTAAACCAAACTTGTTTTTTTTAATAAAATGTGTTGTTTAGTAGGCATTACAATATGTGTCACAACAACACATAAAAACCTTTTAAGACCAAGGTCCCACAACAACATGCGTTCTAAGGAAGTTAATGGACGCAAATCTTTTTTTTTGTTTTTTTTTTTATATTTTTTGTTAAATAATGGATAAATAAACAATAAATCCTATCACAAATAAAATATGACATAGGCCAATATTTCATGGTAAGATAGAGAAAATAAAAATAAAATAAGAGATAAAAAGCAAATTTGTTTGAAACATTTGCAGGAACAGAACTACGATGGGGTTGCCAATCATCCAGCTAGTGGCATAATCCCTGTTTATGTGACGCACTATCTTGCTCAATGATTAAAGCCCAGATATAGTTATATGAAGGTTCGTTTCTTTAAGCAAGCAACAGCATACCACTATCAAGGATTATTCCATAGCTAAGATTGACTGCACTACCGTTGACTGAATACAGTTCATTCGACAACACCCGTAAGACACCACCATGGCTAGTGATATCTCACTATTATTGGCACGTAGCAGTGGTAGGTAATATCTCACGTTAACTTATATACCAATAGCAGGGAATGGATTACGCGGGGTTCTTACAAAAAACTTTTGTTTTACTATCTCCTTATCCATGTTCATAAAATATAGACGAAAACAAATATTTGATTTTTTTTTGTTATCAGTAGGCGTGGGAAAGCACATTTAAAAACTGTAGAAAATTTCAACTTGATAGCACTTATAGTTTGTGAGTAAATCGATTATGTAGAAATTCGGACGGACACCGAAGTCTCACCAATAGGGTACCGTTTTTACTTTTTTAAAGTACGGAACCCTAAAAAGAAATGAATGAAACGCATATTAATGTTGTTGTATTTACAGTTAGGGAACCAACAAAAAATATTGCGACGCTGATGCATAGGCTGACTTCACCACAGCTCTGGAAACATAGTGTTCTGGATATATAATGGGCTAATATCCATAAAATACTTTAATTAAAAGCTAACCAATATTATGGACTTCGTAGTTCTAATAATAAAAATATTAGAGCAGGCAGTAGTATCCCAACCAACATAAATTCTGTTGTACGAGAAAAAGTAAAAAAAATTTTATCGGAAGTGACAAACCGGAAGTTAGGATGCAGAACTGTTGTAAACCGTACTAAATGTGTATGTACCAAATTTCATCCAACTCGATTATCAGGTACAGAAGTTATTGAGCTTCCAAAATAACAGGTGCTTGGAGGACTACCTACCACTTTGTTCACTATCGCTAAAAAAACTAATCAGTTCCTTGCCATACATATTTGCATCTTTTTGCAAAGTGTAATCAAAATTACTTAACGAACGAATGTTGTATGCTTCCAACAAACATTGAAACAATAAACAGGTGTTCGGGAGGACCCCACCACTTATCCCAATATTGTCCAAAAACTAGTCAATTCTTTGTCAATAAAGTCTTTATCTTTTTTCAAAGTGCCATTAAAATTGATTAATGAATGAAATCTGTATGCTCCCAACAAACTTTAAAAACCAAGTGTGAAAAGTCAGCAGTTGTATGGTAGATCCCCTGCCACTTTGATCAATGTGTCCCAAAACATGATAATTATCTTCGTACACTAATTGAAACCATAATCACTTCATTATTGTAGGCTGTAGTGTGCATAAAGATACTGAAAAAACTGCCAACAAATTAAAAAAAAAATTTTTTACCGGAAGTAAAAAACCGGAAGTTGGGATGCAGAATTTTTGTAAATCATACTAAATGCTTATGTACAAAGTTTCATCCAATTCGATTATCAGTTATAGATGTTATTGAGCTTTAAAAAAAAACAGGTGTATGGGACACCCCCCACCACTTTGTTCACTATCGCTCAAAAACTAATCAGTTCTTTGCAATACATGTTTGCATCTTTTTCCAAAGTGTCATCAAAATTCGTTCACGAACGAATGCTGTGTGCTCCCAACAAACATTGAAAAAATGATGACACAGTAAACAGGTGTTCGGGAGACTCCGTACCACTTATCCCAATACTGTCCAAAAACTAATCAGTTCCTTGTCATTTAAGTTTCCATCTTTTTTCAAAGTGTCATTAGAATTGATTAATGAATGAAGTCTGTATGCTCCCAACAAACTTTAAAAACAAAGTGTGAAATGTCAGCAGTTGTATGGTAGACTCCCGCCACTTTGATCAATGTGTCCTAAAAGATGATAATTATCTTCTTACACTAATTGGAACCCTATTCCATAAGTTTCATCATAATCACTTCATTATTGTAGGCTGTAGTGTGCATAAAGACACTGAAAAAACTTCAAAAAAGTACAAAAAAAAATTTTTACCGGAAGTAAAAAACCGGAAGTTGGGATGCAGAACTATTTTAAACCGTACTACATACTCATGTACCAAGTTTCATCCAATTCGCTTATCAGGTACAGAAGCTATAGATCTTTCAAAAAAACAGGTGCTCCAGGGACCCCCCACCACTTTGTTCACTATCGCTCAAAAACTAATCAGTTCTTTGCCATACATTTTTGCATCATTTTCCAAAGTGTCATCTAAATTCGTTCACGAACGAATGCTGTGTGCTCCCAACAAACATTGAAAAAAGTGTGACACATTAACCAGGTGTTCGGGAGGACCCCCACCACTTATTCCAATATTATCCAAAAATTAATCAGTTCTTTGTTACTTAAGTCTCCATATTTTTCCAAACTGTCATTAAAATAAATTAATGAACGAAGTCTGTATGCTCCCAACAAACTTTAAAAACAAAGTGTGAAATGTCAGCAGTTGTATGGTAGACTCCCGCCACTTTGATCAATGTGTCCTAAAAGATGATAATTATCTTCTTACACTAATTGGAACCCTATTCCATAAGTTTCATCATAATCACTTCATTATTGTAGGCTGTAGTGTGCACTGAAAAACCTTCAAAAAAGTACAAAAAAAAATTTTTTTACCAGAAGTGAAAAACCGGAAGTTGGGATGCAGAACTATTGTAAACCGTACTACATACTCATGTACCAAGTTTCATCCAATTCGCTTATCAGGTACAGAAGTTAAAGAGCTTTCAAAAAAACAGGTGCTCCAGGGACCCCCCCCACTTTGTTCACTATCGCTCAAAAACTAATCAGTTCTTTGCCATACATGTTTGCATCTTTTTCCAAAGTGTCATCAAAATTCGTTCACGAACGAATGCTGTGTGCTCCCAACAAACATTGAAAAAAGTGTGACACATTAAACAGGTATTCGGGAGGACCCCACCACTTATTCCAATATTATCCAAAAACTAATCAGTTCTTTGTTACTTAAGTCTCCATCTTTTTCTAAAGTGTCATTAAAATAAATTAATGAATGAAGTCTGTATGCTCCCAACAAACTTAAAAAACAAAGTGTGAAAAGTCAGCATTTGTATGGTAGACCCCCACCACTTTGATCAATATGTCCCAAAACATGATAATTATCTTTTCACACTTATTGGAACCCTATTCCATAAGTTTCATCATAATCACTTCATTATTGTAGGCTGTAGTGTGCATAAAGACACTGAAAAAACTTCAAAAAAGTACAAAAAAAATTTTTTTACCGGAAGTGAAAACCCGGAAGTTGGGATGCAGAACTATTTTAAATCGTACTACATACTCATGTACCAAGTTTCATCCAATTCGCTTATCAGGTACAGAAGTTATAGAGCTTTCAAAAACACAGGTGCTCCAGGGACCCCCTCACCACTTTGTTCACTTTCGCTCAAAAACTAATCAGTTCTTTGTCATACATGTTTGCGTCTTTTTCCAAAGTGTCATCAAAATTCATTAACGAATGAATGTTTTATGCTCCCAACAAACTTAAAAACTTTGTGGAAAAAACCACCTGTTGTATGGTGGACCCCCCAACCCTTTATTCAATGTGCTCCAAAAGCTGATAAAACCTTTCTCATGTTATTTAAAAGCTTTTCGCAACGTTTCATGAAAATCGATCGGTAATTGTAGGCTACAGTAAGGATAAACACCTGAAAAAAAAACTTTTTAACCGGAAGTGACAAACCGGAAGTTGGTATGCAGAAATATTAGAAACAGTACTAAAACCTTATATACTAAGTTTCAATAAGATCATAGCCCGGGATCAAAAGTTATTCAAGATTTAAACTTAGAGGTGTTCGGAAGACCCCCCGCCATTTTGTCCAAATTTGAAATGAATCCAGATCTTCCATTTTCAAGTGAACCTGTATCATTTGCCAAAGTTTGATCAAGATCCTATGCAGAAAACTCTACCACCCACCCACCCACACACACACAGACATACACCAAAATTTTTTTGGCTATTTAGATAGAGGATGGTCCAAAACAAAAGATAAAATAAAATTTGGGGTATGTAAGATTTTTTTTTTCACGATAGATTGCATTACTTCACACAATTTAAAATTGTGGTGAAGTAGTAATTTCTTATTTTGTTTAAACGAACGCTGCAGATTAAAGATATATAGAATAACGATCGATTTGTCTAAATTCAAAGGGACCGTATTTAAGCACGTTTTTTGACAGAATAAATTAATTGTAAACGAAAAGCTGCATCGTTTCGTGCATATTTTTATGTACGAAAATAGAAGTAAAATTAGTTTTTTTCATTTAACAGAAATATCTTGTGTATTATTTTGGACAGTGTTTATACTGGAAATTTCTACAACCAACCGTTGGAGTTTTTGAAGCTATTGGAAAAATATTCTAGTTAGGAATATTGTTTGGTGTTTTGTTTTCCTGTTGTTCTGGAACCGTAGCTGTGTTGAATACTTAATAAAACCTATTGTTTGTGCAAACTAATCAGTGATCGAATCCAGAAGAAAATTTGGGAAATATGTTTATCGAATTGAGAGTATGGCCAGTTCAAAGAAAGGTTGAAAAACGTAACAGTATTATAAGATATGTCGCTTGCACAAATATTGTATAAATATTTCAAATCTCCTGACTTTCTATGACTGCCCAGAATTCCATACATGGTGAACAACATGCTATTGAGGTAAATTACAAAATAAAATATGATAATAATATTCGCGTGATCGTCACGCTATTATATTAAAATAGTTTTCGTGTTTGCCGCGCTATTAAAAATAAATATTAAAGGAGAGAGTGAGATAAATCATTTGTATTAAAACATTTATTATTATAAAAATATTTATTAAATATTTTTTTTTTAATTTTGTTTATATGTATATGTTTTTTTGTTTTTTTTTTTAAGTGAAACCCTCTTTAGGCGCGTTGGGCGATCTTGTATGGAGAACATTTTATGTATTCGTGTGATCGTCACGCTGAAGTTATATATATGTAAAATAAATATGAAAAGAGAGTAAGATAAAATATAAAATAGGGAGGGGCTGAAATCTCAAGCTAAGATATCAAGACTTCGGTTTTGGTTAAGGATTTTGATATAGTTTTCGGCATAAAACTTTTATGAGGACATTGTTTTTAGTTTTGGGTAGTGATGAATATCAAACATAACTCTTTGTTAAAGTACATGTATTTTTTTATCTCTGTTTAGAAATTTATTACAAAACTAACACGAAACATCAATACGTTGCCGGAAAATCATAACAGATCATAAATTATATGATAAATAATTTAGTGAAAAGATGATACAATCAGCAAACTACTCAAAAGCCTCTCCATTTAGCGTTTTGAGAAAATATTACAAAATCATAAATTAATATTTCTTTCAAAATTCCAAAAATTCTGTAAAAATTAAATAAAATCAAACTTTTTTCAAAATTCTAAAAATTTCCAAAAATTATTACAAAATCAAAGATTAAACTTTTTTCAAAAATTCTGAAAATATTGCAAAAATTATAAGAAAATCAAAAATTGAAATTTTTTTCAAAATTAGAATAAAATCAAATATTTCAACTTTTTCTAAATCCTAATAATATCCCAAAAACTCTTAAAAATTCAAACTTTTTCCAAAATTATAACAATATCAAAAATTGAAACTTCAAAATTCCAAAAATTATAATTAAATCAAAAATTTAAAATTTTTCAAAATTCTAAAAATATTCCAAAAATTCTTACAAAATCAAAAATTCAATCTTTTTTCAAAATTCTAAAAATATATATATAAAATTCACAAATTCAAAAAGTCTATTTTTTTTCAAAATTCTAAAAATATTGCAGAAATTATAACAAAATAAAAACTTTTTCCTAAATTCTAAAAATATTGCAAAAATTATTACAAAATCAAAAATACAAACTTTTTTCAAAATTCCAAAAAGATTTCAAAAACTATACCAAATTCAAAAACTTCCATGTTTAATTTCATGTCATACAAATAATTAATTTTTTTTCAAAAAATTGGCTAAAAACGTAAATGAAAATCATTTTTTTGACACACTTGCCAATATTTTTTTGACAAACTTATAATGCAATAAAATTCTCAAAAAATATAGTAGAATTTTTTGCCAGCGAACACAAAATTTGTTTGTTATGCGCATATTGTTTGCACATTCAGTGTCTCGATTAAAATATTAAAAAAAACTATTGGGGTTCCATCGAAATGGACAAAAAAAACTCATAAAAATTAATATATTACTATTGAAATTCAACCAATTATAATAGAAAACCAAAAACTAGTAAAAATATTAATGATTTTGTAGGCAATGTAACAAAATTTTGATAATTAAAAATAATTATAATAAAAATAACGACGCCTATGGAAACAAATATCACAACAAACAAATGGTACGAACTAGAAGTAGAAATTTAACTAATATAATTGTTTTGAAAACAAATTTATCCCAAAATAAATAATACATGTCTGTTTTACTTTTTGTCTCATCTTTTATCTCTTGCTGCGTCTATAGCTGTCAGAAATTCGCTGGCAAAAAAATTCTACTATAATAATTTCTTGTTCAATTACATTTAACATTTCATACAAATAATTAATTTTATTTTTTCCAAAAAAATAAATGAAAATCATTTATTCACATCACATTTTCTTGACAAACTTATAATGCCATAATTCTCAATAATAATAATAAAATTTCTGTCATACAAATAATTAGTTTAATTTCCATTTAATTCCGACCATCAAGATTTCTCCAAATTCGCTGTTCCTATACTCGTAATCTCTTAAAATTAACGTTTTTTAACGGTTGTGACGGCCGGTCGACCGGCAGATAGATTTTTTTTTTTGCTTTTTTAGAATCAGTAGGTCCTAAAACGTCGAGAAATGCCAAAAAATGGGGGTTAGAATTTCACTTTTGGCTCATGAATGTAATACTTAAGTTTTTTCAAAACCTAAGTATTACCAATAGAAGTTTTCATAGCTTACTTACTGTCAAATAAATATTATTATTAATTATTATTATTAATTGTTATCGTTTAATTTCTTATTTCTTGCTCTCATTTTCTTGATTCATGCTGTAATTGGAAGACACAAAAACACTGGTATTTCACAGTTTTAAATTTTCACTTCTGTCGGCAGTTCTCAAGACCCCTTCTTTATTTCCAGAAGAGGCTGTTAACCTCGAGTCCAACTAATTCATAATTTCGTGCTCAATGCTAATAAATAAATATCAGTTACGGGAGGTCAGCAACGAGGTGTATTGAACACCTGGTATCAAGCTCCAGATCCGGTGATAGGCTGTTGCATGAACGTAGGAACAAACAGTCCATACTTTAGCTAAACATTTATCACCCTGATCTCCCGCATTCAGGATGTATAATTTTATAAATATTAAATATATTAACGAGACAGAAAAACAGATTTATTTTTAATGCTTGTGGGATTTATTACTATGCGAAAGTGAGTATCTCTATTACTGATTCCAGTCTTAAATCTTTAGAGGTAAGATAGACAATGCGAAAACGGGACTCAGGAATCAATGTACTCATACGATATTTGAGGCACGCTTTTAAGAACAACCTAAAAAAGAAATGAGGCTATAAGAGGGAGTTAACAAGCATTTTTCTCAGATTTTGATTAGTAAATGAAGAAGCCCAAGGACATCGAAGACCTAAATAAATTTGATAACAAAGATAACGTTGCGCAAAGCGAGTCAGAGAACGAAATGTTATTATAAAAATGGAAATGAGGCTCAGTACCGAAGCTTGTGCACACCGGATGAGTGACGGTCCATCCGGTGAACGCCATCATTGACTGTGTATGGAATCTGTTTTTTATGCTTTATTTAAGAATAATAATCGGATCATTCTTCCTTTCGATCGTACTAATGAACTGAACAAATTAAATAAATTACCACCTGTAGGGAGACATAAGTTCATTGAAATAACGAGTCTAAAAATATTTATAAACAAAAACCAATTTCCTTTTCCTCATCTTTGAAACAAAAGCACAATGTAAACATAATCTCGGTGGAGCTTTTAATTTACGTTTTAGATCATTTCTCTTTTATCAAATTCATATACATACAAATATTTTTTTATATATTCGTTTGAATTTTCCTATTGTCATTGAAATTTAATTTTGTTTTAAATAAGAAAACACAAAATTGATTTACAACATTATAAACTGTTATGACACAATTAAATTATAATTCCCAGATGAATATGTAATTATCATCACAGTAAATTCTTTAAAATGCGATAAGAAATTTAATGAAATGAATATTACAATTTTGTGATAATTATTTCTCGTATATATATTCATTTTGGAATTATTGTAGGCAAATTACAACTCACTAGAATTAAACAGGAGAAATATATTAACTTTTTTGTCCACATTTTTTTAAACTGATTGTATTTTCAAAAATATTTATTCTTCAATTGATTTTTATATTATCTTGATTATGATAAATTTATCTAATTAATTTTTTTGTTTTGTTTTCCAGTCTTTGTTTATACAATGCAAAAATTAAGTCATTGTGAAATAATAGAAGTACATATGTATTTAGATTACGAGAAATTATATTTTTACTTAATCATTTTAACAGAAATATAATTCTATAAAATTTTAATACCAAAATAATATTAATTTGTACATAATTAAATTTTAATTTACACATTTTCTTACCGGATGATGTGTCATTTTGAATATATACTTCGATTTCTTTTTAATTTTACAATAACTTATAATTATTTAAAACACATAAACATTACAAAAATTTATTAAAATTATATTTGATTATTATTTATTAACTTAAATCCTAAATTATTAAACTTTGATTAAATTCTTATTTGGCAGGCAAATCAGCCGCCATTTTAATTCTAAAAGAAACTGACACCAACTTAACAGAAATTAAACATTTTCGTTTCAATTTTATTTTGAAATTGATCGAAATATTTGAAATGCCAATTTGACCTAATAACAGTGTAATTTGCAAATAATTATATTTACTGAAAAAATGAAACAATTAACTTGTATATGACTTAGTCTTAGCATTTTATTGTTTTCAGTTTTAAATTATTTTAAATCTTTGCTTTTCCTTATCTTTTACCACCCAAAAAGCTAGGTGTCCATTTTTTTACAATTGGTTTCTGTTTTGACTGTTCTTCGCGTTCCCGTTCAGCTTCTAATTCTAATAACTTACGTTGATTCTCACGAAATTGTGCAAGAGGATTTTCAAATTGTCTATAATATTCCAACACTTGACGTACGTCACTTACATCAGACGTCGCGACGGCTGCAACAGTACAACAAAATAAATTATTAATATAATTTTTGAAATATCCGACAACTTACTTTTTAGAAATGCTACTAAATCTAATAATGTCGCATCGTCGTTATTTCCTGTCCATCTTGGAATATTAAATGTATTTTCTGGATGTAATTTTGTTGAGTTTGGATCCCAATCAATAACAATAACTTTGCTTAAATCACGATTTAAATTATCCAAATTTTTGACATGATGTCCATCAACAAAATGTGTTGCGTCTCGGACTAAACGATACATAATATAACCGTTCGGATCAAGGGCATCAATTATAGGAAAAACTGTCATTCCTTGATCCGCTGTAAATATAACTATTTCAAAATGACGTGCCAATTGTTCTAAAAATATGTCAACACCTGGACGTTTTTTAAACCTCCAACCAGTTTGATATGTCCAATCTGGATGAACTAATACATCTTTCATTTCTAGTACAAGAGTATATGGGGGTTGGATATAAGGATATTTTAATGGATCGGGTAATAACTTTTCTCGTGATGGTTCTTGTATCATTTTTTGATAATATGTCATCGATTTCCACATTCTCTTCAAATATTGTTCTACTATTGGTAATTTACTAAACTCATCCTCTAGTATCTGACCGTTTTCATCTTCCATTGGTGCTCCAAAACTGTAAACTCCCCATACAGCAAAATATGTTGCAGAAGCACCGAAAATCCAAAATCTACAAAAAAACTTGATATTGAGTAACCTTGAAAAGTAAAAAAATGTAACTTAAAATACCCAATCTTCATTCGCTTCCATGATTTATCTTTTTCCTTTTTAGATTCTTCTTCTTGTTTTTTCTGCTCCTTAGCTGCTTCTTCTAAATTTGTATCAGTAGTTTGTGGAAATAATTTTGATAATATTTGCGGTGGTTGTGGAGTGCTTACATTTGTAATTTTTGAATCTAAATAAAAAATAAAATAATTCTCATTGATTTAATGTAAACATAACCTTACTTATGTAGAACTTACTCGCTGATGAAAAGTACCGAAAACGATTTATTAAAATATTACTATTTAAACATTTTGTGGAATAAGAAAATTTTAATATATTATTTGATTTTATAATATTTGAGAAACTAAAGAGTTTTCGATGTGCCATAGTAAATTTAATAAATAGAAAATTTAATAAAACTTATTATTAAAACATTCAATTATTTTACATTTTTTCGATAAATTTTTTTTCGAATGAAAAAAAAACACACAGATGTCAGTTATGGTTTAAATTGTAAATCATAGAGGGACGATTAAAGAGATTGATTTTTGCTTGTGGTGAGTAGGAGAAGCAATTGATACTTTAGTTTTGCCCAACTGGCAAAAATTAGGGAATATAATCGTACCGAATACCGATTCGATCATTGCAACGATTTAAATGTTTGGAAAGAAATAGTAATCAATTTTTCGTTTTCGTACAAAACTACAAAATGATAAATTTAAATTAAATAAATAAGTTCACTAAGGTAAATGTGGTATGACTATAGTGGTGTAGGACTAGTTTCTTATGTTTACAAATATTATTATAAAATATGGTTTATTGATTCGAGCTCGTAAAAACAAAAGGTATGTGTGCTGTGTTAAAGTGCAGTGCTTAAAACCGTGCATTTTACGTGAGATAAAACTATTTTCTAAAAAATTTTAACAAAAAGGGGTTGACCGATACAAACAGATGCAACTAAAAAATAATTATTTTCAAATCATGTTTGGTAGCGACAGCGTTGTCTAAACCCACATCCATTTCTCTAACGCTAGACTAGCGTTAGATATAGCGGTTGATCTAGCGTTAGATTAGCGTTAGATTTGTATGAAAAATGTCCAAATAGTCTACCGCTATACCAATTAGAAAGGATTGAATCTTTAATAAAACAAACGTTTTCGCCATTTTGAAATCAACTACAGTGAGACCCCTGGTGGGGAAAAGTCGAAAAAGCAGTAGAAATTGGCCGTTGTAATATATCATTTTTTGACAGATAAGAATAACAAAAATAAAATTTATGATTTTTCTTTATTTCTGAAAAAAATACATTGTTTGTAATTTTGATTTCAACACGGCTACAGCAAAATTTCTTGTAAATTACAGCAAAATTTCTTGTAAACATCTTGGCTGCCAATTGAAATATGAAACCTAAAAAAACGAAAAAAATTTATTTAAACATGATTGATTTCAATTGAACATTAAATTTAAATTTTAATAAATTTTTACATACCCTCTATGGTTCCAAATCTTTTTAAATTATTATATAATTAAATAATTAAATATATTTTGTACATATATATATAAAGCATTGTGTACTTAATATTAAACTTCAAATTTATTATATGTAAATGTTTTTTGTTTTGAAAACAAACAAAATACGAATACACAATATATAATAATTGCCAATTACTGATAGATGACAGTCATATTATTCTTTAAATCGTACAAAAAGATTCATAATTTAAAGCTAAGACACATTTTTTATTATGCAGCCCATCCACTTTGAAACATGTTTCAAAACTTGGTTTACAAACTTGCTTGCATGCTTACCATACATTATGAAACGTGTTTGTAAACTTGGTTGATAAACTTACAATCATAGATGTCAATTTCTATTGTTATTTTATAAAACTCTTCCATACACAGTGAAACATGTATACAAACCATTAGCCCCGCCTACTTAAAATCAAAGCGTTTTGATTTTACTAAAACCAATTCGCAAACCGTCAAATTGGTTTGCAAACTTCACCATACACTATAAAACATTCTATAAACACAAACCAAGTTTTGAAACATGTTTCAAAGTGGATGGGCTCCTTTAAAATATTATTTATACGTATAAAATTATTGAAAAACAAAAAGTAGCGTAGAATTTTGCGTAAAACTAAATATTCGTCATGGAACTGGGTTAATGGTATTGGCTTTAGAGCAGCGTGATCGTAGTTTTCAAAATTATTCGTATAACGTCCTATATCCGAATACTTGATGGAGATGGAGTGATACTGGGTGGACCTGCGTAAGTTGATGCCAAATGCGTTGGCGAATTATGTATTTATTTACACTTTGTCTAAATTGCATAATATTGTATTGAACAAGTAACTTTTGACAAAAGATTTGTTATTTTTTTCAAAATAATTGTATAACTATATGACAACAAAATAATAACAATAATTTTAATTGGATTTGTGGCGATAACTTCCCATAATATTTAGAAAAAAGTTAACTCCTGTTTTTTGAAATAAAAGAAAAGTTGCCTGGAAAGACGATGTATTATGGGAAAACATAAACATCTTTTGTCATTGGTTCGAAACTAGATCGGTCGAAAAGTGTATGGATTGTATGGATAGGTTTCATAATTTGCACCATAATTTTTTAGATTCAGTTCTTATATTATTCTTGATGGGAGATTTTCCATCGGGGTTATGTTATATCACAGATAACTTACAGAATTAATTGTTGATTATGTGTCAATAGACACAAGTGAAGACTAGCCATCTTCTTCTCGCCGATACGAGTTTGTTATTCAATACTAGTATGTCTAGAGTATAACAAAATAGTGATCACTAGAGAAACTAATTGACTAAACCTGAATCTTTTAAATATATGTTTATGTAAATTTTTTGTTTTTTTATACTTCGCTAGAGTTGTAACCTAATTTTTGGTTATATTTAGCGGCGTTGACATTTTTTGGTAGTTTATCTAGTCGGCTAGCCCTGATGAGAATGATAAACTTTTTAAAGTTTAAAATTTTCTCATTGGTTCGAAACTAGATCGGTCGAAAATTGTATGGAATGTAAGAATTTTCATAATTTGCACCATAATTTTTCAGATTCAGTTCTTATATTATTCTTGATGGGAAATTTTCCATCGGGGATGTTATATCACAAATAATTTACTGAATTAATTGTTGATTATGTGTCAATAGACACAAGTCTAGTCATCTTCTTCTCGCCGATACGAGTTTGTTATTCAATACTAATATGCCTAGAGTTGACTAGACCTGAATCTTTTAAATATATGTTTATGTAAATTTTTTGTTTTTAGGGTTCCGTTTTTTATACGGAACACTATCGGTGAGAGTACAACGTGTTTTTCACATTATTTCGACTATCTCGTGAACCATTAATCGGATGAACTTAAAACTTTAGGTGCTTATAAAACTAACCTATCCACACAAGATGGGGGATTAAAAAATAAATAAAGTTGTGTTCGTTTGTTTTAAAGAGGTACGATGTAAAGCCTTTGAAAACATATATTTTTTTATCGAGACGAGTAGGGTATCATATGAAAGGGCTTCATTTCAGCATGATTTAAAAATATATTTTGGAATTTTACACCTCATCATTTTTTGTATAATTTGAAAAAATGACGGTTTCTCGATGTTTTATTGCCCCGATTAACTCCGTCCTACTTCATCGAAAATCTTGAAATATATTTGGAATGATAGAAAATTGAGTAGGTTTTTAATGAAAAATATAGAAAAGTGGCAGATACTCATAACTATATTTATTAAAGAGGTGGTAATGTTAAGGGGTAAAAACATCATTTAAAACCAGGTCATGTGGGTTGTCATTTGAAAGAGCACTTGATTTTAGAAATATTGCCATTTTTTTAGAATTTTGCAATGCATAGTTTTTGAATTATTATCAATAAAGTGACACAAAAAGTTGGTCCCCCCTTGCATTTCGAGCCTAATTAACAGAAAAATTTGAAAAAATTCACAGAGACAGGAAGTTTGATAAACTCTGAAAGAAAATTATAGCGAACTCTCAAATAATTATATTTTTGTGCTTTTAAGGGAGTGGGGTGGGGAGGGATGAAAAAAAAATTTTTTTACCCAAGCGAGTGGGGTGTCATTTGTAAGAGCACTGAATTTCAGAAACATTGCATTCTTTTTTAGAATTTTGCGGTGCACAGTTTTTAAGTTATTCTAAAAAATGATACCCCAAGCGAGTGGGGTATCATTTGAAAGAACAACTAATAGAAGAAATAACGCATTTTTTTTTAGAATTTCACTGGTCACAGTTTTCGAGTTATTGTCAGTAAAAAGTATAACTTTCAAACCGTGCTCCCCTACGTTTCGACACTGATTGACAGAAAATTTTGGAAAAATGCATATAGACAGGAAGTTTGGTAAACTTTAAACGACAATTATAGCGAGGTCTCAAAAAATTATATTTCTGTGTGTTTTAGGGGATGGGTGTGGGAAGGGTAAAAAAAACTTTTTTGGACCCAAGCGAGTGGGGTGTCATTTGAAGGAGAACTTAATTTAGGAAACATTGCAATATTTTTTAGAATTTTGCGATGCAGTTTTTTAGTTATTGATAAAAAAGTGCTATTTTAAGTGTATGTATACCACCCTATATTTCGACGCTGATGTATAGAACTTTATAGAACTCTGGAACGATCATGTAATGGCGATGGCAAGAAGCGCGTCTAAAAAACTCGGCCTCCTAAATAGATACAAAAAAATTTCCCCTCCATACCAATTGCTCCAGGTTTATAAGTCCTATATTCGTCCCTGTATGGAGTACGTCAAGTTTGGGGTGCTGCTTCTGTTTCCATCTTGGCCCTCTTGGACTCTGTGGGTGATCGAACTTTGACATCAAAACTTGATTCCCTACAACATCGTCGCACTGTTGCTGGCCTCGTTGTTTTTTACAAATATCGCCATCAACAGTGCTCAGATGAAATCAGCAGCATCATGCCCCAAACTTATTCTTACCCCCGATCCACTCGACAATCGGTTACCGCAACCAGTCAAATAGTCGAGATCCCACGCTGTCATACTGGCAGATCGCTGAAAGACGTCTTTGTCCGAACTGCATACAAATGGAATAGTTTGCCGGAATCCTTAGTCTCAGGTGACTTGAACCCGCAGTTGTTTAAAAAGCGTTCATCATGACCTTAGAACGCCAGTTGTTGTGGACCTAGGTCTAAACCTAGGTCTTAAAAGGTATTTATGTGTTGTTGTGACACTAATTGTAAACCCTATAACACAACACATTTTATTCAAAAAAAAAAAAATATTCCCAATTTAAACCATTAAAATATTATTATTGGTGGAAATAAAATTTAATCAATTAAAATTAAGTCTTCAAGGAAGACACAGTAAAAATTTTGTGAATGCATGAATTTAATATATGTAGGTGAAACAAAGAGAAGAACGTTAGCGGGACGAACTTTGTACACTTCAGTTCCGTAAAATAATATAAAATAATAACTTATTTTTAATTTTTCATTTCAAACTTGAAAAACTTTTATTTGTTTGCATGTGTAAAAATATACAAAAAAAAAACATACAATTTAAAAATATTGTAAGGTGTAAGGTAAAAGTTAATGGATCACTTTTGTCTTTGATTTTCTCGGTTGATTCCACGTTTAAGATACCAATTTTCATTCGATTTTTTCTTATTCACAGATAATGTTTCTTTTCTCATCTCTTCTCGTCCAGTTTTTCTTTTTGTCACCCAATCCTCCTTTTCTATTTTATTTTCTTTATTACTATCAGATTTCGTATTCCCCATCTTACGCTTAAGCACACCAATTTTCTCATCTTTAAAGTCATTTTTTGATTTAACTTTTTTAATTCTTTTATTTTCGTTTTCTTTTTCCTGTTTTAATTGAATTTTTTTCAGATTTTCTTGTGATGAATCTTGTGATGTTACTTTTTCGCCTTTATTTAATACTTTTTTCAATTTCTTTTTATCATTTATATTTCTATCAATTGATGCTTCATCATCAGCAAATTCTGATTCGTTTTTGTATACATCAGAAGATCCGTCACTTTCTAGGGTAGTTAAAGATTCATCGTACTCTGAAGAATCATTTTGTTTTACAAATTCAGAATAATCATCTTTTGTTTGTTTATCAATCTCACGATAATTTTGTTTTTGTATAATCTTCGCTAGCTTTTCTTCTTTTTTATCACAAATTTTTGCATATTTTTCCGAAAATAAATCATCACCTAAATCTTGTTCCCGACAAAATTCTGGTAGTTCGAAATTTTTTCGTAATATTTTAATTGGTTCGTCCGTTGTCGCATCACCTGTCCACACATTTTTTTCGTTTAATTTTATGTTTTGTTCAACGTAAAACTCTAGTGGTTGAGGGAATATTACTTTTTGACGTTTTTCATGTTTACTCTCGTTTTCTTGATCTCTTTCTCTTAATTTATATCGATTGACTTCTGATTTAAGAATAATATTTTCGTTTTCTAAATCTTTTAATCGCTGTACAAGCGGAGTTATATGATTCAAAATTGACAAATCTTCATGTTTTATTTTAAAAACGTTTGCTAAGACTATTCCAGTAATGCCAGCTAATAAACTAAACATAACAATATTTACCGGCGTAATCTCAAAACGTTTTTGACGTTCTAGAATAACTGACGAATAGTCATTTTCTTTGATACTATCGAGTGCTGTTTTTGATTCATGCGGTGTATTTGGTGGCGTATCAGGATGGACTATTTGAACATTCTCTCTGTATAGTTTTTCTACAGATATTGGGGTGTGGCATCTAGAGTCCAGTTCCTCACTTATAACAGAAATGCCATCGGAGAGAAGATCATCGTGGTCGGAATCCTCATCTGTTAGGTTTGTACAAACACTAGAATAAAATAAGTTAAGTTATTTACGTTTTATTAATTAACGTTATTACATATCTTATGAAAACAAATATTTTTATGTAATCCAAAAATTTGATACAATATTTAACTATCTTTAAAAGCATCATATATCAGTTAGAGGAACTGTGCATGTAACAGAATTTCAGATTATACAACGAAGTCATATAATCAAATATTTAAATATGCGACAGTATCTCGTAAGAATATTGACTAAAACCAACAAAATTTGTTTTTATAGATAAACGCATCAGTTAAAAATATTTACCTAAGTTTAATATCATTGTCTAGGTCTGTTATTTGTTCCAAATTACTAAAATTCATAAAATTGTCAGTTGTGTATTCTTTTAAATCTAAATTTGAATTGTTTTGAACATCATCTATTATGCAATCCATTGCTTCGGATATTGTTTCAACTAAATTGTTTGATAAAGCAGACATTTTAATAACAGGTTCACCAAGAAATGTCCACGATTCAAATACTTTAGAGGTAGTTGGACTGTCATCTACTTTACTATCTATATTTGGTTTATCTGTTGTTTTAGGGCTGTTTGTTGTTTTTGTGTTGTTTGTTGTTTCGGTGTTTGTGGTTGGGATTTCTACTGTTTCATTTTTTGGGTCCATGTTGTGTTGATACTAAAACAAATAAAAGAACAAAACTTAAATTATTGTTTTGATTTGCATTTACATATTTATTTATATGATAGCGAAAGTTAAAGAAATTATGCAAAACAAGAATAAGTTGGTTGAACTTGAATTTAATTTTACTTTCATTTTTGTTTACATTTTAACTTGGTTAATTAAATTTGTTCACAATCTAATTTTTGATATCACAGAAACATTAACGATTTAAAGTAATACAATTTAGGTAGAAACGCCATATTTTTTCTGTTAAAATTTATATTTCTGCGTTGTTGAATTATGAAAGTTTCTTTTTATCATTGAAAAAAGGTTAAACTTAAATCAGTTAGTTCGCCATGGATTAGTTGAATAATTAATTATAACTATTGTTACTTGTTTAACGACAATCTGTGATTTGAAGAAATTAAAGGTAGATGTTTAAACATTACTTTTTATTTATTCACGAGATTGATGCGCAAAGTATAGGAACAGCGTGTATGGTTGAATAATTAGAGGGCACCATTTAGCATTACCATTTATAGTATGAGTATTTTATACAGAAACGAGAGCTTTTAAAAGTTATATTTTTGCTAGCGATATTCTGCTATAATATATTAACATTTTAAAAACCCTGTGTATTTTTTGGAGTTTTACGCGTTTTTTCGAAATCAGACAATAGCCGGCATGGTTTATCTAATAATAATACATTAGTCAAACTTGATCGATTGTGTAAAGCGAAACTTTTTATCACTCCGAACATTCCACGCTTCTACAAAATATCGTCTAGAGCTTCTTGCAATTGTGTAATTAATATATTTTTACATTTGAAAAATATTATTTTAGTTTGAATTTGTAGAATCTGGAAAGAGATTATCTATGTAAGAGAAAGCTTCAATGAAAAACCTTATTTTTGATGATATTTGAAAAACTGCGCAATGCAAAATAAAAAAAAATATGTAATGCGAAGAAATTGCTGTGATTTGAATTAAGTGCTAATGACCCCGCTCATTTGGGTCAAAAATGCTTTCTGTTTCGAACAGATTGGTTTTCAAGACGATGTGTTCTCAGAATCGAAACTAGCAAATACTCGGCCAACGATAATAGACTTTCGTCACATTCAAACGTTGTTTCGTTAAAGGGACAGCCTAGTCCAACAAGCTTGCTCAGCCATACTTATTCAAATAGCTTGAATAAAATCTAATCCAGTTCAAACGCATGTGGCACTGCTCAGTCTGCAAACATATCATCAACAACAACTCTCAACTCAACATTGTTGAGATGTAATAAATGTTTTCATCTGAAAAAATGGTCTGAGCACGCTCACTAAAAACGTTGCTTTAACATAAAATTAGTTTCTGGTACGCATTTTTTTTTGTTATACTCCTTAAGAGGTATGGTTGGAATTTTAACTTTTTAAACTTCAAATAAAAGACATATATTATGTAGTAGGATTGTTACTATTAATTAAATTTAGCGGCAAATATTTATGATCACCTGATTGTCTGCCGTGCCATCTATATGTTAATGAAAATAATAATTTTAGTTTTCAAATCGCTCGTTGATGTCAACGAGAGTAAAATAAGCTTTTTAAGATGGACAGATCTACGTCCCAGAAGATCTACGCCCTACGAAAGGTACAAATTCGTTGCTTCATTTTTCTGGTTAAGAAGCAGTTGTCACTGGCCTCACTGCTTCAAACACTCCTCGTATTGAAAGAGGACTCCGCTGGTATTGAAAGAAATCTTAGACCAACTAAAACATGGCATTGTACAATATGTAAAAACATTTTAAGGGCGAACATAACATCCATCCAGTGGAACAATAGTAAGGAATGGTGATACCTCAAGAACTGCTCAGGCCTGGCCACACAGACAATGAACCAAAACTATATAGCGCCAAACATTAAGACAACAGGAACATTGTGTACTTTCTTCTCAAACAGATGACATCCGCAAGGCAGATCCAGCTGATCCTAATATTACGGTATCCTCAATAAGCAAATTACCTAAACACAATAGCAATAAATGGAGAGAGCTAGTGTGTAAGACTTGCTTTGAAAGTAGGATGTGCAAGACAAGCTTTGGAAGGTAATAAAAGGCTTAATTCATCCTCGACAACCGGATAACAACCGCATTATCTCCTTCGATGATATCCCAACTGAAAACCACAAGAAATGCGCAACAAAACTTAACACACAGTTTACGGAAAAGCAACGTAAACATGAAAAGGAAACTAGGTCAGTATTGAGACATCTGTGCAAATAAAATACTGAACATTTAGAGGATATCACAATTTCAAGTTAAGAATGCTATAAAGAAAACTAAGCCATCTAAAAATATTGACCCGAAGATATCTCAGCCATCATGTTCAAATACATTGGACCCAAAGGATTGACCATCTCACTACCACACTCAACACATCGCTAATTACTCTCCAGATACGAAATATCCCTCCAGAATAAGCCCCATATTAAAACCTGGGAAACCTGAGGAAAATGGAGTATCTTACGGACCGACCTCTATCCTTTCATCGGTCGCAAAACTTATTGAAACATTTCTGTGACCTTCTGTGAGTTAATCAGATCTTGCAATTTGACTTCACCTCAACATGGCTTTCGGACAGCACATAGTATAGCAACCGCGCTTCACACGATCGAAAATCAAATCAGGGATGGCCTGCATCACAAACAACTCTGTGCTAGAATAATCTTAATTGCATTCGAACTATCTAAAGCATTCGTGACAGTGTCACACGCTGCACTACTGAATAATATATTCAAAACTACTCTGTCAGGCCGGCAAACAAAAGTTGAGTTCCGTAGCTACAAATCTAAGATAGAGTTCAACAAGGTAGAGTTCTCTAACCTTCATTATTCAATCTCAGTTTGAGTAATGACCAGTTTATCCGCTCCACCAGAAGGAATAATCATCACGTCATATGCCGACGACTGCACGGTACATGAAACAGGAAACAACCTGGAACAACTCACTAATGTTCTGAACACCTTAAAACCCTGAATGCAAGGTTTAAAACCAGAAAATTAAAACTTTCCACCGAAAAGTTTACTTCGACACTTTTTACCACATGGACGAAGGAGTTGAATACAACACTTAACATCTGCATTGACAACATACTTATTCCTACGACAAAAAACCCGAGACTGTTGAGGGTATCATTCGACCCTTTACTTAAATTCAATGTTCATTCCCAACAGGTGACCTCCATATTGAAAAACAGGAACAATGCATTAAAAGTGCTAGCAGTTAGAGTTCATGGGGCAAAGATGAAAACACTATTTTTACAACGCACAAAACAATAAGAAGACTTATTTTAAATTACGCTGCACCCATATGGACACCTCAAGTCACAGACACTCACTGGAATAAGTTATACATATAACAAATTAAAATATAGCTCACCGAGATCACCTACACGAGGAATGTAACATATTGCCGGTCCGTGAATATAATAAAATGCTTACCAAACAATATATATGAGCATGTCACAAAGAGCAACATTCTTGGTAATCCCCTGGTAAAAAAAATTCACATTTTCGAAAGTAAGTCGAAAACTGTGCTTTTGGAAATTTAAAAAAAATTGTGTTGCACTACAAATGCAGGAAAACCAACTCTCATTTTTGCTAATAACTCAAAAACTAAGCAGTCAATAATTTATTGATTTTTTTTTTAAATATTTCAAACTTTTTTGATTTTTCTAAATCAAACTCGATTGATTAAATTTTGTTTTACTATCTCCTTATCTATGTCTATAATATACAGATTAAAACAAATGTTTGAATTTGTTTGTTTTGAGTAGGCGTGGACAAATACATTTTAGAACTAGAAAATTTCAAGGTGATAAGGTATAAGTACTATAGGTAGTGAGAAAATCGATTATGGAAAAATTCGGACGGACACCGAAGTCACCAATAGGGTACCGTTTTTACTTTTTCAATTTATGAAACCCTAAAAACAACATGCTGATAGAACGAGACGAGATGTTGGTATGTTTTGATATTTTTTCAACCACACTTTTCAAAAACAGCTTAAAACAGTATTTAAACGAGTAAATCAAACTTGTTTAATATACAAATAAAGGGGGCTATACACGACCAATCATGAATGTCAATTTTGACCGATGATAAAAATTTAAATGTTTAAAATTTCATAAGTCATAAGATTTGACTGTCACTCTTTAATAAAGCAATTGTAATCCTAAAAATTATAAAATAAACGCCAACCTCTCATTTGACAATATCACTTTAATATGGTAGCATAGAAATAGAAAATATTAACCAAAATATTTTATAAAGAGCAAGGGGTTGGGGTGGAGCTCACCAGCACACCGGGTGAAATCATCGGCAAGGGTGGTCGTCCTAATCATGAGTCTCTACCTTTGACAATGATTACAGCACCCATATATTGTGGCTTATTTCTTCGAGCAAGCAATAGCGTGGGCGGGTGGCATCATCAAGGAATACAATTCCATAACAAGATTGAGGGTGCTACCGTTGACTGAATAGAGTTCACCACCCCTAATATATCATCTAGCTGCTATTGCTAGTGGTATCTCACATTACCTCGTATGTCAATAGTAGTGACTAAAGTACGCCGAAGTTTTCGTTGCCGTTCATATGTGTTATAGTTTGTCGTTGCCGTTCATATGTGTTTAGGCATTTCTCACAAATCCTTTGTACCTTCTACATTGTTCGAAAAAAAAACAAAAACCCAAATTCTTAATATTTCTACACGAACGACACGTGACTTTATATTTACCTAAACAAATTCCGTCTTAAAATTTATAATTTTTTCGTTTTAATAATTAATAACTTAAAATTAGACGATACTACAGATCCATACGACGAAGTTTTTTCAACTTTAAAATCAAAACAAAGCAATTGCACATATTTTTTGGCAAAATAAGTTGTACAGAAAACAAAGTTAATAACCATAAATCTTAAAATAGATTCATCATTTTTATATCTAATTAAATAACCAATTTTCAAACAAAAGCAAAATTATGAAAGTATCAATTGTGAATTAATTTTAAATTCCAAGGACGATTCAAATTTTGTGATTAGATAAAATAGAGAAAACACTTACATGCTAAAGCTGTTTATCTAAAAACTGCAATATAATAATTTTTTTTATTAAAATTCAAACATAAATGATTAAAACTTAGACACGAACAACTATAAATTTAGTCATTAATTTTTTTTAAATTTTAAATAATTTTTTTTCGAGTCCAAAACCAAAATGTGAAAATATTATACTAAAACAAATAATTTAATTTCATTTATTTTAAAAGTAAAATTCAAAAACTGGTAACTACGATTAATATTTTGAATATCACAAAAACAACAAAAACTACATTTTATTAAATTTACTTGTCGAAGAAAATATTAATTTTATTTAATTATGTTATTGTTATTATGAGTTTCTATTTAAGAATAACAATAATAATATTGGATTGGATATGTAAACGTCAAACCATAATAATATTATGTGCAAATATTGCAACATATGTTTGGTTGTTTATGCGAAGATGTAAATAAAATAGTTGGCAATTTCTTTAGACATCTACTGAAAGTGTTGATGTTATTTCATCAATTCTTCAATTATTTTTAGGCAGGTGGCATTAGTATTTGTCTGAGGATTTTATTTTAATAAAAGAACTTTAGGTTGGCGCTATGGATGATTTCTATGATGAAATATTGAGCTTTGGCGATTAAATTATAGTTTTTGAATGTAGAAATAGAGTAGAAGTATATGTATATACAAATAACTGAATTTTATGGTAGGTTGTACACTGGGCTAAATTTTTATTTAAATGCTTATATGTATTTTTTATATACTTCGATACGACGTACGTACTCTTAATAATTTTAGCATTCGTGTGATCAAAGTCATAGTGCATAGTCGCAGTGAAAATTTGTGAAACTACAAATATTAAAATAAAATTTATTAAATTCTAAAAGTGTTTTTTCATAAATAACAGGTTATCATACAGTCCACAAAATAAATCGAGATCATTTTGGTCCTATCGACACGGATTGGTCAGATATTAAAGAATTTTGTTTTGTGACTTTGACCACGCCATCACTCATACGAGATTTTCTATAGCCGGAAACCGACATTTTGAAAAAATAAATTTAATGGAAAATCAAATAATCGTAAATTGTGATCGGCTTAGTATTTCGAGATTTTTTAAATAATAAAATATAGCTCGAATTATAATTCTAATATAATTTTTAGAATAATCCGAAATCATCAATAGTTATATTCATCGCATCTTGAATTAAATGTGCATATTGAATTAAAATCGTCGTCCTGCGACTCATTATTATAAAAGTGATTTTATTCATTTCATAGATGCATTAGTGTTGTAAGTCTACAATTATATTGGTGAATTTTTATAAAAAGAACGTCATCCAGAGACGTTGCATATTATAATTCAACTACTAAAAGACCAATTGGATGTTGAGTGATACAAGTTTCCAATTGGAATAACTTTCTTCGGTGTGTCCAGCTGTCAGTGTGTTATAGTTATTTATTTTCAATTGTCGTTCAGTGGCTGGTCTATTTTATATTGGAAATTCAATTAAGTGAAAATTTGGATCAACGTTGGAAATCGCCTGTCAGTGGATTATTACAACAGTTTTTTATGTGTTTCCAAATTGTCGTCCTGCGACTTTTATTATTATACTAATTGGTTTGGAAATACCATTTACAGCTTTGGAAAAATACGATTAGGTATCAAATTACAGTTCTTTGTCATTTTATATTTTAGATTGTTGTACTTCATCACAATCTAAGTTTTTTGTTGTTTGTAAATAATATTTCTTCGAGATAATCAACAACACCAAAATAATTCATTTTAGATTTACAGATAATATTTAATCTGTCATTAAGTAAATCTGTTATATTTAATGTTTATATTTAGTTTATTTTATTATATTATTATATTTAGTTTATTTTTAAAAAAAAGTGTTTCATGGTAAAACATCTAAAACTACATATATCCTCACAGATTCAGGTAACATTTGATATTTTGTTTATTTTTTATATGCAGAGATCAACTAAATAGTAAATTCTTTATTTGTCATTGTGTTTGTTTTGATAAATTCAATTCTTACAGGAATTGATTGTTGATTTTTGAACTAAGCTTCGTACTTTATACGAAACATTTTTGTAATATTTTGTACATTTTTGTAATATTGTGTAACGTTTAGTACGATGGATGTTGGATACTATAAACGGTCAATCGCGTCATTGAAAGGTCGTGTTACATTCTTCAAAAATCAATTAGACAATGATAACAATATTTCGTTATCTGAATTAAAAGGAATTAGTAGACATTTATCTGCATTATATGATAAATTTTCGGAATCGTTTAATCGACTTGAGGGTTTAGATGCTGAAGCGGTAGAAGATCTTTCTCAGGATGAGTATTTTGCTACAGTACGAGCATTAGAGACTCGCGTATATACTAACATTGATTCGTTGGAAGCCAAAATACCTGTTTCACCTAAGGAAAATAAAATTCATCTTGATGCATCCACAAATAAAATAAATCAATTGACAATACCGATTCCTCTTCCCGAGTTAAATATTCCAGATTTTGACGGTGAATTTTTATCGTGGTGTAACTTTAAAGAAGTTTTTATAGAATTGGTACACAATAACACAAGTCTTAATTCAATTTTCAAATTCCAATACCTACGTAATGCATTAAAAAATGGAAGTGCCAAACATTTTATTGATGAAATTCCTGCAACGTCTGCAAATTACCAAAAGGTTTGGGATGAAATCTACTTACATTACGAAAATGATTCGCGTACTAAAACAATTCATATGCGCGAAATTTATTATATCGATTCCATTCGTGGAGAAAACGCCACGGAGCTCAAGATGTTCATTGAAAAGTTCAATAAACATTACAATGCACTTCAACGATTGCAGATCCCTATCGAACATTGGGATTTATATTTGGTCTTCCATATTATGGAAAAAGTAGATAAAGTTTCTCGAAAAGAATTAGAAATAAAAAAGCCTGTGGATAAACTTTACACAGTTAAGCAAGTGTTAGAGATTTTGTCTTCTAGAGTTCGCGTGTTGGATGCTATGGCAAGTGCGCCATCTAGTGGATCATTTCACAAACCAACATCTAGTAAACAACCACAAGTTACTGGAAATCGTAATAAATCAAGCTTTGTGACTCATTCATCGGAACCCGTACATCCTGTGATTCTCTGTTTTTATTGTAAGGCTCAACACAGCATATACAAATGTAAACAATTTGAGGCTTTATCGTGGGATCAACGTAATGATTGGTTAATGAAGGGGAAGTTATGTCGCAGATGTTTAGGGCAACATGATATATCTCGTTGTCATTCTTTGGGGTGTCGTGTGTGTAAAAAGTCACATCACACGCTTTTTCATTTCTCAAAATTTAATGCACCCAGTAATTCACGACAAATTAAGTCAACAAATAACATTGGTGTTACATCAGTTCCTACTTCTAACATCCAAACACAGTCTATTAATATTGAAAATAACTCGGTTAAGTCTAATACTAACTTGATATCATCCGTGAATGAGATTAGCCCTGAAATTATTAGTATTCCTCAAAACCAAATTGTCTCTACAAAATGTGTGGAAGGGAACCCAATACAATCTTCTAATGTACAAATATTATTATCAACTGCCATCGTTTACGCTGAAAGCTCAAAGGGTATACGGCTTCCTTGTAGGGCTCTTGTTGATCAAGGCTCTATGTCTAATTTTGTTACAGAGTCCATGTGTCAAAAATTAAGAGCAGCGAAAATATCGACTTTTGTTCCCATAACTGGCATTGAGGGAAAGGGAGTAAATGTTAATAACTACACTAATTTCACTATACAGTCAAGGGTTTCGGAATTTGTAACAACGTGTGATTTTCTTATTTTGCCAAAAATAACTTCAATGCTCCCAATGCATCCAATTCAATTTGATGCCAGTATTATTCCAAATGCAGTTCAGTTGGCTGATCCAACGTTTTATTTGCCACAGGAGATTGATCTCCTATTGGAAGCTGATATATTTAATCAAATTATTTGTGGTGATAAACTTGTATTGTCAGACAATCTGCCCCCGTTAATAAATTCGTCTCTAGGTTACCTTATTTGTGGAAGGATACGAGAACCTCGCTTAAATTTATCAGTCTCCTTACATTGTTGCTCACAATTAAACAAACAAGTCGAACGTTTCTTTCGAGCTGAAGAAATTAGCTTCTCTAATAGTTATTCAATTGAGGAGAAAGCATGTGAGGCGCATTACTCGCAACATGTTAGAAGAGATTCGTCAGGGCGATATACTGTTGCGCTTCCTACAAAACAAAATATTTCAGAACTGGGAGATTCCTATCAAACGGCAGTTAAACAATTTATGAGTTTGGAAAAGAAATTATTAAAAAATCCAGAACTCAAACTTTATTATAATGAGTTCATGAATGAGTATGAGGATTTAAAACATATGGAACTTAGTCAGCACAACATGTCGGATCATTCGTACTTCCTACCGCATCACGCTGTTTTTAAAGATCAAAGTTCGACTACCAAAGTTCGTGTCGTATTCAATGCATCAGCCAAGACGTCTTCGGGTATTTCGTTGAATGATGCATTGATGACGGGTCCTACGATTCAAGACGACGTGTTCACAATGCTAATTCGCTTTCGCACATTCTCTGTGGCACTCGTGGCAGACATCGCTAAGATGTACCGTCAGGTGCTGATTCCCGAGTCAGACCGAGCTCTTCAACAAATAATTTGGCGAAGTAATCCGAATGAACCACTATCAACTTATAAGTTAAATACCGTAACTTATGGTACGGCGAGTGCGCCGTTCGTGGCCATTCGTACTTTAAAACAATTAGCGCTCGACGGATGTATCAATTACCCTGAAGCTTCGAAAATTCTAATGGGACATTTTTACGTAGATGATCTCGTTTCAGGGGCAGATAGTATTCAGAAAGCTTCGTGTCTTAAACAGGAACTAGTCGAACTTTTATCAAAAGGTGGTTTCGAACTAAGAAAATGGGCATCAAATATTTTAGATTTATGCTGTTCCGAAGTTCAGAAATCACAAACTGTCAGTGTTTTAGGTATGAAGTGGAATGTCTGGGATGATGAATTTTTTCTATCACCAATAAATATTATTTCGACATCTAATTGTATCACAAAACGGTGTGTGTTATCAAACTTATCGCAAATGTTTGACCCTATGGGTCTTTGTGCGCCTGTTATCTTCACTGGTAAACTAATTATGCAGGAATCATGGAAAATGAATGGGTTGGATTGGGATTCTGAATTACCTCAACCGTTATTAGAAAGATGGGAATCCTTTATAAACCAAATCAATTTACTATCAACAATTCGGACTCCACGATGTGTTGTTCCCGCTAATCGTTCACTCGAACTCCATGGCTTCGGAGACGCCTCCGAAAAAGGTTATGGTTGCTGTGTATACATAAGAAGTTTATCAGATGAAGGTAACAGCTGTAAGTTACTTTGTGCCAAGTCGAGAGTTACACCCTCTAAAAAGTATACGATTCCTCGCTTGGAATTATGTGCCGCATTGCTTTTAGCAGAAATGATCGATAAAATTCTAAAATCTTTAGAATTTAAGTTCGATCGGGTTATACTATGGTCAGACTCGGAAATAACTCTATTTCGTATTTACGCATCACCGTCGAAATATGCTACTTTTGTAGCAAACAGAATATCCAAGATACAGGATTTGTCTTCCCCTAGCATGTGGGCGTACATTCCTAGCCAAGAAAATCCTGCAGATTTGGTGTCACGAGGATTATTGCCTGGAGAAATAAAATCTTGTCCACTATGGTGGAATGGGCCAGCATTTTTAATTGATACTCACCAACCTTGGCCTACAGGAAAGTTAAAATTTTCACCTAACATTGACGACAATGAGTTAGCTCCGATTAAAATTTTGGTTGAAGTTGCACCTTACACTAACGTTTTTGACAGTTATACTGATTATATTGAAAGAAAGCACGAGCGAATGACATCTTATCCACCTTCTTCGGAAGAAATGAACAATGCAATGCTGGGTTTGGTTAAACACATGCAACGAGAATGTTATTCCTTTGAACTCAAAGAACTAAACTCTAATGGTATGCTAACCAAAAATCATTCACTTAGAAGGCTAAGTCCGTTCATTGACGGTGATGGTATCATACGGGTGGGTGGGCGACTCGAAAACTCAACTCTTACCTATGATAATATACATCCCATTTTATTGCCGTCCAATTTACTGCAATTTATGTAAGCGAATAGTTTTTGAATGTATTCGTTGCTACCGAACGAAGCCAACTTCTATTCAACAAATTATGGGCCAACTACCAAGTCAACGCGTTCAACCATCCCGACCATTTTCTAACGTCGGAATAGATTTTTGTGGTCCCTTTACAACCAGGTCAAAAATCAGGTCCAACGTAACAACAAAATCATATATTGCGCTGTATGTTTGTTTCGCAACTAAGGCTACACATTTAGAGGTCGTAACAGATTTGACTACCAATGCTTTTATAGCATCGCTCAGGCGGTTCATTGGCCGAAGAGGTTGTTGCACAAACATTTATAGCGATAACGCAACCAATTTTATTGGAGCCCAGAATGAACTCCGTGACCTTGAACGATTATTTGTGTCAGAGGTTCACAAAAATCAAATTTTAAGATTTTGCTCCGATCACAACATATCTTGGCATACCATACCACCCAGGTCCCCTCATTTTGGTGGTTTGTGGGAGGCGGCCATAAAAAGTGCCAAGCACCATATTAAACGCGTCTTAGGGAACTACATATGTACCATCGAAGAGTTAGAAACTCTTGTTGTTCAGGTTGAGTCATGTTTGAATTCAAGGCCCCTTACACCTCTGTCCGATGATCCTTCGGACTTTACATCCTTGACTCCTGCACATTTTCTCATCGGCGGACCCATTAATCTATTACCGGAACCATCGTTGCTACATTTGAATGAAAATCGTCTGAGTAGATATCAACGCATTCAATTACATCTTCAACAATTTTGGCGACGTTGGTCTACCGAATATTTATCGGAATTGCAAAGTAAAAATAAATGGTTTAAACAATTGGAAAATGTTAAAATAGGTAGTTTGGTACTTCTCAAAGAAGACAATATCCCTCCAATTAAATGGATTATGGGTCGTATTGTTGAGACTCATCCTGGGAAAGATGGTGTAGTTAGAGTTGTTTCGGTAAAAACTCCAACTGGGGTATTTAAAAGAGCAATTGCTCGAATTTGTCTAATTCCTCTTAATTCGGTATCCGATTAGTAAAGGTAATTTAATAAAAGAAAAATAAAAAATGAAGAATTTTCTATTTGAATCTGGTATATAACATATGCTCGTACCATGTACATAATTTGGATACAAATGGTTATGTGACGATAAATGTAGCTTAAAATTAAGATAAGACAAAATATTGGTTAACATAAAATTTAAATTTAATACATTATTTTTTACTTATGAAGTAGTATGCATATGTATTTTAGTATTAAGTTGTGTAGTAAATAATAATGAAATTTAAGTTTTTTTGTTGCGTAATATATCTAAAAACAAAAAAAATAATAATATTTTATGTTTTAAAATATGTACATATCTTAGTTTGAATTAAAACTATTTATTTTTAAATCTTAACTTTGACCTAAGTGTCGTAAAGTAATTTGAATTAAGAAAAACAAAACAATTTAATTTTGAAACAAGAATTTCAAGGCGGCCGGCATGTTCGGTACGACCTAATAAGAATTTTTATCTTGTTCTTTATATGTATTTTTTATATACTTCGATACGACGTACGTACTCTTAATAATTTTAGCATTCGTGTGATCAAAGTCATAGTGCATAGTCGCAGTGAAAATTTGTGAAACTACAAATATTAAAATAAAATTTATTAAATTCTAAAAGTGTTTTTTCATAAATAACAGGTTATCATACAGTCCACAAAATAAATCGAGATCAAATACGTTGGAATTGATTCAAAGTTTCAATGAATGTAAAATATCAACGAAACATATTGTAATGGCCGATATCTAAATTCATGTTTTGGGTAGTTAAAATGCAAAAACTTAAGGCATTGACTGCTATTTGGTGCATATCTTGCAAATCTAATGTCGTGTTCTTTGGCTTGATCAAAAAAAGATTGATTTATTTGCATGCCAACGAACAGCATAAAATAAATCAATCTACTTTTGTTAATGTAGTAGTAAATTGTTTTGACTTTTTGTTCTGTCAGTTGATATGTTTGGTTATGTTTACATTTGAAAATGATAGTTTTTACGTTTTATCATTTTATTTGTAATTACTTTATTATTCAGTCGAAACTCGATTATCCGGGACACTTGGGACCGTAGGCTTCCCGGAAAATCGAAAATCCCGGTTGATCGAATTTTTCAGTTTTATAAAGAAGTACACAATATTCATAATAATTTTGAACATATCTATGTATTTTTTGTAATTCATAATTCACAAATATATGTACATATTTCATTATGGTTCTTGGTGACTTCATTATGGTTCTTGGTGACTTTAATGAGCAGGTTGGAAGAGATATCTCTTATGGAAATGTGGTGGGCCCCAACAGTCTACATTTGAATTCGTATGATAATGGTGAGAGAATGACTGAGTTTGTACTATCAAATAGTTTGAGAATTGCCAGTACTTTTCGCACCGATCGATTCATAAACAGACTTGGGTCTCACCGAATGGAAACACTCGAAATCAAATTGATCATGTGCTAGTTACAGCATGTTTCTTTTCGAGCGTTCTGGACGTGCGATTGTTTAGAGGTGCATACATTGGAAGTGACCACTTTCTTGTATGTGCTAAAATAAGGTTCCACTTCCCAAACCCAAGCATTCCGAAATTCAATCAACGGAAACGTTTTAACATCTCATCACTAAAGAATTCTGAAACAGAAGAGAGATATCAAAACCATATTGCCGAAACATTGGAGAAATCAGAAACCATAAATGGAGATGTCGATAAGTCATGGTATTTGCTCAAAGATGCTGTTTTAAGCGCTGCTGAGGGAATACTTGGACGACCAGAGAACCACTCCCAGAAGCCATGGATGGATCAAGCAGGCCTTGACACTATTCAATACAAAAGAGATTGCTATCTGAAATGTCTACAATGACGCAATACCCAGTCCACTAAGGAGAACTATAAACTGGCAAGACAAGCCGTAACTTCTTTTAACAGGTTAAAAAGTTAAAGAAGGGCCCTCAAACTAGATCGACTGCTATTCAAAACGAAGATGGTAAGCTACAAGTAGACCTTAAATATATTTTAGATACTTGGGCCGCTTATTTTGAAAATCTTCTCAACATAGGCGTAACTAGGTAGGGGCCCAGAGGGCCCGGCCCCCTCTAGACGAATTTTGGCCCCCCCTAAAACACGAAGCTCATGAAGCATATAACAGTTAGGGAACTAAAGAATTTGCTGTTCAAAATTATTTCAAAACGTTAGCATCAATATTTAATTAAATTATTTGTTTTTTATTTGTGATATTATATATGATCATCTCGATAGAAAAAACGACCTACCATTAAAGTATTAGAAATACTTTCTATTGACAAGTATGAAAAAAAAATTTACAGTTCATATCACTGATCTTCATTTCAATTTAATAAGTACTACCAATAATTCTACCACAAAAGTATCTACAAAATGGTCGCTTATCTAATCGGTTCACCATATTATCGAAGTTTAAAAGAGAAAACATTTTCTTTCCAACATGTGACGTGTCAGATCAGATGTCAGAATGTCAATGAATTCACAATTTCTGGAAAACGCTCCTTCCAATTTGTTCAACGAAAAACATCGCAATAAAAACAATATAGACTTCGTTTTAAAAAATACGGTCTCAATGCAATATAAGACCTAAAACCACACCGAAACACCAACACTACTCGTAGTTTCAAGTTTGTTTGTATCGCCATTAGCAAATTGATGGCGTAATTCAAAGTCTGATGGATTTATTTCTGGAATTATCTGAATTTTGTATGGCTTAAAATGAAGATCGTTGTGCACTGTACTGCATTAAATGGTTGGGGGAGTGTGTAGTTACTGTAAACAATGAATTGTTATTTTTGTACTAATTTTTATTTTTTCAATAGCTTTGACACAGGGTGCCTCAAAATATGTTAAGAAATTTAGAAACTAGGAATATTGATTTTGTATAATTTTTGTTTGTTTGAAAGTTACTAAGTAAGGATTTATAATTTGTAATACAATTTATAATTTTATAAGATTTTTTTCAATTTTAATTTGCCAAAAATGTCGGTTTTAAAAAGAACATTTTGTTCTTTTATTTTTATGATTTAAAGATTTATTATTCAAACAAATATATATCTAAATATAAACATAAATAACTGCATTAAAATCGGTAGATGTAGTAGCAACGGCGTCAAAAGTGACACTAAACACCGTTAATTTCACCGTTCATATGCTATAGGTGCCTTGTTACAGTGGCGTTAAGGGCAACTATATAACGGACGCACATGCTAAGCAAGCGACTGAACTCGATCTTCTACAAGAAATGGAAGCTCTAAGCTGGTCGGTAAAAACTTATGACAGGGATGAATGCGTAACCTATAGGGCGGTAGTCAAACAAAATTAGCTGCAAGATAAGCAGGTTAATCTTTCCCACACTAGACCTGTAGCGTTCTAAAGAACTTATATCCTTGAGTAGGCAGAATATTAGTTCATTGGTAAAATCATCACTGGCTACTGAATCCTTGGAGATCACCCAAGTACTGATTGAAGGAGCTGTAAGGATGAGGATCAGGAGGAACCAGCGTTTCATCTACTTTGCACGTGTCCAACATTCCCCCTTTCTACGGCAAACTCTTTTGGAACGCACACATTTAAAACTCTCACCGACCTGGTTAATTATAAACTCAAGCAAATACTTAGCTTCAGGAGAAGCTCCAAATAGTTCGAGTAGGGGAACGAGATTCTTTGGTATCACAACCTACGTATTTTGGTCTTACTATGTCGTCCTGATGTTGTGTTTTTGATGACAGTTACTGCAACCTAACCTAACATAAATAGCCTAGAAAAAAATATAATTGATAGTAAATTTGAAAATAAACTTCAAATTGACACACCCCTTATGATTACAAGAAAAAAATAAAAACGGAAAATTTATTAATTATTTTACTCAGCAATATTATGGGGCCAGGCCCACCCTAGAACAATTTCCTAGTTACGCCAATGCTTCTCAACTTAAGTGACCAGCAACAAGTCGGGCGACTCACTAATGTAGACAAACCAACCAAAGAGGAATTCGAAGCGGCGCTGTCAAAATTTTAACGCAATAAAGCACCTTGTAGTGATCATAAGGGTATCACTGTATCCAATACATGAAATGCTGTATAAGCATTTCATCGTTATTTTATATATCAAATATCAAGCTGCTCCGTCAGCGCATTTCAATATAAAATAATAAAACTAAATTAAAACAGATATAAAAATAACACTACTGTGGAGTAGGAGTTCAATAAAGAACTACATAAATGTATTCGTTATAGTGAACCAATATTAAATATATAATAAATGTTGTAACAGTAGTGCTAGTGTTTTATTAAATGAATACCCTTAGGAACATTCAAAGTCCAAAACATGGACAAAACATGGCGACCGTGACAGATTCCTGTCTGATTCCCAGGAATTGACCATCGGAAAAAAACTGTGAGTAGAAATTTCATTATTTGGTGTATTAGTGCAGTAATATGGGTATCAAAACTTTAGTGTTAAAGTCTTTTTTTTTAAAGTAAATTTAAACAATTTTTTTTATTAAAGTAAATTTTTGATAAGTGAGTTTTTCCGAGAAATAAAAATTAAATAAAAAATTTTTGTAATATAAATTTCATAATAAAATCTTTTTTATCAAATCATTAACATAAAAAATAGAATGTTCAAACAAATAACCAAATAAAATCTAATAATAAAAGCATCGAATTTTAGTGCTATTCGAAAAAGTTTAAAAAAAAAAAAATCTCGTACACAAACCGTATAATATATTAAAGTTTTTAGTACTACTCGAAAAGTTTAAAAATCTCGTACACAAACCGTATAATATATTAAAGTTTTTAGTACTACTCGAAAAGTTTAAAAATCTCGTACGCAAACCACATAATATATTAAACATATTAATACTAAATAAAGGTTTATATACCGATGTACACGCATTTGAAAATAAGTTGTTCAAATGAAAATTTTTTTAGATAGAAATAGAAAATATAAATTGCGTCAATATATATATTTTTTTTAAAAAAAAAAAAAAACCGAAAATAAAGGAAAATAATTTTATTTTAATTTTCTCTACAATAAAATCAATTGAATTTTTTTTTAAATTAAAGTTATAAAATTTTTAATTTTAAATTAATAAGTTTTTTTTACAAAAAAAAAAAACAAAATCAAAACCGAAATAACAAATATTCGACGGTAAAGAATAAAATTTTGAATAAAAGTTAAAATGGGCAGTTCAAATACAAAACAGTCTGAGCAAACGTCTACAGGCCAAGTGAATAACAATTTGAAAATTGACGTAGAAGATACGATCAATGTTTATAGCACAGAGTTGTTAGTGCTAGTTGCCATTATATGCGCAATAAAAATTATAGAATTAATTTTCGTAATTTACGATAGACATCGCAGAAGCCTGAAGCGCAGGTATGCATCAACTCTACATGTATAAATCAATAATCTTTTTTTTTAAAAAAAAAAAATTTTTTTTTCTCTATGTTGATGTAAATATGTAAAATTTTTCTGCATAATAATAATAATAAAAATAAATTTATGTAATTTAAACTGAAATCTGAAATTGAACCATTAATAATAATAAAAAAAAAAAAAAAAAACAAAAACGTAATTTTATGTTGTTTTATTTACTTCTACATAATAATAATCCTTTTTGAAAGCAATTTTTTTTTTTTTTAACAAACAATTTTAACAAATTCGTATGAGCGACGAAAAATTAAATGAATTTAGAGAAATATTAAAAGAAAAATTAGCTTCTTATGAGAAAGCAAAGCGACAAAAGAAACAATATTTGTATATAGAACTGGAAATCAAAAACATACAAGAAACCATATCAAGATTAGAAAAAGATTTATTTCTCCAACCAATAAAAAATTTTGAAGAAAACACAATGACATCACAAAAAGCAACAGAGGTTATTGACTTAGTGTCAAAAATTTTAAGAGACGACTACGATGGAAATCCTTTTCAATTAGGTGGTATAATAGACAAATTAAACATCTTAGTATTAGCAATAACTCACGCTGATAATCAGCAACTGTTAACAAATCTGGTTAAAGCCAAGCTAACAACAAAGGCAAGAGAGTCAACCGTGGAGTGTAAATCCATAACAGAAATAATCGAGAAACTAAAACAAAGTTGTAAGGGTCAACCCTCTTGGATGATCAATACAACAATGGAAGGATTAAAAAGCGGAAATAAGGACAAATATATAAAGGATTTGAGTGAGTTAACAGATAAGTTGAAAAACGCATACATAAGCGAAGGAGTTAGCCAAACAACTGCTACGCAGTACGTAGTCCATGCTGCTGTGAAAAATATAAAACAAAATCACGCAAATGATGTTATATTACAAAGTGCCTTGTCAAGTGAATTCAGCGATATGGATCAACTCATACATAGGTTCCAGTCATTATCTAACGAAAGAAATGCTCAAATTTTATCTTTCAGAGGTCGACAAGTAAATACGCAGAGAAACAAATATCAAAATTTTAATAGAAATTTCAGCTATGACCGCAACAATAATAACAATTTTAATAGATTTCAGAACAACAATAATAATAATAATAATTTTAGAAGATTTCAGATAAATAATAACAGAAATTTTAATAGTAAAGATAGATTTGGTAACCGGTATAATAATAAAAATAATAATAACCAAAATAATATAGGTAGTCAGCAGAGCTACAACGTAAGGAACATGAGGACTCGAATGATAGAATTTAACGAGTCGGGAAACGAAGCAGACCTCGGTGCACAGGGGAATGTTTAAAAATTTTAACAATTAACCTTAATTTTTGTCATTTTTGTAATTTTAAACTAAATAATATAAACAAAGCTAATGTAAGTTTTCTTTTAGATACCGGAGCAGATGTGTCATTGTTGAAATACAATGATAGTTTTAAAAATTTAATTAATTATAATAATTAAATTTTATTAAAAGGAATTTCAGATAAAGAATTGAAAACAGTAGGTACCATTTCGATTGAAATTTGTTCAAACAATTATGCAATTAAACATGAGTTTCATATAGTTCAAAGCGACTTTCCAATACCAACATCAGGTATTTTAGGTAGAGACTTTTTCACCAAATTTTCATGTAACATAAGTTACGACGATTTCACATTAGAAATCAATGAACGACATATATCATTCAGAATTCCGATCTTATCAGGTACGGATACCGATACAATTTTCATACCGCCTAGATGCGAAATAATAAAAAGACTATCAAATGTAAAAATTTTAAATGATTCAGTTGTTCAACAGGGAGAATTAATCCCTGGTGTGCTCATAGGTAGAGCTATAATAAATCAAAATAAACCGTATGTGCAGTTAATAAATACAAATAATTATGGAGTAGAAATTAAACAATCTTCTATTGTTTTAGAACCTTTAGACGATTTTCACGTCTATCATTTTAATAAAAAAGAAATTCTAAATACAGCTGGAAAAACAAAAGAAATTCTTGAAAAAGTAGAACGGAATAATAAAATTATCGATCCAAATATTAATCGACACATACAAACGCTTATCTCACAATATGTAGATATTTTTGCAAGTGATTCTGAAAAACTAACTGTAAATAACTTTTATACTCAAAACATCCAAATTAAGGATGATATTCCAGTATATACTAAGTCCTATAGGCTGCCACATTCCCAAAAACAAGAAATCAATAGTCAAGTAGCTAAAATGCTTGAAAATGATATCATCGAGCCTTCTATTTAAAGCTTCAATAGTCCAATTCTTCTTGTTCCAAAGAGTCAAATGACAATAACAAAAAATTTCGTCTTGTTGTAGACTTCAGAAACATTAACAAAAAAGTTATAGCAGACAAATTTCCTTTACCAAGAATTGATGACATTTTAGATCAGCTGGGTAGAGCCAAATATTTCAGTGTGGTAGATCTTCAGTCAGGATTTCATCAAATCCCATTGGACGATAAATCTAGAAACATAACATCGTTCAGTACAGATTCAGGTTCATATAGGTATACTAGATTACCTTTCGGACTATCTATTAGTCCAAACTCTTTCCAAAGGATGATGACATTAGCTTTTGCTAATATATCGCCTATGCGAGCGTTCGTTTATATGGACGATTTAATAGTCTACGGGTGCTCGGTAAAGCATCATTTACAAAATTTAGAATTAGTATTCAAAGCATGTCGAGAAAAGAATTTAAAGCTGAATCCGGACAAATGTAATTTTTTCAAAACGGAAGTGACATATTTAGGTCACACATGCACAGATAAAGGAATAACAATAGACAAATCAAAATTTGATATTTTAAAAAATTATCCAATTCCTAAAAACGCGGATGAAACTAAACGTTTCGTAGCTTTCGCTAACTATTACAGAAGATTTATAAAAAATTTTGCTCATATGTCAAGTCCATTAAATAAACTTACGAGAAAGAATAATACATTTAAATGGGAAAAAGAAGAAAGTCAAGCTTTTGATAAGATAAAAAATTGCCTAACAAAAATGCCAATGTTACAATACCCTGATTTCTCTAAACAATTTATAATTACTACAGATGCAAGCAACACTGCTTGTGGAGCTGTTTTAAGTCAAACGCATAATAATGTCGATTTGCCGATAGTTTTTGCATCGAAAGCATTTACAAAAGGAGAATCAAATAAATCTACTATAAAAAAAGAGTTAACAGCCATACATTGGGCAGTTAGATATTTTCGACCATACATATATGGTACAAAATTTCTAATCAAATCAGATCATAAACCGTTAGTTTACATGTACTCATTAAAAAATCCATCATCAAAATTAACTCGAATGAGATTGGATTTAGAGGAATATGATTTTGATATAGAATATTTAAAAGGAGAAGCAAACGTCGTAGCAGACGCTTTGTCAAGAATTAGCATAGATAATCTAAAAGAAATTCGAATGGTCCAAACGAGATCAACTACAAAAAAGTTAAGTAGTAATGAAAATAATAATAAAAGCAATTCTGACATTAATAATATTAATGATAAAAGTAATAAAAGTAACAATAGTAGAATTCAAAATAAAGTAGAAACAATAAATAATAGCATAATTAATGATAATATAAAAAATAGTAATGATAATTGTGAAGTAATTGAGAATTTTAATAATAGAAATTTAAAAGGTATACCTATAGTAATAACAGAATTAAATGAAAATGATATCAAAGTAAAAGTAATAAAAAATAAAAGAATTCTATATGAAAATAAATATAATTATAATCGAGGACATAAGACATCTACTAAGGTGGATAGTCGCGAAAGGGCCGAGATTGATAAAATGAAATTAATAAGAAATGAAAGAAATTTGTATGAAAGTAATAATTGTTATAATCAAGGATATAAGACATCTACTAAGGTGGATAGTCGCGAAAATACCGAGATTGATAACGTAAGTTTTCACGAGGAATTTAATAAGTTAAATGTCCGCGAAAGTGAAGATAAAGAAAATATTGAAAATATTAATGAAAAAATAGAATTTTTAAAACGTTTGTTTAAAGACCTGAATGAGTTCAGCGTCACGAAAAATATATATTGTTTAAAAATCGCGCGTAATGATAGAATTTTTATAAAAATTAATTTAGAAACATTTATAAACCTAGGTAATAAAGTACTTAATGACGTCAAAATAATCATTTTTAAAAAACCAGTAAAAATAAGTGTAGAAGAAGAAAAAGCAAAAATAATCAAGTTATATCAGGATGATCCAATCACAGGAGGTCATACAGGCATAAGAAGAACGTACATGAAAATAGCAGAAAAATTCAACTGGTCTTACTTAAAAACGCAAGTGGCAGACTATGTTAAAAATTGTAACAAGTGCAAAATCAACAAAGCAAAGCAATATCACAAAGAGGAGTTAACATTAACAAAAACTCCTGAAGAACCCTTCCATACTATACAGATAGACACAATCGGACCTATAGAAACAAGCAGTCAAGGTAACAAGTAAGCAGTAACATTGCAGTGTGAATTAACCAAGTACGTAGTAATTCTACCAATACCGGATAAAACGGCAAAAGCAGTAGCAGATACAATATTTAATAACTTTATATTAACCTATGGAAACTTCACAATAGTAAAAACAGATCTTGGTACAGAATATGTAAATGAGATATTCGCAGGATTAAAAGACCTGCTGGGTTTTCAACACTTTACGTCTACAGCATATCATCATCAAACACTTGGAGTAATAGAACGAAACCATAGAGAATTTAACACCTATCTGAGAAACTACTTGAAAAACGACTATTACGCAGATTGGGACAAATGGTCAAACATTTATTCATTTTTTTACAACACTCAACCTAGTATAGTACATAGCTATACACCGTATGAACTAGTTTTCGGCAGAGAAGCAAAATTAATTCCTACATCAGCCAATATAGAACCAGTGTATAATCTTGAGGATTACAGTAAAAATCTAAAGTACAAACTACAATATGCTAGTCAACAAGCTAGACAATTTTTAGACCTTGCTAAACTGCAGCAGAAAACAGCCTATGATAAGAAATCAAAACCACAAAATTTTAAAATAGGTGACGAGGTAGTTACATTGAATAATACAGCTAAAACGAAATTCGAGAAAAGATATTTAGGACCATGGAAAATTATAGAATTATTGGAAAACAACAATGTCAAAGTAAGAGATACAAGTAATAACAGCATAAAAATTTTGCATAAAGATAATTTATTTAAAGTATGAACCGGAATATCGATTACAAACACTTATTATTTTGCTAAAACTGGAAAAGAAAAAGAAAAAGAGAATAAATGAATATAAATGATTATGAATAAATAATTATAATTAATATTAATTAATTTTATATAAATAGGGAATCTCAAAGCTTCCATATAATTAATTTTATACAAACATAATAATTTTAAAAAAAAAAAATATATTATTAATTTTATATAAGTTTATAAAATACATAAAGATAATTTCAAAAACATATAATTAAATTTTTTTATATATGAATAGATACAAATATAATATATTAAAATTAAACTTTATGAATTTATTACAAGATATTTAAAGAAAAAGAAAAAATTAAAATTTTTACGCTAGAACGCTTACTGTTTGCTTCATATTTTTAATAATTGCTAATAATAATATTAATTTACAATAAATTTTTCTATTATAGAATGTTAACTTTAAAACTCTAGTAATTAAAAAAAAAAAATGAAAAGAATGATCGAATTGATATTAAATTTTTTTTTGTATATGTATTTTGTTAAAAATGAGGAATGCACCGCAATCTTTTAAAGGGGGTGGTATCCTGAGATCATTTCAATGTTAAACCAAATGAAAAAAAAAATAATAATTAAACAAAATTTAAATAATTTAAACAAAAATAAATTTAAAAATTATAAAAAAAAAGGGAACTTCTCTCAAATATCAACTAAAATTGTATAAGTGTGATTGAATTAAATTAATGTCAAGTAGAGTACTTACGAATTTAGAAATGTCTAGGGCCCAGAATATTTCTGAATTGGTAACGAATCAAAATTCTTAAACCTAATTAGTAACAGTTTAACCTCATACTAAATGACGCGTACGTCATTCTTTTAAAAAGGGAGGTGTAGTGATCATAAGGGTATCACTGTATCCAATACATGAAATGCTGTATAAGCATTTCATCGTTATTTTATATATCAAATATCAAGCTGCTCCGTCAGCGCATTTCAATATAAAATAATAAAACTAAATTAAAACAGATATAAAAATAACACAGTAGTGCATAGGAGTTCAATAAAGAACTACATAAATGTATTCGTTATAGTGAACCAATATTAAATATATAATAAATGTTGTAACAGTAGTGCTAGTGTTTTATTAAATGAATACCCTTAGGAACATTCAAAGTCCAAAACATGAACAAAACAACCTGGTATCGACGGTATAACATCCGAAATGATTGTACATGGTGGTGAAACTCTATCCCTAAAATTGTTTGAACTTGTTCAAATGATGTGGAGGGCTGAAACCATGCCACAGGACTGTAACACAGCTATGCAGATACCAATCCATAAAAAAGGTAATCGCCTACAATGTGCAAACTACAGAGGAATCGCTCTACTCTGCACAGCATATAAGATCTTTTCCTACATTTTACTATCAAAAATCAATCCTTCTGCTGAACAACTGTTTGGAGAATATCAGTGTGGCTTCCGGCGGGGCCGAGATACCACCGATGCACTTTTCTCGATAAGGATGATTTAAGGATGATTGACATGTGCACCAACTCTCCATTGATTTCAGGCAGGCCAACGACTCTCTCGAACAAGAGACTCTATGGTCTGCTCTGGTGTCAATGGGAATCCCTGGTAAGCTGGTATCACTATGCAAAATGACAGTACAGAACTCTCAATGCTGTGTACGAGTAGAGAACGAAATATCAAAGTTTTTTAAAGTCGACTCCGGTTTAAGACAAGGTGATGCTACCACGCCTATACTTTTTAATCTAGCATTGGAATATGTGTGCCGTCAAAATAAACTACCGACTTATACTAATATTTTGTCAATAAACTCAGTACAGATGATTGCTTACGCTGATGATGTTGTCATCCTCGGCCGAAGTGAAGCTGTTATGAGTGAGACTTTCAAGTCGCTTGAGAGTGGTGCTAGAAAAATTGGTCTTCAAATTAACTACATTAAAACCAAACATATGAATGTTTCAAGAGAGGCTGAGAAGAAAGATTTGATGTGTGGCGATGAACGAATTGAGGGAGTTGAATCTTTTAAATATTTAGGATCAATGTTTGACTCAAACAACAGCATACTTACAGATATAAAAGCTCGAATCGCTGCAGGTAATCGAACTTTCTACTCAATTAAACCTCTCCTTGGATCATCGTATGTATCAACTAACGCCAAGCTCAAGTTATATAAGACATTGATTAGACCAGTTGTGATGTATGGGTCACAAACGTGGACCCTTACACAAAATGACGAATCGCATTTATCTGTATTTGAGCGTAAGATCCGACGCTACATTTTTGGTCCACTTAAGACATACGATGGAGAGTATAGAACCCGATATAACTTTGAGATCAGAGACCTTCTTGAGGGTCCTGATATAATAGGTTGTATCCGTTCTAATAGGATTGCTTGGTTTGGGCATGCTCTACGAGCCGATTCACAGTCTGGAATGATTAGAAAAATGTACGTTGGTACCCCAGGGAGTGGGTGAGGTAGACCACGACTACAATGGGAGACTGACGTAATAAACGACCTACAAAAATTCTGCTGCCATGGTAATTATGGCGCTGTTGCGAATGACCGTGGTGAATATTCAAATCTGATTAACCTAGCAACGCTCTTACATGGAGCACGAACGCCGTTAAAAAAAATACAAAAAATGTCTGCAATATTAAGTATTACCAATATTTAACGGAAAAATAATTAAAAATCGGGTTAATCAATCAAAACCCCGGTTGAAATAGTTACCAACAAAAATCACGGATAATAGAGGTTTACGGATAATTTGATCCCGGATATGCGAGTTTCGACTGTAAATAGTAATTTAAATAATAATAAATTATTTTTAAACAAAATAATAACAATAATTAAAATGGCGGTTTTTCTTTGTTTACATAAATTTGACAATTAAAACTAACATTTCAATGTATTTGTAAAATCTACCAAAAATCTAGATTTTTAAAACTTGATCTAGATCAAAATAAAAATCAATCTTTTTTTGCCAAAGAATACAAACTGACAGCTAATTTGATCTGACAGCTAATTTTTTTTATCTCAGATCAATTTTTTTGCCAAAGAACACAACATAAGCAATACTGTTTAGTTGTCAGTCTGTAGCCGACTGTTTATAAGGTCATATGTAGTGCCAATATTTTTACCTACACTACTTTGTGATGATGTAGTGAAAATTCAGGGGCGCACACTTAAAATGTTTTAGGGGGATCCAAAGAAATTTTTTTTTAATAAAAAAAAAGCATTATGCTATAGAAATTACAATATTTATAACAACAACCCATAGATACCAATTAAGACCTAGGTCTCACAACAACTTGCACTCTGATAAATGCTTTTTTAAGTTTTGTGGATTGAACTCGTGGGTAGCGAAAATCCGAAATTCTACGTCCACGCCGTGCTACCTGGGTAACGCTAACAGAATTAGGTTGGTGTAGTTGAGAGGGGCAGAGTAAATACTGCTTATACTCAATGATTCTGCACCATGGCGAGTCATTGGCGCCATAAAACCAGTGCAACTCAAGCGTCTGTTCTCCATGTTAGGGGCGGCTTGGAGCGGGCGTCTGTCTTGGATCAAGCGGCTCGCTATATAAATGTGTAGAAAGCGTCTGTTCTCCATGTTAGGGGCGGCTTGCAGCGGGCGTCTGTCTTGGATCAAGCGGCTCGCTATACAAACGTGTAAAAAGGTTGTTTCTGGTGACCTTAAGATGCAGAACGAACCCATTCACGAAAATTTGGGTTGGGCGAAGGGCTAACACCCCATTTCCGTAAAAAAATTATTGTCATGAATTCTGTACACAGGCCTCGGAATATCTCGGATTCAATATTGGAACGACCTCGGAAACTGTACCCGGACTACGATTTAAAAATGGGAACCTGGAACGTGCTAAGCCTCAGAAGACCAGGAGATCTCCTAAAACTAACACAACAAGTCGAGAGCTACACACTGGATATAGTAGCATTACAAGAACTAAGATGGCCAGGGAGTGGAATCCATGAAACAGCGAAAGGATACACTCTTTATTATTGCGGTCATCAAAACGGAGGAGAATTTGGAGTTGGCTTTCTTATACACCGTCGCGTGAATCAGCATGTTATCGACTTCTGCACAATTAATATGCGGTTATGCACACTGAGAATCCGCACGCAAAAATTCAATGTAACGATCGTCAATGTTCATGCACCTACTGAAGATAAAGCAGATGATATTAAAGACCTGTTCTTCCTAGAACTCGAAGAAGTCATCAATAACATCCCGCGGCACGATATAAAAATCGTGGTAGGTGACTTTAATGCTCAAATTGGTAGGATTGCAGAACTTAAAACACATATCGGCCCCAACAGCTTGCATCATACCAGCAACAATAATGGTTTTCGCGCAGCCGAGCTGGCTATGATGTATGATCTAGTAATTTCCAGCACTTTCTTCCCTCACAAGAGAATTCACAAAGCAACGTGGAAATCAAATGACGGAAGAACAGAAAATCAAATCGATCACGTCATGATCTCTAAGAGACACTCTACAAGTGTAACTGACGTTCGATCATACAGAGGTGCTGATATGGACACCGATCATATGCTTGTCATCTTTAAGTACAAGTGCAAATTATCATCTACATTTAACAGACAAGCAAAAAAGACCGTGCGCTGGAATGTCGAAGCATTTAAACATCCGGAAACGCTGAATAGATATCAGGAAATAATAACACAAAACATAGAAGAGCATGACATCTCTTCTGAGATGCCATTAAACATACAAGAAGAATGGCAAACGCTTCAATCAACCATTATAGCCGCAGCACAAACTACAATCGGAAAACGACCACCGAAATCACACAACGAATGGTTTGACGACGAATGCCGCCAATCCGTTGAACATAAACAAAAACTGCGAGAAAAATGGTTAACAAGGAACACCCGAAGCTCCCAAGCTGATTATCTATGCGCCAGAAAAGCCTCAGCAAAACTTCTACGTAAAAAGAAACGCGAACACATGAAGAGCTGCATCGAAAACATCGACCTCCATGCGGCCAACGGAAATTCAAAAGAGTGCTTTGCCAATGCACGGAATCTGACGGAATCTGACAAAAGATTTCCACCCAAGATCTACAGCCATCAAAAATGAAAACAATGAACTTACAACAAGTGAACGCGATGTGTTGGCAGTGTGGCGATCCCACTTTCAAGACCTACTGAATAGAACGAATGAAGTTCATCCTATTCGAGCAATTGCTCCGTCAAATGAGGAGATTTTTGTCCCTTACCCAGCAATAGAAGAAGTGGAAGCTGCCATTAAAAAACTGAAAAATGGCAAATCACCAGGTTTCGATGGTATTCCCGCAGAACTTTTGAAAAATGGAGGAGCAGCTCTGGTCTCACGTATATATGATCTGATTCTTGCAATCTGGGACCAAGAAGAACTACCTGCTGAATGGAAAACAGCTCTCATTGTTCCGCTGCATAAGAAAGGTGACCGTCTAAAGTGTGCGAATTATCGTGGCATCGCACTGTTGAACACTGCATATAAAATACTAGCTAATGTCGTACTTGCTCGACTCATCCCGTTCGCCGAATCTATCATCGGTGACTATCAGTGTGGTTTTCGTCCCAACCGTTCAACCACAGATCAATGTTTTACCTTAAGGATGATTCTAGAAAAATGTTGGGAGTACAACATCAGCATTCACCAGCTCTACGTTGATTTCAAGCAAGCATATGATAGTATCATCCGCGAAAACCTTTGGTCCGCACTCATATGCCTTGGCATCCCAGAGAAACTTGTTTCTCTGTGCAAACTCACAACATCGGGATCAAATTGTAGAATAGTAATCGAAGGGTCAGTTTCTGATCCTTTCGATATAACATCAGGTGTTCGACAAGGTGATGCACTTGCGCCCGTACTGTTTAATTTGGCGCTGGAGTACGCGATAAGAAAAAGCCGAATTGAGACACAAAACTGCATATATAACAAATCTAGTCAAGTTCTTGGCTACGCAGATGATATTGTGCTTCTCGGACGTAGAACAAGCGATATTAAGGATAGTCTCTCTCAGCTTGAAAGAAATGCTAAACGACTTGGATTATGCATCAACACCGGCAAAACCAAAGTGTTAACAACATCTAAGAACATACCTCCCGGAAATCTGGATACTGGCGACTATGAAGTGGAACGCGTGGAAAACTTCAAATACCTCGGGTCTGTAATAACATCGTCAAATGACATGCAGGCAGATATCAAAGCCCGTGTCTCTGCCGCATACAGAGTTTTCTACGCATACTCAAAACTTCTGCGATCAAAATATCTTTCGCGGTCGTGTAAACTCACACTTTACAAAGCATTAATTCGACCTGTGCTTACATTTGGAAGTGAAAGCTGGACACTGACTTCCTCCGATTGTAGAATTTTATCAACTTTCGAGAGGAAGGTCATACGAACAATTTATGGTCCATGTAAAGTTGCTGAAAATCAGTATAGAATCCGAATGAATCACGAAATCAGACAGCTTCTTGGAGGCTGTGATGTAATCGGATTCATTAAATCCAACCGGATTAGATGGTTTGGTCATGTAGAAAGGGTTCCATTGGATAGAATGATAAAAAAGCGTCCCAACAACAACCAGCTGGTGTTCGTCGAAGAGGAAGACCTAGACAACGCTGGCGTGATGACATCATCCAAGACCTTCGTGATATAGGATGTCGAAACTGGGGTCAACTGGTCATGGAACGAGATAATTGGAAGCTGATTGCACAGATGGCAAAATCCCTCCATGGGATGTAAACGCCAGAGAGAGAGAGAGAGAGAGAGAGAGAGAGAGAGAGAGGATTGAACTCCCCGAGACTATTGATTCGGGCAAAGCATTCCATTTATATACGATGTACGCACAAGGAAAACCCTCTTTATTCAGTCACTTTGATAGTGAGTGGTCTCAACAGTTTGACTATTTGCATAAACCGATTGAAGTGTAAAACGGGAAAAAGAACATGGTTGATCCGATTGCACGATGGAACCGATATCATCCGAGCATTGCATATAAGGGCGATGGTAAAAAGCGTGTCAAAAAAACTCGGCCTCCTCATTAGATGTAAAAATTATTTTACTTCGTATCAATTATTCCACATTTTTAAGTCCTATATTTGTTTCTGTATGGAGTATTATTGTCAAGTCTGAAGCACTACATCTGTTTCCATCTTAGTTCTTTTAGACTCTGTTCGTGCTATGCGAATTATGGGTGATCAAAATTTAACATCAAATTTTGCTTCCCTACAACATCGTCGCACTGTGAACGGTGTGAAATACTTTTTACATCTAATGATGAGGCCGAGTTTTTTGACACGCTTTTTGCCATCACCATTATATGATCGTTCCACAGTTGAAAATTGTGACTCCCAATAAACCAAAGCTTTGCAGTGCAGTGTACTATCATATGCAAAACTATTTATCGGATTACTGGTGATTTTCAACAGTGCGTTTATATAAATTTAAAATAGAGTGGAGAACAAAAATACGCGTTAGGATACACTAGCGTTAATTAATTTCGACTCAAAGGAAAAGCCATCGATGAATACCGAAATGTATTGGTCGGTAAGAAACCTATTAATCAGCTTTACGACTACGGGTTCAAATCCTTACGCAACGAGCTTGTTGATCAGGTTGGCACGCTAGATTCGATCAAATGCTTTTAAGATGTCTAATGCGATAACATACATACGATAAAATGCGATAACAATTTGTTTTTCCTACATGCAAAACATTCTTGTAATTTTAAAAGCTAACTGTAGTGAATTTTGTCGAGATTTTTTTTTGTAGTAAGAACTATTAGTCGTGCTTATATAATACAGAAAAGTTACAAAATAAAACAATAAAGATTTTCTGTTATTGGTGATTAAGTTACAAAACATTAACAATTAAAATAGTGCATTACAGAAAACCGAATTGTGAATGTGTTGTGGTTTCTTTTCTTTTCATAGAAATTTTAATAATAAATAAATAGTTTAAAGTACAGTACAGGCTACATAAACTGATGATTTTGTTATATGTATAAGCTTAAAAAACAAATTTATTTCATATACTAATATTTAAACATCTAAACGTAACATCTCATTTGAAATTGTGTAGTACTGTAGGGTTTATTGTATAGTTATTCATTCAATCGACATGTGTTATGATATTGTGGAACCTTGATCCTCAAAAAGTGTCTATGTGTTGTTGTTACACCTATTGTAATGCCTACCCCGACAAATATTATGTGCAGGGTCTATGCACATTTTGTGCACCTTTTTTGAATAATTTTTAACCTTTTTTTAAATATTCTAGTGCATATTTTAAATTTAGTTGAAGTTTAAAAGCATTTGAGTGCATCATACCAATTTGTTTTCATTTAACATTTCAGTCATAAATACATAAATATTTTATGTATGAATTTTGTGACTAGGATATTTTAATACGTTATGAATTTTTCCTAGACTAATATTTTTGGTAACTTCATTTTGACAATTGAAGTTTGCGGTCGTTTTTTTAAGTTGTGAAATGAAAATGTATGGGTGTGATTGCATTTGTAAATGAAGCGCCATTTTTTCGCAATTTTTTTAACGTACAATTTAAATGAAAAAAGAATCAGTATTCAAAAAATTTACATATTTTATTTTCTAAAAATTTAAATATTTAAATAATATTAATTTTCCACAATTTTCTTAGTATTATAAAAAATAAATTTAAAATAAATATCAGCAAAACGAGATGCAAAATTATAGGCAAAAAATATTAAACAAATATAATAATCTTTTTGAATCACTAAAATTAATTATTGAAAGTGCCCGTTTGTTATTTGTGCATGTTTTCATTATATAATTTTTTTATATAAATGAGCCGCTAAATGCACAAAATGATTAACTCTATAAAACAAAATTTTGAGATATTAAATGTTTTTCAATGGTCAAACAAATTTTGATGTGTAGTAGTGTTAATCTTTATTATTTAGGAAAGTTTTTATAAACATAATTTATTTATTTTTAGTTACTCCGTTAATTAGCTATTATATTAGTAATTTAATTAGTATAATAGATATTAAGTTATAATATTAATTAGTTATTATATTCAAAGTTATTTTTAACATACGAAACTATTTACTTTTTAATGGTCAACAATTTTGACTTCTAATGGTGCTAATCTTTATTATTCAGGGAAGTTGTTTTTAACATAGAAAGGTATGACTATGGAAAGGTAAATTTAAGATTTTTCAAAAAGTGGAGTTAGCCACTGTGTGCAGTGAACGTCTCAGACAATCTATATTTATTTTCAATACGAAGGAAAGCATCGAATTTGAAGCAAAAATTAAATGTATTTGTGTTTGAAAAAAAATTATTCTTTCGGCAACTAAAATTATAGGTTTATTTTTGTTTTTTTTACAATTATAACTGCGTGCGTTATTAGTTTAAATAGAATAAAATAAACAGCTGTCAATTTTATTATGTTGCGCGATTGCTGCGGAACACAATTTTAGTATTTTATTGTGTCAGTGTTGAATATATTTTATTTTTCGAGCAAAAGTATACAAATTTGAGAGAGAATAAAATTCATTAAACTTGAACCCAATACAACATTTTATCCTTCCGACACGGTAACATATATGAATTTAAATTAAATTATTATAAAATTCATTGGTAAAAGGAGCTAAAAAAACAATAAACTTTACTTTTATATTTTTGGACCATCAATTCTGAACAGTTGAATAAATTTTATTCAATTTCGATACCTGTTTATTTGTTTGATATTTTGAAACTAAAATGGCCTATAATGAATGACATCAAATGTTACACAAATGAGAAACCAAAAACCAATCATAAAAAACTAGTTTTTTCACAATGGAAATTAAATTCAATTTAATCGTAGTAGCCTTAGTCTTTTTCAATATTCGAATTCGAGTAGTCTTTTTCAATATATATTATTTATTTATATAATCAAAGCGATTATATTATATATTTATATAATCAAAGCGATTATTGTGTTCTGCCGCATTCACGTAACAGAAAAAAAGTAATAGTTGTTTATTTTATTCTATTAAGACCAATAACGCACACAGCTATGTTTCTTAAAAAACTTAAATAAATCTATATTTATAGTTGCCTATATTTATAATCGTAAAACGATTTATTTGATAGTTTTTATCTGTATTTTATAGGCATAGATAAGGAGATAGTAAAACAAAAGTTTTTTTAAGAAATCGAGTTTGATTTAGAAAAATCGAAATACATAGATATTTAAAAAAATTTCAATAAATTATCGAATGCTTGATTTTTGAGTAATTAACTATAAAAAACATCAGTTTGTTTTCCTCTCCCTCTCTCCTTAACTTCGAACATTACAAAAGAAAAAAAAATGAAAAAATTCACGGTTATAGTAAATGTTGAGAGGATTGAACACAAACTATAACGGTCGGCTCATCATTTAAAATGTTAAATGCAGGGGATTGGGAGTGGAAATATTGAAAAAAAATTATTTTTGACCTTGACGAATCACGAATCATTTGAAATGATATTTGGAGGGAGTTGGAAGTAGAAATTTTGAAAATGGGGATTTCGTAACATGCAAAATTGATGCACATGTAGGCAAGTTGGAAAGAAAAAACGAAAACTTTAGCGGTCGGCTTGTGATTTCAAATGTTATTTGGAGGGGTTTTAGAGTACAAATTTTGAAAAAAAGCTATTTTCCACATTTCTTTTCACGCAAGGTGATTGAAAAGTGATTTATTTTTGTAGTTTAAAACAGTTTTTTTTGTTTCAAAAGCACAGTTTTCGACATTTCTTTTTTTTGAAAATGTGAAATTTTTTTCCTGAAACTGTATAATCAGAAATTCTACAAAATTTGGTTGAATCAAACAAGGTAGCCTGTTAGGTGAACGAATAAGGAATATGTATTTCAATTTGCAGATAAAAACCATTTAACATTAACATTAATATAATTAAAATGACAGCTTAACAGTGTACAAAACAATTTATCATTCCAGCCTACCATTATCTTCTGTTCATCAATATCACTATTAACCTAACCGTAAAACAACAATTAAATGATTCTAGATTTTTGGTTAATGATCGAAAATCTTAAGTAAAACAAATTAAACAATATTTCACCTACATAATCTACTGCATCGAAATTCTTTTAATTTATTATTTATTTCTAACAAAACTAAAAATTTAATCACGGATACAAAATCAATTCGTGATCTGTTATTTATTTAAACCAAGAAACAAAAAAAAAAAACAAATGAATTTCAATCAAAATCTCTTTAAAAAAACTAAGTTGAATCTAAAGTCAAATGATATTTTGTAAGAAAATTGAACTACAAAAACCAAAACGCATTCAATTGATTTCTATTTACGTTCGTACGTCTTTGAACAAAAGATTTGTCTATGTTTTTTTGTTGCTGTAAGTGTTTCGAATATGATTTAATATAATAATACGAAATCACACTATACGAGTGTATAATTTACTGTAACGAGAATAAAAAAGAGTAAAATTTCTCATAAAGTTACAAAAATAAAATATTCAACCCAGTGGGGAAGCAAAGCTTTTTTTCTGTTGATCTTGAAATTTTTTTCGACTCGAATCGATCATTTTCTGCTATTTTTCAATTGTTTGATTTTGATTTTTAATTTATAATAATTTATTGATATAATTATAGTGCGACACAGAAGATAAAACAATTTTTAGGGAAAAAGATGGCTTTGGCCATAGTGAGTATTTATCACTATTTGTGTTTGCTAATACCATCCCTGGAGGGATGTCAAGCTCTTACTTCTTTTGCGTCACTATATTGTCTGATATCTGTTAACCATTGAATGGTTTAATGCGAAATACCAGTACACGATCTTTTTTGGTTGTCTATTGAATGTAGATGACAACTTGCACTTGTAATTAAAGATGACAAGCATATGATTGGTTTCCATATCAGCCCCTTTTGTATGATCGAACGTCAGTTAAACTTGTAGAGTGTCTTTTGGAGATCATGACGTGATGCCGATGAATTTGATTTTCCGGCTCTTTTCCTTTCTTTTATTGATTTTATTGTGCCAAAAAATTGAAAAAAATTAAATCATACATCAATCAGTCATCATTATAACTGCAGTTACTGCATCTAACTATGGTAAGATGTAAACTGTAAGATATGTGTTTTAAGATTTAAACTTCTGCCAGTTTGAGCATTGAAGTCACCTTCTACGAATTTAATATTGTGTCGCGAGATGTTATTGATGACTTTTTCAGGTTCTAGGAAGAACAGGTCTTTAATTTCCTCCGCTTTGTCTTCAGTAGGTACATGGCGTTGATTGACGCGACGATGTATGAGCAGACCAACTCTGTTTATCCTCCATTTTAATAAGCACAATAGTAAAGATTCTACTTCCTAGCCATCTTAGTTCTTTTGTAATGTTACTAACTATAATGTGTAAGTATCGGTTTGTGAGTTTTTGGAGATATCCTGGTCTTCTTAGCCTTAACACGGAAATGTTTGCATTCAGAATCGCATTATTTTGCATCTCCCTTGAAGTAATTAGTCAATGCCTTTATCCCACTTGAGGTGTAAGAAGAAGAAGAAGAAGAAGAAGAAGAAGAAGAAGAAGCGGTAGGGTTATCTGCTATTTCGGCCGTTGTCTGTAAATCAGAATCGACCACCGCGATAGCAGGCGTAAAGCAGTTGGGAGTTTTTCCTCCCAAATAATTTTTAGAGTTGTATCTTAAAATGAATTTTGGAATTCATCAGTGATATCCCTTAAAAGTTGTGAGGGCTTTTTACCCCCAAGATCCATACTGTACAGTACATTGCGTATTATTGCTCAGGTGATTCGTAGTGAATTTACTGTTCCATTTTGCTTAATTGCAGAAGATATGGGCATATTTTATACCTAATCTGAACTGCTTAGTCATCCCGTCTTTTAATAACTCAAGCCAGGGATTTTAACTAGAAAGTTGATTTCGATGATTGATTCGATGAGGTTGTCCCTTTCCATACCTTCTAAACTAAGGTTTAGGATGGTTGCTCTATGCTATTTTCTTGAACGAGTGGTAGGATTAGTCCTTTCAGCATCTCCAATGAAACAGTAATACATGTCCTTATTGGCTTCGTTATGTATAGATACAGACGAGTCTCTATTTCTTTTCAAACTTATTTGATTTCCCGGAGCCATACGACTGCGTCATACGTGATGGCTTGCAATTATCTTACGCTGTATACCAACTTATAATAGCTGAGATACCTAACATTTAAGGTTTTTTGTATATCATAATACTCTGGGGACCTTGCTTATCAGCGTCTTCAAAATATGTTATTTCCTAACCGCTTAAAATTTCTGAATTCCTGTTGAATATTGGGCTCATGGCAGACTTACGTTTCTTGGTAAACGTGGATAACTGTGGATTAGATTAAGCTACAGTCCCACAGATGTACAGATTAAGATTTATTTGTACAAACCCACAGGGGGTCTCCTCAATTTACCTCTGGTCATAATTACTATGTCAGTTATGGAGTCAAAGCACTTTCGCCGAGGTTCTCTATATGGTCAGAATTTCATCTACCACTATACTACTTATGATTCTGTGGAAATCCTCAAGAGTCATTTAACGGCACCTGCCTTTGTTTTAGTTAATAAACTAAAGTAATCCAAAAATAATGCCCTAAAGTGCTGGAAGTTGACAAATGTCCCGTCCCCAAAAAGAAACCAAAAACCGATATCTCAAATTACCAATAGCTTTACTATCGGTCCTATCTAAAGTCTACGAGCATTATATTAATACACACATTTCAAAATTTCTGGAAGTAAATCATACATATAATGGCCGACAGCCAATACAGTTTTCGAAACAAAAGATCAACTACCGATCTATAAAACTATGTAGCGTATTGTTGGAACAGCATCCTTGATAAAGGTGGTGAAACGTATATTATCGCTTTAGACATCTTGCATGCCAACTTCATCAACAAGCTCGTTGCGTATGGTTTTCATCCCAATGTTGGGAAGCTGATTCAACATTTTCTATCTAACCGGTACATTTCGGTCTCCTTAGAAGGATTTTGATCTGAGTCTAAACTAATTAACGCTGGTGTACCTCAAGGCTCAGTATTGTCCCTAACCCAATTTTTGATTTATACCATCACCAGCAACCCAATAAACAGTTTTGCAGATTATAGTACTCTCGATTAAAGTCGTTCGAGCCCCTCCCTACAAAAGGTAAAATGACGAAGAGACGCTGCCATAAACGTGAATAAAGACCTAAAATAAGTCGCAGATTGGGGTGACCAAAACCTGGTTAATTTCAACTCTACCAAAACACAGCTGTTGATTGTTTCCAGATTAAAGACTGAGTTCCCCAAAGATATTTTATTCAGTATGTGTGATGAACCAATGGGTGAATGTAAAAACATTCGTTTATAGGGTGTCACAGTTTCAATTGACCTACTCTGGAACGATCATGTAATTGCGATGGCAAAAAACGTGTCTAAAAACTCGGCCTCCTAAACAGATGCAAAAAATTTTCATTCTATATACCAATTGCTCCATGTTTATAAGTCCTATATTCATCCCTGTATAAAGTACTGTTGTCAATTTTGGGTTACTGCTTCTGTTTTCATCTTGGCTCTCTTGGACTCTGTTCAAAAGCGGGCTATACGTATTGTGTGTGATCGAGATTTGACAGCAAATCTTGATTCCCTACAACACCGTCGCACTGTTGCTGACCTCCTTGTTTTTTACAAATATCGTCATTAACAGTGCTCCGATGAAATCAGCAGCATCATGCCTCAAACTTACCCCCGTTTCAGCAGCATCATGCTTTAAACTTACCCCCGTTTCACTCGGCAATCGGCTAGAGCAAGCAGTCAAACGGTCGAGATCCCGCGCTGGTCATACTGTAATATCGCAGAAAGACTTCTTTGGCTGAACTGCATACAAATGGATTAGTTTGCCGGAATCCATAGTCTCAGGTGGTTTCAATCCGCAGAGGTTTAAAAAAAGCGTTCATCAACACCTTAGAGCGCAAGTTGTTGTGGGACCTAGGTCTTTAAAGGTATTTATGTGTTGTTGTGAACGTTATGTGATATTGTAAACCTTATAGCACAACACTTTTTATTTTAAAAAAAGTATAGTATAAGATTTTTATTTTTGTTTTTCAAGACTTTAAGTCTTATCGACCTATGTTTAATATTCTAATTTACTGTTTTTTTCCCAGACTTGGGTATCAGATTTTTAAGGTCACTTTTCTTTTTCGGGGTAGTTAAGTAAAAAACATTTTTTGTTTCAATTAACTATATTTCGCCAATTATTTGTTGGCTTCTTCAGGTTAAAATAAATTTTAGGTATCTATAATTTGAAAAAAACAACAAACTTTATATGAGGAAGTTTTTTAAAAAACTATGTTACGTCAGTATTTTGAAAGAAATTTGTTATTTGCTTACTCTATTTTTGTTTTGGTGGTTATTGACTACTAAACTAAATTTCACTACACACATTAACTAAAGTTAATAAATTAAAGAATAGTAACATTTAAGATTTACAAAACTACACAGCCAAATTAAAACTACATAAAAAATTAATAAATTAATGGTTAAAAATTTTTGAACACTTGTTAAAAAATTATGCTAAAATTATTGTCTATACTGTTGGCGGTAAATTATTTGAGTTTATGAAAATAAAAATAATAAAAAAGAGAAACAGAGAAAGAAAAGAAAAAATCATTACATGTTTATATTAATTATTTAAAATATGCTATTTCATTTTTTGTTTGAAAAAGAAAAGTGACCTTAAAAATCTGATACCCAAGTCTGGGAAAAAAACAGTAAAAGTATAGTATAAGTATATTCTCTACCTAAACAATCTGATGGCGAGTATATGACCCAAACTGTTCTAAAATTCTAAAAAATTAATAATACGAACTATTTAAAATATCGAAGTTTAAATTTTAAACGCTGATAATTTAACAACTTTTCAACAATATTTTGTGCAATTAATTTAGTGAATTAGTTGTGATATAACATCACTCCGATGGAAAATATCCCATCATGAATAATAAGAACTGAATCGGATATGTGACATACCAATATATGTTGAAATGTCTACTATTTCGAGTATGGAAATACCGATTTTTCCATACCATATATTTTATCATACCAATTCAAGTAAAATATTCGAAGTATTAAAGACGAACCATCATACTTATTTAATGCTTCTAATATACATACCAAATTAACAAGCCTATGAGAGTTCTTTGCGTAAGCTTGTACATGGCGACTTAATCTTTCAGCATGCGTACTAAATTAAGAAGCCTTTACCAATTTAAAACCAGCCTAGGAATACCATTTTAAGAACGATTTTAGAAGCATGAAAGAAATAGTTTAACAGATCAAAATAAGAATGAAACAAATGACGTCCGCAGCAATATCAATGTTTGCTACATGGGTGCTAAGCATCCGGGAATAGGAATGTTAGTAAGTTCATCATCGTAGATCTTCATCCAAGTATGGCAAGACAAAAATCTAGTAATTCGACTTTGAGCATCCAAACCTTTCAATAGAAAGACTTGTGTTCAACCCGCCTAAAACAAGCATCATCAGATCTTCGGCGAATTTGAAAGCATCTCGTAACAAGCAATATATGTATTATAAATCTAAATATTAAAAGTCTTTTGGTTATAGTTAGATTTACATGATAACACAAAAACAAAACAACCAATCTTATCCAATGTGAATAAATCACATCCGATGTAAATTTTTAGATTCATCCAAAAACCCACTTAAGTCTAAAACTTATCTGTGCTTATCATCTATAAACGATGTTTACTATCGTCATTTGCAAAAATTTTAACAAAATCAAAATCGTTCCCGCTCCAAAAAACATTGAATTAAAATCTCAGCAAGACTTTTATTTTGTTACTTTTCTTAAATATAATTAAAAATTAAAGATCTCTTCGTACAAACACAAAAACAAACGTAAACAAAAACAAAACCAAAAAATTCAACGAAACATCTTTAGAAACAATACAACATATGACCACCAATACCGACAATTAACATGAAAAATAAAAATCAATAAAAACAGTTAAAATATAATCAGAAACGCATTAAAAGAGAAAAAAAGCAAAACAAAAAGAACAAATTTTTTCTTATATTTTGATTTTTTTTCTTATTCGTCTTCTTCTATATTGTAATAATTTTCATAATTAATTAATAATATTACCAAGCCATTTATTTTCATCAAATTTTCATAGACAATCTGTTGTGGTCAAAAAAGCAAAAAAAAATTGAAAAAAAACAACAGAAAAGTCTCCAGCTAAGCGTAATTTAAAAAGTAATAGAAAAACTCTGCATGATATCATGATCTCTCTTTCGTTACAAACACATATATACTCCATTTCATTCGCACAATCTTTAAATCGAACTTTTAAATTAAACAATAAAAGAAAAAGACAAGAAATGAATGTTTTCATTAAAATTAAAATATAATAACAGAATGGAAGAAGAAATAAAATGAAAAAAAAAATGATTCTCAGATCATTTTGTCAATTTTTGTCCGTCTTACAGTTATCTCTTGTTCGAATCAACTGGATTATGGACGTAGTAGTCACGACATTTGTTAATCAAATAAAAGTAAAGCAAGACCGGACAATTGCAAACAAAACTTGTTTTAAATCATGCATTTGATGGTCATTAAATATCAACAAAATGACGTTTTTATTTGTCATGATTGTGATTAGAAATTTGCTCATTCTAATTTCTAAGAACATCTCTCATATTCAATCCCAAACAGGAGCAACACAAAGATCCCATGCCCTGATCTCCTAAATTATTTATATGGGAGATCAGCACACAGAGGGATGATTAGAAACCGATCCCGGGTCTGATATGAAAACCAACTGCTTAATCACTTGATCACTCAGCACTCCAAGTTGTATACATTTGCAAAAACTTAAAAATTTGAAATCGAACTTGATTCCTTGCAGCATATAGAAGAAATGTTTTTATTTGGACAGTTTCTTATAATCTCAAACTTTAACTACTTACTATGCCAAATATGTATACCGATATTCACACTGAAAGCAAAATATTCGTTGACCACAAGCTCATTTTGTGCAAACCGTTTATTTCAATCGCATATTCTCTTTCAGCGTTGCTGTAACAGCGTACAGCGTACAGCGTTACTGCAGCTGAATTAAAAATATCATTCATTCCCTAGAGTAGAATATTTCACAAATAGTATATTAAGGTCTCTACAGCGCCTCTACTTAGTATTTCATTTGCACACATGTCCCAATTTTTTTTTTTATAAAATGTGTTGTATAGTAGGAATTACAATACGTGTCACAACAACACATAAAAACCTTTTAAGACCAAGGTCCCACAACAACTTGTGTTCTAAGGTGTTGATGAATGCAAATCTTTCGTATTCTGTATTTTTATGCTTTTTTTAAAGAATGAATAACAAAACAAATATAAAATATGACATAGGCCAATATTTCGTGATAGGATAGCGAAAATAAAAATACAATAAGAGATAAATAGCAAATTTAATTTAAAATTTTGCAGTTACAAAACAAAAATGGTGTTGCCAATAATCCAGCTACACTGTTTTCCTCAATCAATAGTCCACACATGGAGTTATATGATTGTTCGAGCAAGTAATAGCGTATTATCATTAAGGAATAATTCATAGGTAAGCTTGGGGGTGCTACCGTTGGTTGAATAGAGATCATCCGCCAGCACCCCCAAGCTATCACCTTGGCTAGTGATATCTCAATTTCTCACTGCTATATTGCCAGTGGTTTGTGTGATATCTCGCTTGAACTCATATTTCAATAGCAGGGACTGGCGTACGCGGGGTTGTCACACCCGTAGATCAAAAATTTAAAAAAAATGTAGAAATAAAAAAACATGATCCTTCCATGCGTAAATTTTTTAAGTACGAATTTTGTAAGTTGTTCTTACTTTTTTATAACAATTGAGCTTTCAGTGCTTTGGTGATTTAACTGCTTCGCTAATTTTGATTCTTAGTACAGAACCGCTACACATGATCTTGAAAGAAACAGGATCACTGAAAATTTTTGATTCAAAAATAGTATCAATATTTTTAATGGCAATTACATTCAATAAATCTAGAGCGAAAGATTTTCTTCGAAATGTTCCGCATATAGGTGTTGTAACGACGGACTATTTTCAATTTTTACTCTAAAAATAGTAGTTTTCAAATCCAATAGTAATTTTATTAATTTTCTTAAATTGTGGTAAACATAGACGTTTATGTGTACCACTGTTCATTTAAACATTTAAACATTTTTTTTACGATTTAAATGAACTCAAGTTCTGTATAAATTATTGGTTGTATTAGTGGAAATTGCTGTTAAATGGTGGGAAAACAAAACAGAAGATCTGCAAGAACATGATATAAAAGATCAAATTGGATCAGGGCGATCAGTATAATTTTAAAATCGAAAAATTTAAATTTGTAAATCAAAAAAGATTAGTATATAAAATTTAAATCAGATTCTTTAGTATTTAATTAAAATTAAAACAATAATGATCATGTAAATTTAATTGTGAAAAAAAAATGTTTTTTTTTTCAAAATGAAAAAAAAAATTAATCTAAGAAAAAATCGAAAGCTTAAGTTTTTTGAGAAAATAATAATGTTATCTGGACGTTTTTGTGTTTTATTTGTACATGCAGTGTTAGTGTGTGTGTTGGTAGAGCAGCTACCACTAATATTGTGTCGGATGCAAAATTGAATAATAACTATGATCAAAACAAAGTACTCAAACTTAATGCTAATAAGCATATCATGGAAATATATGGATTCATCGATTATCATCTTCATTTTGATACAACATTTTTCCATGATAATTGTAATCAAGAAGTAATTAATAAAGGGAGTTATCACAGAAGATAAACGAAGACGTAAAATAAAACATGAAGACAACATTCAAGATAAATTAACGTAAGCTTTTTTTGGAATTTTAATTTATATAATTTTTGATTTTTTTTTGACTAAATTATTTTATTTGTTGGCAGTTATAAGTTTCTTTACAATTTTTCTGTGATTCATAATATGTAAGAGATTTGCAAGTGTAATTAGTTTGTTTGTTATAAATTCAGTGTACCGGTGTAATATTACAGTGTGCATATATGTTTTTGAGCTTCCCGGTGTAAAGTAATATTATAATATTCGTATAAAAGTTCAAATTTCGTAACATGGCGCTTCGAAACAAAGGACCCTTAGGGTTTATGTAAAGAAAAGTTTTTTTGGCTCAATATTTTGGCGCAAACTATTGATAAAACCAGTTTTTTTTGTGTTTAATCTTTAAATTTTTGATTAAAACCAGTTTGTTGGTTTTGTTTTGATAAATTTGTTAAAACTGGTTTTTGGTTGTTTTTTTTTGTCAACAAACGAGTCTTGGGCTTGGAAATCTCTTATCACTTTGAACAATAAATAAATAAATACATTAAATAAACAAATAGATTTTATTTAAAAATAAATAAACAAATAAATACATTAAAATAGGCTAAACAAAAAAACAAAAATTTCTTTATTAAATTTTCTTAAATAAAATACAAAATACATAATTTTTGAAGGTGTAATAGACAATTTTTTTCTAAAACTATAAGTAATAAATTAATAAGCAAAAATTTCTTTGTTAAATTTTCTTAAATAAATACATAATTTTTGAAGTTGTAACTAAACAAATTTTTCTAAATAGAACATATTTTTTTTAAAATAATTTTAGGGATAAATTAATTAAACAAAAATTTCTTTGTTAAATTTTCTTAAATAAATACATAATTTTTGAAGGTGTCAAGACAAATTTTCTAAAAATTTTAGGAATAAGTTAATTAAACAAAAATTTCTTTGTTAAAATAATTAAATATTTTTATTTTTTTTTTTAAATAAATAACTATTTTGGAAGTAAAAGTAGCACCCAATAATTAACAATAATTAAACAGATAAATATTTTATTTTTTTAAATACAAAAAATAATAATTAAATATTTAAATTAGGGGTGTTTGTTTTTGCGGATATTTATTGTAATTCAATCAATTTGTAAATCAAACAATAAATTTATTTTAATAAAGAACTTATATTCGAAAAAATGAATTTGAATTAATTACAGCACGAAATAATTTTATAATTTTTAATCTTATCTGTTTGAAGACTCGAATTAAAGAGAGCGATCTTATTTTATCTTGTTTACATTACAGTTATAATTCCCAGTAAAAAAATATCCTATATAACATTTAAATTATACCGATAAATTATACCAAATAACTTTAGCTACATCTATGTTTTTGTAGCATATTAATTAAAAGTATGTGCTATAATTACCAACTTTACATCGGTAACGTTAATTAAATTATTCGTTTACAATTCAAGTGTCAGATTTAAAATTATATAAAACAAACAGTTGACATGGAAGAAAGTAAGCAAAATTAAATTTATAATTCAATTAATTAAAAATATTATTCTTCATGTAGCACGCTGCGTAGACATTCCGAGGGCCTTGAAACATCTGTTTCAAACACTGGTAGCCGACAGACCTTGTGAATAGGACACTTGATGATACCATTCCTGGTTCGTATTGATACCACTCGAACTAAGTTATCCTTTCCAGGAAATGCGTTCACTATTTTGCCAAGCGACTATTTTGTTGCAGGTAACCTTTCATCCTTAATGATAACAATATCAACTACCAGTAGATTTGCTTCTTTCTTATGCCATTTATTTCTTTTTTGCAGTGCTGTTAAATATTCATCATGCCATCGTTTCCAGAAATGTTGTGCGATTTGCTGTGCCAACTACCATCGCGAAAGCTGATTTTGTTTTAAATGTTGAAGATCATGTTCTGGAACTAGGGTTTCTAATCCGGATATCCGGATATCGAATTATCCGGATTATTCGACCATATTTTGACTATTCGATTATCCGGATACTTTTTTGCAACTATCCGAATATTAAAAAACCCTTTATTTTGTAAAAAAAATAATCAAATTGCGTTGAAAAGTTCAAATAACTATTAACTTGCGTTGCAAAGTTTGTTAGTGAAGTGAAGTGACTACAAGTTTTAAAAATTTATTTACAACTTTAATGTTTTGAAAACTGTAATCATTGAATACTTTATAAAACACTTCGTGAATCTGCAGTGTAAAGATATTTTACTAATATTTATTTAATGCTATATTAATTTTAAAAAACTAAATCTGAAGTGTTGGCTATTTTTTTTAAAGTTTATGAGAGCTGTACTTCTAAATTATGACTCTGAGGAAATCACTAATGAAATTACTATTGAAAGTGAAGATGAAGAAAGTCTAAGTAGTGAAGTTTGTATAAGAAATCGCAACTGCAGAAAGTGCTTGAGAATGCTATTGCTTTAATTACTCATGTTGAGAAGCAGAATGAAGGAAGATCCATATTGCTGAAAAAAGATTTCATTTATTTAAATAATTATAAAAAACGGAGGGCAATTTAAATATTCTATATTGCGTATTATTACCACTAAAACCTACATCGACTGCAACGGAGCGGGCATTTTCAATTGCTGGTCTTACCAGGACAAAAATTAGAGCTCGATTCAATATCGAGACATTGTAATAATTAAGTAATTAATGCAACAATTTTTCTAAAATATGCATTTTTATAAATGCATCAATAACTTCATTAATTTAATTAAATTTAACAATAATTTTATTTTTTTATTATTATTATTTATGATTTGTTACTATTTTTGTTATTTTGTGACTATATATAAAAATTAATTAATATAGATACACGAAAAATATGCATAAATGATTTAAATACCGCAAAGTAAAAACATGTTTTATTTATTGTTTAATTATCCGGATATCCGGATTATCCGGATAATTTATTGTTTATGTATTCGATATCCGGATAATCAAATAGGTCGGATATTTAGAAACCCTATCTGGAACATAAGTTTTTTGATGGCCGATAAGGAAGTGCGCTGGTGTTAGGACATCTATATCATCAGATGCCGTGGGACCAATCGGACGAGTGTTCAAAATGGCCTCAATGCGTGCCAATAACGTGGACATCTCCTCGTAGGTTAGTATGTTTGACTCAATGACTCTCTTTAAGTGATGCTGTTTTTTACTGGGTTGTTTCCACAACTTAATTTCACAACCCAGAACCTGCAACTTTTCGCAACTTCGGTAATTGTTTCTTTTCAAATAAACTTAAACAATTATTATAACAAAGCAAATATATAAAATTTATTTCTTTTTTATAATTAAACAATTGACTATATTTGTTGAAATTTAATTTTCGAATGATTTTAAACAGCTCAACTAATTACCAAAATACTTAAAAATTGGTACAATAAAATATTCTTTTACTGTTATATAAAAAACAAGAAAAGTAATAATATAAATTGAATACAATATCAAATAATTTATTTAACTAACACTATGTTGATTATAGGGTGCTACTGAATTGTATTACGTAGTTTCCAACATTCTCCTCGGCCTTGAATCGTCTGATTCAATAGGAACCTTACATAGTGCATGAATAGCTCGACGAAATGTTCCACTTTTAGTTTTTACGGTCGCCACTCTGACTAATCCATCGTTTCCAGGGAATACTTGTGTTACTCTTCCTAGTAACCACTTGGTTGGTGGTAGATTTTTATCAATTAGTAAAACGATGTCATCGACACTTAGATTTTGTTTTGGTGACGTCCATTTAGATCTTGCCTGCATTGATGTAAGATACTCAACATGCCATCTTCGCCAGATATGCTGTCTCATCTGTTGGATCATTTCCCATCGGTTTAATGGGGATACCTTTTCGCTTGTGTTATTTGCTTCAGGAAGTAAAGTTAATGAATGTCCTATTATAAAATGTGCTGGTGTAAGGATGTCTATATCTGCCTCATTCTGTAACCCACATATTGGACGTGAATTTAATATTGCCTCTATTTCTGCTAATAACGTTTGAAGTTCCTCTAAAGTGAGAATAGTTTCACCAATTACTCGCTTCAAGTGAAACTTCATAGACTTCACCGCAGCTTCCCATAAGCCCCCGAAATGAGGAGCATTCGGTGGATTAAAATGCCAGGTGATTGATTTGCTTAAAAGAGAGTGATAAATTTCATTAGTACTATTTTTTAAAATGCTATAAATATCACGTAGTTTTCTATCTGCCCCTATATAGTTTGATCCACAATCGCTGTATATGTCTGTGCATAAGCCTCGTCTTGCGACAAACCTCTTCAGTGCAGCCAAAAACGTGTTGGTACTGAGATCTGTTGTGACTTCTATATGAACTGCCTTTGTAGTGGTGCAGACAAATAGACACACATAAGCTTTAACTGGTTTTTGACCTCTGCCTCGTTTATGAAAAACTTGAATTGGACCAGCAAAATCAGTGCCAACTGTTAAAAAGGCTCTTACATGTTGGACTCGACATGCTGGTAAATTTCCCATCTCTTGTGACATTGGTATTGGTTTGGCTCTAAAGCAAGGTAGACAATTTCTTATTACTTGTTGAATTTCGTGTTTTCCCTTTAATAACCAGAATTTTTGCCGCAGCATTGTTAATATCAATTGAGCCCCAGCATGGTAGTATCGATGGTGACGATCCTCAATAATGAGTCTTGTTAATTTTGAAGGTGGTAATATTATTGGATGCTTTGTTCCATACGGAAGATTGGAGTTTTGCGTTCTACCGCCTACTCTCATTACACCATTTTCATCCAAAAATGGTTTTAGAAATTTTAGTGGGCCTTTTATGGGCTCTGATCGTTTAATGGCTGCAATTTCTACTGACAAATGGTCTATTTGGTTTTGTTTACAAATAAAGATGGTGGCTTCGTCTAGCTCGTTTATTGATAATGATCCGGCACGCTTTGCTTCTGGGTTTTTTGCATTATAAACAAAGCGCTGTACAATGGCTGTGACTGTAACTATCTTTCTAAAAGAAGAAAATTTATCAATTAGTTCTTGAGAAAATTTGGCAGTGTGGGTTTCTGCAAAAAAGGCTAAACTAAATTTTGGACGTTCTTCTTCCGTAGTACCGTAAGTTGTCCTTTGCTCTGGCCAGTTTTCTGATCCGTATCGCAGCCAGCTGGGCGATTCCCACCAAAGACGATGATTAAGCAGCTCGTTAGGTAGAATTCCTCGTGAAGCGCAATCAGCTGGATTATTCTTCGTAGGAACGTGTCGCCAACTGTCTCGTTTAACTACATCCAAAATTTGAGACGTTCTGTTTCCTACGAACGTTTGCCATCTTACAGGAACATCTGATAACCAATCCAGCACTATAGTTGAGTCTGTCCAACAGATAGTATTTATGATGTTGATGTCTAAGATTTCCTTTATTGACTTTACTAGCAGTGCCAAAAGATGTGCTCCACACAATTCTAGTCTAGCCACTGATATTCTCTTGATTGGTGCTACTTTTGATTTTGCTGCTACTAAACTACAGTGATAATCATTTGAACTAACCTGGTGTCTCATATAAACAACAGCTGCGTATGCCTGCTCGCTTGCATCACAGAATCCATGAAGTTCTGCAATTTGTCCAGATGTTTGCAACCATCTAGGTATCTGAAGTCGTTCTAAGTACTGTAGTTGATCTCTGATAAGTAGCCAACTCCGCCTTACATCCTCTGGTAGCTCTTCATCCCAATTAACTGCAGTTAACCATAATGCTTGAAATATAATTTTTATTTTTATAATTACAGGTGAAAGCCATCCTAATGGATCGAAAATTTGACTGCATTCAGATAATAGTTTTCGTTTAGTCAACACTGCAACACTATCCATTCTAGCATGATACGAAAACACATCTAATTTGGGATCCCAATGCAATCCTAATACCTTGACTGTTATGCCATCTTGTGTGAAATCCTTCAATGATTCCGTTCTGTCTTCTTCGGGTGCTGAGTGTATAAATGATTCAGAGTTAGATACCCATTTTTTTAGCTTCATCCCTGCATTAGAAAGAATGTGAACAAGTTGTTTCTTCAACTGTATTGCATTATGTACAGTATCTGCACCGGTCATAAGATCATCCACATATGTACAGTTACGTAGGGCAGAAGCAGCATCTGGAAATTTGTAGCATTGTGTATCAGCAATTTCATTCAAAACTCTCGTAGCCAAATAGGGAGCTGCTGCAGTACCATAAGTGAGCGTAGTTAGCTTGTAGTATCTCATTGGTTCGTTTTCGTTAGCTCTCCATACAATTGCCTGATATTGCATATATTTTTCCTTCACAAGAATTTGCCGATACATTTTTTCGACGTCTGCACTTATTGCAATTTTGTGCAGACGAAAACGCAGAATTATAGCATAAAGTGTTGGCTGCACGGTAGGCCCAACCATTAATAGATCATTCAAGGAAATGCCGGTGGATGTTTTAGCGGAAGCGTCAAACACAACTCTAATTTTTTGAGTATTATTGGACGATTTAATGATCCCATGGTGTGGTAAAAAGTTCAAACCTTGAACTTCATTACCTTTTACTTCATTCATATGCCCTAGTTGATGATATTCTTCCATAAATTGTACGTAGAGCTTCTTAAAACTTAAATTCTTTTGAAATCTTCTTTCCATGGCACGCTGACGACTTAATGCTAAACTTAAAGATGTGCCGAGGTGTTCGTTTCCTTGTTTCATTGGCAGTTCTACTATAAACCGACCTTTTACGTTTCGTTGCGAAGTCTCGGCAAATAACTTTTCGCATTTTTCTTCGTCATCAGTTAATCTTTTTATGCTTGGGATCGTTTCTATCTCCCAAAACTGTTGAAGCATCTCATCCACTCTATTTTCTTCCGTCCGCACCTTCTCTTTTAGTTGGACTATATTGCTTGATGTTGAAACAACCTTCTCTGCATCTAGTTCTCCTCCTAGCACCTATCCAAATATGGTTTCTATCGCAATAACTTTGTTTTCATTCTTGATTCTCCCGTTCATTAATACATTAAACATGTGCTGTACCCCCAAAATGAGGTCAATACCATGCGACTTATTAAAATTTGGATCAGCTAGCTTAACATTTAGGTTTCTTAAATTTGAGTTGAAGGACTGAATGGGTAAGTTAGAACAGAGTTTGGTCATTACCAAGGCTTCAACTTGAATGTTAGTCTTGGCGTTAATGCGCGATGTTAAGGTAAGAGTCACCATTCCCTTGGTAACTTGATTCCCTGAGCCACTAATACCGGACACAATAGTGCGATTATGTTTTCTAGACAATTTCAACTTATTGCATAGTTTCTCTGAAATAAATGTAGACATTGAACCCGAATCCAAAAGTACTCTGCATTCATGTTCAAGCCCGAACTGATCACAAACGGTGACTAATGCAGTTGGTAAAATACAATTCATTGAGATATTGGCATGTGCCGCCAAAGTGTTTGATTCATCAGTGAAGCTTGTGCTAGATGGTTCCTTCACTTCATTTATATGTAATAGCGTATGGTGCTTTTTTCCACATTCTTCACATCTGCTCTTCGACAAACACCTGAATACAGGATGATTCATTTTCAGGCAATTAAAACATCTGTTTCCTGACTTAACGCATTGTCGGCGTTCTAGCACTGAAAGCTGCTCAAATTTATTACAGCAAGCAATTTCATGATCATCGTCGCATAATGAGCAGCTAGCGTCTGTTGTAACAAACACCTTGGATACTCGTTGAGTGGATGAACGTTTGGTGTTACTAGGCCGTAGTGTTTCGAGTGCATCTGAACGATTTAATAAAAATTTAAACATATCTTCTAATGTAGGAAGATCATTTTCACATGATTTTTGTGCCCATAATGCACGAGTTTCAGCATCCAATTTTTCTTCAATTATGTAGATTAGCCAAACATCTCGAAGTTCTGCATCTTTACCAAGAGCTTTTAAGCCTCTTATCACCTCATCGGAAGTATCAAGCATTTTTCTAATGTTTAAAGCATTTGCTTGATGAATAGTAGGTTGCGCCATGAAGCTTCTTATAAATGCATTTATCGTGTATTTTTTTCGGTCATATCTAGCACACAATTTGCGAAAAGCTTCAAAATAGTTACTCTCTGTTATAGACATGTGCTTTAAGAGACTATAAGCATCACCTTTAAGAAAACCCTTTAAATATTGGAATTTCTGGGCCGGTGATAAATTTGCATTCTCATGAATTGTTTTCACATATAAATCATAAAATGATTGCCATTCCGTATATTCACCAGAAAATGGTTCTATGCTGATTTTTGGCAATCGAACGTCCACTGGATGCATCGTTGTTAAATTCAAACTATTGTTGGCTATATTTTGCGACTCGTCATGATTATCCACATTATATTCCCGAATAAACCGATTTAACCGCGCTTCTACGACATAATATAGCTCGGTAAAATCGATCATTTGACTATCGTGATCGGGATCGATCGCAAATATTGACTTCTCTACATCTTCGAATTGTTTTAACAATACTTTTGCTCGTGCTAATTTTGATTGGAAACCATCAACGTCAGTTTTGTCTATGGTACCTGATACGTAGGTATGTAATTTAGTCATTTGCTTTTTTATTGAACCACGTGTGCTTTTAAGTGCTTTTAAGTCAGTCATTGTTTTATAGTTGAAGTTTATTTATTTAGTTCACTAAAATTCACTTTAGTTCAATTTAATTCACTAATTAAGACTAACACTTTAATTTACTACATATAAGATCTTAACACTCTCTTTAATTTATTCTAAGATGGCGATAAAGCGTAGAAAGAATTGTATCACGCGCGGTGCTTAAAAAATGGCCACTAAATTGAATTTTAAATGTCTAGCAATTTATAATTAATGTTTTCTTATATCTCTAATAATTTACAAAATTATTTGTTAAATTTATTTATATAAAGTTCAATAAAAAACAATAATCAGAAACATAAGAAAACCAATCACATATAATTATAAAATGTCTTTATATTGAATAAGTAAACAAACTCAAACGTATTTGTGATTAAAATGTCTTTATTTTATTAGCAACGAAGATAAATTTATTTATTTCAATTAATTTTGTTTTCTACTTATCGTTTTTTTGTAAATCCGTATGTTAGCAGCAAGCAACTATCCGCTTCGATGCTAAATTTCTGCAATACTCAATCAAAATGCTCCGACTCGAAGGACCATGTTTTTTACTGGGTTGTTTCCACAACTTAATTTCACAACCCAGAACCTGCAACTTTTCGCAACTTCGGTAATTGTTTCTTTTCAAATAAACTTAAACAATTATTATAACAAAGCAAATATATAAAATTTATTTCTTTTTTATAATTAAACAATTGACTATATTTGTTGAAATTTAATTTTCGAATGATTTTAAACAGCTCAACTAATTACCAAAATACTTAAAAATTGGTACAATAAAATATTCTTTTACTGTTATATAAAAAACAAGAAAAGTAATAATATAAATTGAATACAATATCAAATAATTTATTTAACTAACACTATGTTGATTATAGAGTGCTACTGAATTGTATTACGTAGTTTCCAACAGATGCTTTGTCGATTTTACTGCAGCCTCCCAGAGGCCACCCATATGTGGAGCTGCAGATGGATTAAAGTGCCAATTGATTTTATCATCTAAAAGAAAATCAGAAATTAATGTATAGTTTTTCTCTAGAAAATCGAAAAGTTCCATCAATTGTCTATGAGCTCCAATAAAATTGGAGCCATTGTCACTGAAAATATCAGTGCACAGCCCGCGTCTCGCAGTGAATCGGTGTAAAGCTCCAAAAAATGACTCAGTTGTTAATTCGTTAACCAATTCAATATGCACGGCCTTTGTACTACAGCATACGAATAGTGCAATATATGCCTTATGAACCTGTCGTCCTCGACCCTTTTTCATGCGGATAGTAATCGGCCCAGCATAATCAATGCCAATTTTCAAGAACAGACGTTCGTATGTCACTCTCGCACTTGGTAGATCTCCCATCATTTGTGATTCAGCCTTTTGTTGATGTCGAACGCAAATCACACATTCACGTATAGTTTTACGAACAATATCCTTGGCACGGATGATCCAATATTTTTGCTTTATAATGCTCATTATAAGCGTTTGTTCAGCATGTAAATTTTTTTAGTTGTTGTTCATAAGCTAATCTTTTTGTAAAAATGTGTGATGAAGGCATAATGATTGGATGCTTTTCTTTAAAGGGAGCCACTGAATTTTCAATTCGACCACCGACTCGAATGATGCCATGTTCATCTAGGAAGGGATTTAATGTTTTTATTCGGCTGGATGAAGATATAACACCTTGTTTTTGCAATATTTGAAGTTCATCTTTAAATTCTTCTTGTTGAACCCAGAGAATTATAGAATTAAGTGCTTGTTCTTGCTCAATTGTGGTTAACCAGCCTGATGTTCTGTTTTCTTTTTTTGTTCGGCAGTTATGAATAAATCTATTAAGCCATGAAATTACTGAAATTATTTTTTGAAATGAAGAAACTTTATTAAAAATATTTTCATAAATATTGTAAGTATTTTCTGACGTAATAAGTTTAAATACAAATGTTGAATCTGTTTTTCTTTCTTCCAACACTGCTTCATTTTCATGACCATTTAGATTTGTTAAATCAATTAACTTGGTAGGCCATACTGCAATATCTTCCGACAACCAAGACGGACCACTCCACCAAAGCGACATATAAATCAGTTCCGACGGTCTGATTCCTCGCGAGGCACAATCAGCGGGATTGTCCTTTGATCGCACGTGTAACCATTTTACATTTGACCTAGCACTTTGAATTTGCGAAACACGGTTAGCAACAAACGTTTTCCATTGACGTGGAGGATGAGCTAGCCAGTTTAACACGATTGTAGAATCTGACCATGCATAAACTTGAACCACCTCTAATTTCATTTCTGCAACTGTTGAATCTATTAGTTTTGATATTAATACTGCGGCGCATAACTCAAGCCGAGGTATGGACACTTGTTTCAGTGGTGAAACCTTTGTTTTTGCTGAAATTAATTTAACAGTTATGGTTCCATCATCCAACACCGCTCTTGAATATAGTACGGCTGCGTATGCTAACTCGGATGCATCTGCAAATCCATGTAATTCCGTAATATGTTTTATACCCAACCATCTTGGAATAAATACATCTTGCAGTAGCGAAATTTCATCTCTTATGCTTGTCCATTTGCTGATGATGTTAATGGGTAACTTTTCATCCCAATCAAGTTTCAGGAGTCATAATTGCTGAAAGAATATTTTTATTAAAACAATACTTGGGGATAGCCACCCCAAAGGACCAAATATTCTTGATGACTCGGATAAAATACCTCTTTTGGTAAGTGTTGGTATTTCATCTAAATTAATTTGAAATGAGAAGTTGTCGGTGCTTGGATTCCATTCCAGTCCCAAAACCTTCACTGTGGAATCCTCTGAAATTAGACAGTTCTCTTTTTTTCTCTGTTCACGAGGAACAACCTTTAATAGAGAAGAATTATTCGATGACCATTTCCTTAGATTAAGTCCAGCCTGCGAAAAAATTTTAATTATCTTGCATTGAATTGCCACAGCATCGGCTTCTGTATCAGCGCCAGACATTAAATCATCGATGTAAAAGTCTTCACTTATTATTTTTGCTATATTCGGTAAATCATTGTTAATTTCCAATGCAATTTGGTTTAATACCCTCGTTGCCAAAAAAGGAGCACACGACGTACCATATGTAACTGTCAGTAAACGGTAGTGCTTTATTTCCATGTTTGGATCTTCTCGCCACACAATTCTTTGATAATCCACATCTTTCTTGTCGACCAGAACTTGACGGTACATCTTTTCAATATCAGCTGAAAATGCAATTCGATGTGTTCTAAATCTCAATAAAATAGACAGAAGACTGGACTGAATTGTTGGCCCGACCATCAGCTTATCGTTTAATGATACACCAGATTGAGAAGATGCTGAGGCATCGAAAACAACTCTTAATTTGGTTGTCGAACTAGATGATTTGATAATACCATGATGAGGTAAATAAAAGGACTTACTTGGACTTACTTCTATCTCGTTATTAGGAATAGGCTCCATGTGGTGCATTAATTCTTATTCCCTCATAAAAGCTATGTAAGTTTCTTTAAAGGACGAGTCTTTTTCAAACCTTCTTTCAATCGATTTTAGCCGTAATATCGCTGATGACTGTGAGTTCCCTAATAAGACATCAGACTCGTTAAAAGGAAGACGTGCAATATATCTTCCGTCTGATTGTCGGGAATAATTTTCACAAAAATGTGTTTCACATTGTTTTTCTTCCTCTGTAAAAATACTCGATTCTTCTGATATTTCCTCCAATTCCCAAAATCTACGCAATAATCTATCTATATCAATACCTGTATGGAGATTGATGATCGAATTTTCCTCAAACCTTTCGGTTAACTCCCCAGCTATAACCCACCCAAAGATTGTATCATGAGCAATTGGGTTATTTAGTCCATTTGACATACCTTTTGTATTTAAAATTTTAAAGAATTGATCGGCCCCAATTAAAAGATCAATTTCGCCTGGCTGATTATACTCTGGATCTGCTAGTTCTAGATCGTTAATTTTATTTAAATTTAGTTTGTCAAATTTGAATGATGGAAGGTTTGATGTTATTCGGGATAGAATTAAAACCTTGAATTTTAATTTAATGTGATGATTGAGTCTTGATGCAACGGTTAGTTCCGTAATCCCATGCGAAACTGCTGCTGTATTTGAAGATAATCCAGATACCGATACTCGAGCGTTTCTTCGAGGTAACTGCAGTCGTTGGACACAAGATTCTGTTATAAAAGACTTCTGAGATCCTGAATCTAAAAGTGCCCGACACTGCTGAAGTTCACCTAATGAGTTCATAACCATAACACTGGCGGTAGGTAATATCGTTTGTGTTATTAGTTTAAAATTATTTAATTTATTTTTATCTGTAGTTTGGTTTGAATTAGTAAAAAAAGATTTGACTGACTTACTATTAGTTGCAATGCTTGTACTTGGACCTTGACCATGTTCTTCTTCCAGATGTAGTAATTGATGATGTCTCTTAGAACATTTATCGCATTTTCCTTTGACATGACACTTGAAAACTGGATGGTTATTACTTAAACAATTATAGCAGCAGAAAAGGTTTTTAATTAGCTTCCTGCGATCGACTACTTTCATATCCAGAAATTTACCACATTCAGATAAGTGATGCTCTACATCTTTACATACCTTGCACATATTAGTGGAGTTTGTATGCATACTTGTAAAGTTTGGCGTTGCTTTACGTACCGGTTTTGATTTATTTGTTTGTCTAAATCCTTCAGTGGCGTCAGCCCTTTGATTTAAAAAGTTAAATAAATCATTCCATCTATTTCAATAATATAGTTTGCCCATTTCTGTTGGTTGTCATCATCCAATTTATTGACCACTAGATAAATTAGCCATGGATCCCTAGCTTCATATTGCTGTCCGAGTGCCTTTAATCCTCGGATTACTTCATCACATGTATCTGTAAGATTGCGTAATGAAGATGCATTTGGATTTCGTACACATGGTTGATCCACAAATGTTTGTATAAATGAATTTACTATGTGCTTTTTTTTATCAAAGCGTTTGCACAATCGTTGAAAGGCTTCATAGTAATTAGCTTCAGTGATTGCCATGTGTTTTAACAAAGTACTGGCTTCACCTTTTAAGCATCCTTTCAAATATTGAAATTTTTGTGCCGGCGATAGTGATGAATTTTCGTGTATAGTTTTGTTGAACAAATCATAAAACGACTGCCAATCCTTATAATCACCATCAAAACTGGGTATATTAATGCGCGGTAGCTTTAAATCAGATACCGGATAATGATTTAAGGAAGAAGATAAGGTGTCATTACATGTTGCATTTGCATTAGCTAGGTTAATTTGGCGAATATTACTATTAATTTCGGCTATAGCAAAATAATATTTTTCTTCAAAATCAACTAGATCTGATTCTTCAGTATCGCTAATATTGGCAATTGCATCTTCCACTAGTATAAATTCTTGTAGAAGAGCTTGAGCACGTTCTAAACGAGTTTTTAACTGCTCAATCGTCTTAGCATCATCATTTTGAATAAACGTGACAATACGCGTCATCTCACTTTTGACCGCAGCGCGCTTTTTCAACAATCCTTTTAAATTTAGCTTATCCATTATAACTAGATTCTAATGCAAATTTAGTTCAATATAAATATGTACCTTATAGTCTTAACAACACAAAATCACTTTATCACTTATCTTACAAACACTTTTATTAAACACTATATTATTAAATTCGGACACCAACTTAGAAAGTCATAAATTCAGTTCAAATTATAAATTCAAAAAAATAATTAATAAATAATAAGTAAAATAATTTTATTAAATTTTATTGTTTTTTTATTTTAGGTCAAATGGTTACAATAATCGAAAAATACGATAAAAAAATATACTTAGCGACCGTTTGAGATAGCGTCCCTCGGTGTCGTTTCCAATTTGTATCCAGTTCACCAAAAATGCTGATATAAATCCGGCTCGAAGGACCAATGTTTTTGCGGATATTTATTGTAATTCAATCAATTTGTAAATCAAACAATAAATTTATTTTAATAAAGAACTTATATTCGAAAAAATGAATTTGAATTAATTACAGCACGAAATAATTTTATAATTTTTAATCTTATCTGTTTGAAGACTCGAATTAAAGAGAGCGATCTTATTTTATCTTGTTTACATTACAGTTATAATTCCCAGTAAAAAAAAATATCCTATATAACATTTAAATTATACCGATAAATTATACCAAATAACTTTAGCTACATCTATATTTTTGTAGCATATTAATTAAAAGTATGTGCTATAATTACCAACTGTACATCGGTAACGTTAATTAAATTATTCGTTTACAATTCAAGTGTCAGATTTAAAATTATATAAAACAAACAGTTGACATGGAAGAAAGTAAGCAAAATTAAATTTATAATTCAATTAATTAAAAATATTATTCTTCATGTAGCACGCTGCGTAGACAGTGTTACAGTAATTAATAAATAATTTTAATAAGGTTATACATATATAGCTATAATTTTATGTATAGCCAGGTTTTCTTTTTGACGTGAATTCTCATATTTTACATCATCAAAGCAATTATTGTAGCAAGTCGCGATTGGCGATTATCATAGTCCTTTCTTCTAGAATAAACAGTGGATAGTGATGTTAGTTTTATCATCACTGTCCTCGTTTCTCCTAGTTTTGTAACGACGGACTATTTTCAATTTTTGCTTTGAACTAATAGTATTTAAATTTATTAATTTGTTCTCTTTATTTGTGGTAAACGTAGCAACATTTTTTTGTACTACTGTTGACGGTTTAAGTTACGTCATTCGTATTAATAAAACATGTTTTATTATTGATTGTTTAATTTGAAAAAAAGTAGAATTGATGTTTGTATTAGTGAAAATTGATTAGAAAAAGAGACAGAAAGTTTAATGAGATGTGTATAAAACGATCAAAATGTTTGGATCGTTAATTAGTATAATTTTGTAAATCAATTAGTATATGAAATTAAATCAATATATAAGTGCTCAAAAATTATATAAATTAAAGTAAAATTGAAACTCAGTAATGACTGAATTGTCATAGCTTACTTTTAAGTAGTTTTAATAATGTTTATTATTTAAAAAAAATGTTGTTTTAAAACTAAAAAGCAAATGAATTTGCTTTTCATGTCGATTATTGTGTTAATATTGTAAAGGTTTTTTATAGTTGTGAATTTAATAAAATCTCAAAACCTCAATTGCATCTATAAAAATATGTAAACGAAATATGTTTTATATTCAAGAAATAAAAGTTATTTATCAAGCAAGTGTTATGTTATCACTTTTGAAAATGTATTTATAACTTTGTGAATGTACATGAATTTTGTACATGAATTTTGATGACGACGAAAAACAAAAATGATGCTAGACACAAAATTGTCTAATTCTATCTGTAAAAATTAATCGTCAAGTCCGTTTATGAAATTTTCGTGCAGTGACTTCATTATGTATTGCTTTTTGTGGAGGAACGGATTATTTTCTGCTTGATATAATAAAACCTTTAATTAACCATCAGGATAAACGAAGATGTGAAATAAAACATGAAGAAGACAACATTGAAGAAACAAATTAATGTAAGCTTTTAATTGAATTTTAATTTGTATTATTTTTGATTTGTGTTTGAATGAATTATTTTTCATGTTAGCAATTAATAGTTTTGTTAAATTATTCATTCTGTGATTCATAATATAAAAATAAATAATAATAAATAAATAAATAAATTACTTTATTACTTAGATAGTTAGTGAAAAATTATAATTTCGTCTAAAAGTTCAATTATTATAGTGTTTGAGGTGAATTACCTAATTTGCCAACTCTTCTGAAATATCTGCTTTGTATATTACAACGAATTGCTTTATATAGGTTAATATTTCCTCCTCTTTCCTTAGAATTTAAACATTACGCTTGATATTACTAGATCTGCAATAACTAAAATCGTGTTTCTTTTGAATTCTGTTTCTTGGTCATAAAGGTCTTGGTTTCTTGGTCTTCATTTGCATTTCCAGAAAATGTTGCGAACCGTTTTATTTTTTTACTTATTGTCAAAAAAGAAGAAATATGTAAGCCATTTGTCACGATTTACTTACCCTCAATATGACGTCACATTGATTTCTTAGAATCTGCGAGAAGACTATCAAGATTGCAGACCTCAATATCTATAATTGTTGTTTGTCTTGTTTGAATGAAGATGTTGATGGATATCTTTCATGTCATGGATATCTTTCAATATTTTAAGCCATATTGATGGCATTAATCTTCAGGTAAATTTACCCATATACTTTTTTAATTCCGTTTATGGCTAGATAAGTTTCGGCTGTTAAGTTAAGAGCTTTTAGAGCCATATTCTTAGTACTTAGTACTTCAGCCATATTTTTAGTACTGGAAGACGTTTTGCAAAAGATTTAACAGCATCAATTCTAGCTGACCATCGCGTGCTAGAAAGCTTATAAAGAGACTGCAAAATATCTTTCTTTAAAATCGCTCATCGTTGAGGGCAGCTGCTAAATAAGGTATAGCATTTATTAAATTATTCCAAAAAATGTAACCTCATTTGAACATTATTGGGCAGGCTCAATTGAGACTCTGAGCTCCAAATGGGGAAAATACACAGCATATAGCTTTTCTCTACAAATCTCTCTTTCTGTACTTTTGTTTTCACTTTTGATGTTGCTTTCGTTATCATACCCCTGTCCTTCGTTCAGCTTGAATTACTAATTCAACATGGCTTGCACATAATTGAATGAGCTCATTTTCCAATGATAAATAATGAACTTGTTAACGATGCTAAGCTTGCTTAGAAATTCTTACTTTTTCTAAATGATAACGTAGCAAGGGATCACAGTGACCAATAATCTACAAAATTCAAAAGAAATTACCGTTATTAAGTTCATCAACCATATGGCTGTCTCCACTCAAAACCATGCTCCTTTAACTTAAAAACAAAATAGTTTCCAAAATTCTTTTTAAAATGTGCCTCCATATTTTTGCTTGGTCTTCGTTTTGATCGCAAAATAATTATAAGCCGATAATCTGCCGTATAATTTAGCTTAAGAATATCCTTAAGGACGACATAGATGAGAACAATTTTACTTAATATTCGTGCTAAATAATCGCCACGGTAGGCAATAAAAGGGATCTTTTTTGGAGCTCAAAACTAACCAATCTCGTTCAATTTTTTCTCCTTTTGGTAAAATTTTGAAAAGGAGCGACTTAGAAAGTGGTTTGTTTGACATATACCCTCGACGAATCACATTTTCAGTAATTTGTGACCTTTTTATTTTATCTTCTAAACTAACTACCATACATTAAAACCATGGCGAACCCCAAAATGCTTTGTTTGGTTTCCTACTTGCGATGTACAAGTTAAAGGAATCGGGAATTCGAATTTACAAACAGAATTAACTTTTGTTGCTGCGGATCTGAAACTAAAGTTTCAATTTTCAAAACGTTTACTAAGTCGTGTAATATATTCTCCATTTTAGAAATTCAAAGTGCGAATGGTTTGTGTTAATTATTTTGTTTTTGTGAGAGAAAAATAAATATTGATCATGGGTGGTACTCAAAAACCAGTTGCTAATACAAGTGGTCAAAACAGGATTAATTCACGTTGTCTTTTCAGGACCTCCATAAAACAATTATTTTAAATTTTATCTCAATACTTTGATTTTTTGGTTACTGTTAATTTTTTCAAAATCGTCCCTTTGCAAAATTGACCGATTTTTCCCATCTTTGAAAAGAAAAATTTCCTATTTAAACCTTGAAGCCTTTAAACCTAAATTAAATAATCGTGTATTTAATTAATGGTAAGAATTTAGTGGAGGTTTAGTTTTGGCTAAAAATAGTTTTTTGCCTATATAGTATTTTCATTTTGGTCGGAGACTGGGCCCTTTAAAAAAGCCGGGCCCGGGGGGGGGGGGAAACCCCCCATTCCCACCTCCCTCTTGTCGGGCCTGCTTACAACACGAGGAGCCATTAACACACCTTAAGTTATATTTTAACACATAACAACTTGTAACGCAACAAAATCTATTTCAATTGGTAATTGCCAGGTTCCACTCATTTTGTGTTCATTGTGTCTGTTTAACTTAAAACTATTTAATTTCTGAAATAAAATTCCAAATAGTCATTCTTTTTCATTTTCAATACATTTTTTTGTATAATAGTAGATTCTTATATGAGCTTAGAATGAAGGCAATTCTTCACGAGGATGAAGTTTCCCGGAACGAGCGTAGCGAGTGGAGGGAATCATCCGAGTGAAGAATTGCCTTCATCCTAAGCGAATACAAGATACTATTTTATCCACGACTACAAATATTTCAAATAATTTCATTCAAGTTTTCCTGTAAAAGTTTATATCGCCATATTGAATGAAATGAAAAACAAAACAGTACATGTTTGTTTATTTTAGATTTTATATATGTATTGTTCTTGTTTTAACTTGTTTATATTACTATACCAACAAATCAAGTTTTTAATTTGTTAGGGGAATTTTGAATAAATAAAATGGAATGAAATAAATAAAAAAGAATTTGATATATAGAAAGGAATGAATACAATTACAATTAAAGATATACGCATAGAAAGTATATATTCTTTAGTAGTCGTGGATAATAGTAGATTCTTGTATGAGCTTAGAATGAAGGCAATTCTTCACGAGGATGAAGTTTCCCGGAACGAGCGTAGCGTAGTGGAGGGAATCATCCGAGTGAAGAATTGCCTTCATCCTAAGCGAATACAAGATACTATTTTATCCACGACTACAAATATTTCAAATAATTTCATTCAAGTTTTCCTGTAAAAGTTTATATCGCCATATTGAATGAAATGAAAAACAAAACAGTACATGTTTGTTTATTTTAGATTTTATATATGTATTGTTCTTGTTTTAACTTGTTTATATTACTATACCAACAAATCAAGTTTTTCATTTGTTAGAGGAATTTTTAATAAATAAAGTGTAATGAAATAAATAAAGAAGAATTTTATATATAAAAAGGAATGAATACAATTACAATGAAAGATATACGCATGGAAAGTATATATTCCTTAGTAGTCGTGGATAAATTAATTTATAACACATTTTTTTATTGTTACATTCATCCTTTTATTTTTGAAAGCAAATTAGATTATTTTTTTTATTAACAAATTTTCTTATTTTTTGAAAATTATAAAATTTATCTCTTTATTTGTTAAATCTAATTAAGAAAAAAATTGTTTAAATTAAAGAAAAAAAATGTAAAATATAAAACTGTTTGTAACTTATAAAAATTTGAAAATTGTACTATAATTAGATCAAAAGTAAATAAAATAATTTTGTAACTATAAATAATGAAAAATTAATTGAAACAATTGAACCAAGTTAAAATGCAAATCGTTAAACAAATGCTGGAAAATGAACCAAGTTAAATGAAATTCGTTAGAAGAATGGAATGAAGATTTCCCAGCTAGCACAGATTTCGATTTGTAACATAAATATGTTACAATTCGGTTGTAATTCAGTTTTTTAAAACAAATTTAATCACATATAGGTTATATTACTGTTACGACTTAGCAATTTGCCACAAATCATTCGGGTCAGTTACAATACTGTTTTAATTTTGTTACGGAGAAATGCACTTGTTTTTAGAATGTTTCATAAAAGTTGCAAAAAAAAGAAGTTATTTTTAAGTTAAACTAACGTTAATAAAACATTTCTTGTTGTAGCACATCTTAAAAATGTTATTTTATTGTAGCTGCCTCAAATCCGATAATGAGTTAGTAACTTTAATGTGACTAACATACATTCCTCAATCTACTGTTACAAGGACGCTGCAGTGAGGTTTTTATTTAGTTGCAATGACATAAAAACAAGGTTCGAGCATTGTAGTTGAAGAAGTTTAGTTAGTTACAAGGACGCTGCAATGAGGTTGTTATACAGTTTCAATGACAGAAGAAGAAAACGGATCGAGCACTGTAATTTTACGTATCCAATTAGTTACAAGGATGCTGCATTGAGGTTTTTATTCAGTTTGAAGAACTTTGAAAGCAATCTGTCTTAAAGTTTTAGGTTCGCCATATTTTCCGTATTTCCTACACCATGCGGTTTTATTTGCGAAAATTTTAATGCGATTTTCAATAGTATTATTTATTTCCTATAACAATTTACTATGCAATATGACACTAGAAGCATTAAAAAATGAATTTAAATATATATTTGTGGATTTTATGGTGAAAGTAAAAATTCGAAAATTTTCTAATTTTCCAAATTTTCATTTTTTGGGTGGCGCGTGAATTTTTCAGAGGTAAAACACCCACATTTAACGACAAAAAGACATTCGTTATAAAATTTTGGTCCCAAAATCATGAATTTTTCAATTTCATAGTACGTATTAAGTAATGTCTAACTTTTAAAACTTATAAATCTTAAAAATTATTTCAATAAAATCATATAAGGGAATACTTATTAAATTTTTATTTTTAAAACATTGCAATATACAACTGAAACAAATCAAAATATTCGTTTCGTTAATATAGCTGAAATGTAACATAAAAAAGTTACAAATACATATTACATCTGTTCGGTTAACAAAACAATAACTTATCCAGATTGTTACAACAACACATATTTAGCATAGCTATAACACATTTGTCCCCTCATTGCGACTAAATTTGTTACAAAATATACCGTAAATTCTGGTTTTTCAGTCACAATCGAGCTACAGTTGCATTAAATATCTAATCTTGCGACTCTTTTATTTGTTACATTAGCTCCATTGCTACAAATTTGTGCTAGCTGGGTTTGGAATGGCAACAAGTATAAATATTTCGTCTAGTATGGATTTTGTTGTTTATTTTACCAGCCAAACAAAATTTAAAATTTAATCCCCGACATATCAAAAACGTATGCTTTAATCGAAAATGTATTCGAAAAATTCATAAGGCAGGACAAACAACCCATTGACATAAATAATTTGGAGAAAATTTATGGAGATTTTCAATTATAATTTGGAAGATGAAAAATTAAAAATATGATATCAGGCTATTCGTTTTTGGTGGTCATCGACTGCAGATCTAATAAAAGGAAAATTCAACATACAAGAATATAAGGAGAACATAAAAAGAAAGCAAGGAATTATTTTAAGCTGAATCAAATCAGAAGAGGAGTTACTTTGGTTAAAATTTAAAGATTAGGACAATCAGCAGGATCATCAAGAAAAAAGCATTTGAGTATTATTATTATTATATTATTATTTAATTTTTTTTTTTTCAAAATTATGTTCAATTGTATTAAAAAGAATGTTGGTGAAAACTTTCATTGCGACATTATTTTTGTAGTTATTAAAAAAAAAAATAAGAAAAACAAATTTAGTTAAATAAAAATAAATTTTATAATGTTGATAATTATTTGTGTATATTTGTAATTGAATCGGTCATTTCAAAAACCTCTTAAGTCACGTTTTTTTCCAATATGCTTTTTTGGCTGAAAATGGTTCCACAAAGGGAGATGCGTATTCTAGGTAAAAACCACGTAAGTCAATAGCGATAGCAGTCCTGCAATCTTGGGTAATACGAGAGGAACCAGAGGTACACACCCATGGTTCAATACTTATTTGAGAGAACAGTGGAACAACGATCGTTGGATTATGCCTGAACGCCTCTAAAGTCATATTCAAGCTAGGCTGCGAAAATTGAAATGGGGTTTTAAAAATCTGTTAAGAAAAAACCATATTCTAAAATAGTAATTTACTTATTATTCGAAACTTTTGGTTTAATTGATGCTAATGTGTATATATTTTGGTTTAAGGCTGTTATAATCTATTTGAATGTTCATAGTTTTGCACAAAGATCAGAATAATACAAATCTTTAGTATTGACACTGTAAGAACCCAGAATCAATTGCAAACGACGTTATTATCGATGGAGGCGTTGTAAAGGGTAGAGCAGCCGTCATACTGCGATCCCTTGAGACTCGTCCTCTTTTCGAGGATTCGAATTATATATGAATTATATACGTATTATACTATTACATATGAATTAACTCTATCCTATTCGTATTATATAGGAATTAACTCTATTAGTCTGTGAATAATTAAGAAAGATGGAGAATATGACTATGTACCATAAAGATATTAAAACATGACAAATTAATGCATGTAAAATGTTAATAAGATTATTTTTAAGTGTAATTCTCAATAATAAGCAATAAAAAATATGATTACTACGATTTTTTTGGTTAAATTTTAAACCACTAACCCTATTTCGCGCTAAAACAACATAAGTCAAGAACTGTTTTTCAGGTTTTTTTCATTATTTCTAATAATAAACTGTAAAGGTTTTTCGCTATTTTAATTTTTTACCACTTAAATACTAAATTAAATATAAAGAAGTCCTTTAAAACTCATTTGTTTGTGCATGAAACAGTTTTTATTGATTTCTGAAAAATTCTAATTGAGTGACTTATGAGGTTTTTGAAATGACCGATTCAATTTAAGATTTGTGTTTTCGATCGTGGTTTTTTTTCTGTTAAATAGTGGTTGTGAATTAGATCGAATTATGTGTTTGGGTATTATATTTTTACAAGAACTCATAGAACTGCTTCAACACAAACATATGAGGCAAGGGCCCGTCTCACACCCAATTTTTAAGCGCAAAGCGCGAAAGGACGGTTATAAACTGCTAATCCGTTCTTGTAACTTTCTTTTGATAATATTAACAGTATAGCAAATAAGTTTGTCTTTCAGTGTAAAACTGTAAAATTACAGTTATTACAATACGAGATTACCATAGATCGCTCCTCACACAATTCGCACCGTTTCGCACAATTCAGTGCTTAGCTGAAGCTAATTAATTGCCGGCTTTTAATGTGCCTGAGATTGATAAGATGTTTTAAAACAAACGTTCCAAAATTTACCGTTTATTGGACAGTACTGGACGCGTATAGAGTAGATGGAGCGCTGTTCTCCTTCCTCCTGATCTTTGCAGCTTCTCCAAGGATCTTGTGATTATAATCATTCCTACAAACGAACCGATAAACATCCTACGTACGAATATGTTCTTTAAAATGACCTCTATACGCTGAATGGGGGATGTAGTGAAAAAATCTAGTTTCCTGTTAGAACTAATTAATATGTGACGTTTGGGACTAGAAATTAAAATCTGAAGATGCACGTCTGCTTTTTGTGTTTGTATGATTATGTGTAGTCGAAATGGGTCTCGTTACTGATGGCAGGTACTGATTCTGTAGAGAGAGTCCGGTGTAAATTGTAAAATATAATCCAAGTGACGTGATTGTCTTGAATTGCGTTCTGTTGGGAAGCTCGAGTCAGAGGCTCTGTGTAAATAATGAAATCTCGACCTTAGACAAAATACCTGTGTTTGTAAGTGTTTGATTGCTAGGTAAATTGCCAGTAATTCTCTGTCGAATGCGGAATATTTCTTTTCTGTATCCGAGTTTTTTTTAAAAAGAATCCCAGAGGCTCCTAACACTTATTGTAAACTGCTGCAGAACTGCGTGAAAAAAAAATAAAATCATTTTTTTGACTTACTTGACAATATTTTTTTGACACTCTTATAATGCAATAAAATTCTCAATAATAATAATTTCATGTTCATTACATTTCATTTCATCCAAATAACTAATTTTATTTTTTTTCTAAAATAATAAATGAAAATCATTCTTTTGACACACTTGACATTATTTTTTGACAAACTTATATTGCCATAATTCTCTATTATAATAATTAAATTTCATGTCATACAAATAATTAATTTTATTTTTTCCAAAAAATTGGGTAAAAAATAAATAAAAATGTTTTTTTGACATACTTGACAACATTTTTTTGACAAACTTATAATCCCATAACTCTCAATAATAATAATAAAATTTCATGTCAAACAAATAATTAATTTAATTTTTTTCCAAAAAGTTGGGTAAAATAATAAATAAAAACCTTTCTTTTGACACACTTGACAAAATTTTTTTGACAAACTTATAATGCAATCTAGTTTTTGATCTCACATACCAATCTGGACCATCAAGATTTCTCCACATTCTTTGTTCCTACTCATTATCACTTAAAATGAACGCTTTTTAAGCCAAAAATATGAAAATTTGCTATTTTAGACACATTTAATGTTTTTTTTTGATACACTTCCGGTTCAGTTATCGAACACAGCGCCCTTTCGGACCTGTCCATTGAGTATACCTATATTTAGAAAAAAAAATTTTTGAAATCTCTCCATCGGTTTTCTAGATTTCATAGGTAATGACGGCTTGCCATCCGGCAGACAGACATACATTTTTTTTGTTGCTTTTTTAGAATCAGTCCTAAAACGTCGAGAAATGTCAAAAAAAGTGGGGGTAAGAATTTCACTTTTGGCTCATGAATGTAATACTTAGGTCTTTCAGACCGAAGTAATTAAGTGTTATTATTGTCCGGAAATGAAAGTGAAATCCATTTTTTTAAAAGCGACCACAAAATTTTTACAGCCACCAGCAACAAGGGACATGATAAGCATAACCATACAATTGTTAAAGGGATAATAATGTTATAGAAGACAATTTGATTGGTTCCACGTGAGTTTTTTTTTACTACAACTATTGTGGAAGTTGTTTTTGAAGATCATTACTGTGATCACCATTGTGAGTGATGACTGGTGATAAATAAGCTAAAATTTTTTGCCTCAACATAAATGTATATATTACGGCTGTTGTGAAATTAAGTATTGAGGATTGTCACTGTTATTTATCATTGCTGTTTTTTATTAATGCTGATGTTTGAGAGGAGTTAATTGAGTCAGCATAAATTAACATATTACTGCTGCTGCGGAAATAGTTATTAACGATCATCACTATAATTCATCTTTGCTGTTTTTATTAATGCTAATACTGGAAAGAAATTAATTGAGTCAACATAAATTTGTATATTACCGCTGTTGTGAAAGTGAATATTAACGATCATTGCCGTTATTCATCATTGTGGTTATTGTTGATTCTAATGCCTTAAAACGAAGTGCCAACAGAATCAATATTGTGGGTGTCCTGCCTTGTTCTAAAATCCAGATAATTTGTATATTTTTTTTAAGATTAATTAATTTTATGTTGCATTTAATAAGTATTAGTATAAAATAATGAAATCTAAAATAAGCATGATCTCCATGTATGACTAATGTGTGAGAAGCCTGTGACGCGTGCAACAAGTTGAGCTCCATTGTGGAGTTGATCCTTCTACATTATTCCGAAGATCCGTCTTCGGAAGATCCGGAAGATCGGTCTTCCTGGGGTTTCTAAAATGGAGAGTACTCTCCATTGCTTTGTTGAAACATATGAATGCGTGATCCGACATAGAAGCTGCATCCAAGCTACTGATAAAATTCTCAGTGATGTTATTTTAGTATATAGGTATCTAAGCAGAAACTCACCTTTTGTGTTGATTTTGCTACTACTCCACACGGTGTGATGAGCATTGCCATTGCACGCAATTATTAGGTTGTAGTGTTTGTCCTAGCAAAGTCGAATTAGCTCGCATGCCTTATCAGGTGGCATTTCCTCCTCATCTCCTGGAAAGTATGCAATAGCTAAAATGAGCTTGCGAACTTTCTTGTAGGGAAGAGGCATTTCAATCTGCTCAGCGGTTAGATCTCTGCAAATAAATTCTGTTAAAAGAAATACGTTTAAGCGTTTGTTGAAGAGAACTGCAGTTCTGGGTCTCTCCGGGCCTGAGAAGTATATCAGTTGTATGTTTTTGTAGGTCGATAGACCTTTTATTTTTTTACTGTCTGCCCATGGTTCATGGATGAAAAAAATATCATAAGCATCCTGTTGTATAAAGCGGTTCAAATTAGCTGAGGCTATTGATGCCCTTCAGGCATTTTTTCCAGACAGTTATGATGGTTCAGAGTGTTTTGGTAAGCCATGCTTTTTGGCGCTGCCATAGTTTCCAATGAAGTACCAGTTCGGGGTTGGGCTGGTGTGTTTGGCCTGTGAGTGTTTTGATTTGATTGAGGAGGATTTGGTTGTCTATATTTGTAGGTTAGCAGACACCGAGCTAGAATCGCTCCTTGCAGAAGCAGATGTGGATGGTCCTTCACTTGCGACAAAAGCTTCAAAGTAATGCAAAGTTGTAAAACTAGGTAATACTTTTTCAGTATTGCAGTTGTAGGCTGGTTTGGCTTGGTGAACCTTGCGATTCTTGCATGAATCGCACCGAACATCCAGTTTAGCCTGAAATTGCAACATTGAAGTTGTTTTTCGAATGCTGAGTCAGGAATGAATACGAGCATCGCGAGATCCATTGTGCTCAAGCATGGTCCATGGTCTTGGCCTAATGTCTGGATTTTGGGCACCGATTCACCTAAGAATTGTAACGATTGACTATTTTGAATATATCTCTAAAAGTAGGAATATTCATATATAAAGATTTTCGTTAATAATTTGCCAATTTGTTTCAACTCGGGCTTTTTTCTAGAAGGAAACAGGCATAAAAGTTTTTATGTATGCTACGGGTTGGTCAATAATGTTTTAACGTTTTTTTTGTTCATTGCCCTCAATATTAATTAGTAATACCTGTTTGTCTACATAGAAATTTTTAGACATACTGTTGTATAGAATGCAGCTTTGTTCATTTGTAAATAATAAGAATGGTTGGAGGGGAATATTTTCTCGTTTCAATAAATTTTTTGTTCGCATGATAAATGGAGGGAGAAATTACTAATTTATATACCATAAAAGAGACAATTAAAAAGAAACAAAACACTGAAAAATTTTACATATTATATTCTCAATCATATCGATCAAAAGTTCATTATGTAAATATGTAAATTATGTAAATTATGTAAATTATGTAATGTAAATTACGTAATGTAAATGTAAATTATGTAAATTATGTAATCGATCAAAAGTTCAATATGAAAATTTTAATCAAACAATAAACAATAAATAAACAAACAATAAACAACAAACAATAAATTTTAATCAAATTTAAACTAAATTTGTAAAATTAATTTATTTTTGTATTAATGTTTTTTTTTCTGATAACAATCAATAAAAAAAGGCCAATCAATAAAAATAAAAAAATTACAACTTTTTGTGAACATTATAAATATCAATTGTTTTATATTTTCAAATGTGAATGTGACCGTTATTTTACCATTCCGGTTCTGAAAAAGATTAAATCGATGATGGCTATTTTCTCAGCCGGATGAACATGATGTGGATATACGAAATTGTGTTCAATCAAAATGGTGAGAGTAACTCGTCTAAAGTTCTTCGCATAAAAATAAATGAAAAGTTGCATAAAAATAGTATATTTAGCTTAATTTGAAATTTAGCGTATACAAATTTAGCCAATATTATTTAGTCAATATTTAAACGTGATAGAATTATTTCAACGCGAAACATATACATATGTACAAATTAGTGTTTGAGGAATTTTTATCATTACAAAACACAACAGCAAACCGTTGTAATGACATCACAGTTTTTTTTATTGGGGCATCAAGAGATGATTTAAATACAAATGAGTATTACATATATGTATAATTGTCTGCTGGTTCATCTTTTGATTTTGTTCATCTTTGGAGTGATTAACATTGTGTATCGCATTTTACAAAGCGTCTATGGATGACGCTTCAGATTTTTAGATAAATGCAATTTGTGACAGCCTACAATCAACATTTGTTTCACAGGACTGGTTTTGGAAGAAGACAACTAAATTAATGTAAGCACTTTAATTTGATTTATATAATTTTTGTGTTTTAGTTCATTTTTGTATTAAATTATTTAGTATTTGTTGCATTTAATGTTTACTTTATTTTCGATATAACTTTTTCTGTACTAAATAAGTGATTTCCAGGGTCAGAGCTTCCGAATTAGTTTTACAAAAGTCCAACTCTCTACAGAATCTACTTTGTTGATTCTTTTGCGCAGTCTGGAAAGTAAGCTATGATTCGAAGAGACATCGTCGATGTCTTATCGGCGCAGGTAAGCAGCAATCAACCACTTTTTTCAACCACTCTTCAGTGATGCTTTTATTTATTAGTGCCCTCTTGCGCTTTTTATTTTGTTTGTGAGCTGATTGTCGAATCGAGGGACGTCCGGTTCCAGGTCACCTGAGCTGACTTTATTTTACACGTGGATATTAGCTACCTTTCGGTGTATGTCCGACGTGATGGTTACTGCCGACATGTTAGATTTACTGTCGGATTCTGAGTCACATGCGGTTCTGATTGCAGATTCCGGAACGAACATGTGATAATTTTGAATGATATTTTATTAAAAATATAAATACGAACTGCAAGGTCATTAAAAGAGCGAGACTCTTACACAAGTTCTAAATGATTGGATATTGTTTTGCGGATTCCTAAACTTTTTTCGATATTCTTTCTTGAATTTTAAACAATTTTTAATCATGTATATGAAAGAAAAAGTTTATTAATCCTATAACAACAATGAAAAATAGTACATTATGATGCAAGGACTTAAAGTTAAAGATGGACGGATTTTGCACGGATTTTGGACGGACGTTAAGTCCAAAATAGCTTACGTCCGTGCATCATATATTATTTTTTATTCGCCGCAAGCAAAATATTTAAAAAAAAAATTGTTTATTCTAAATCAAAATTATAAATTTGCATAAATTTTGAAATAAAAATATGTGGATATAAATATTTGTTATTTTTTCCAAATTATTGTATAACTACATATGACAACAAATGATAAACACTGTTTTGATTGGATTATGAAATTTTAAATTTAAGGGTTGCTTTGATAAAAATTTCTATTTTTTATAGAATTTAAACAAATACAAATTGTTTGTTACTCTTTTGGACGTAGCTATGACAACAAAATATATGGTTAAAAAGTGACACTTTAAGGCCGCAAATAACAGTAATGAAGTATCACTTTAATATGTAGAGTGTAGACGAATAAACACGTATTTTTTGTACATGAGATATGGAAACAAAATTTTCTTTTCCCTTATTCAAAATGGATCCTTTATCGAATTAATTTTCAAAAAAAAAAACTGTTGAACATCAAACTTGTCTAATTCGAATTCTCTTAGGCTTAAATGTGGTTGTAAATAAATCAAAATGACCCAATCACGAATTGTATCTTATACGAAAAAATATCTTCGAAATAATGGATATTCTATTTCCCAAAAATTTGCTTAGTTTGTAATTGAATTATTTATTTTTTATTCAATCTGTAAGTGTCTAATCTTAAATTTTTTCATTTGTTTCATTTTCCAAAAGACCAAAAAGGAATATTAAGATTTATTTGCAAAATCTTTTTTTCGTTCCGAAATTGACATGATTTTCGATTGGTAAGTGAAATAAGTTTAGGAAAAACAAATGTAGGGATTCAGAGAATAAATGGATCTAATATGTCAATACTGGTAGATTTGATTTATAATAAATCTTAAAGGAGAAGGATATGTTTGCTAATTCTTACGTTTATATTTTATAACAAACTTTTAGAATATTAGATTTGATTTGCGTAAATCATGTCATGCGCAAATTTCGTTTTTTTGTAAACGTTTTTGAGTGTTTGTTTACCTATGTTTTTTAGGTCTTTTGATTCTTCTTGATTCAACCAACAGTGCGCTTGTTAACCGTGAAAGTTTTATTTGTAGAATAAATGATATGATTCGTGTTATGGAGTAAATAGACAGCAAAATATGTATATTATCTGAAACGTGTTGGGTTTTTCATCTCAATCAAATTATATTGGTCTGAACTTATACACATTTTTCATGTAACACATCACAGTGTAATAAATGGATGCCTTTTACTTTTTAGTGAATAATATTGGTGTAGAAAAGTTTAAGGTTTTAAGGTAATAAGTTTTTAACGCAAGTGTTTATACTGCAAGAGTCAATATTGACGAGAAACACGTGAAATCTACTAAAATCATGCAATTTTGGAAAATAGGTTGAAATTTTATATATTTAGATATTGGAATTATGCATTAGCTGACATCGATGAAAAAACAAACAATTGCTCGCCACTGGTGTATTGAAATGGCTCTACAGCAAAAACTGTTGAACCGATTTTAATGTTATATTCAAAACGTAGGTATTGAAAAGAGCTAATAAAAATAGTGATTCACATTTTATGTCACCCTGTATCTTAAGACAGGTTTAAAAAACAAAAAACTAAAAACGTAGAATTTTATTTTTTCATCTACTAATTCCAATATTTTTTATTATGAAATTAATTTCTTTTAACATCACTATGTGTGATTATGTAGGATAGGAAGGAATATTTAATCCGTAACATCATACGTCTTTTGTGTAGTGTATATTATTGATTGTTACCCTTGTCGTAAAATTGATTTCACATTCAATTTTATGACTCTGGGGCCCTATTCTTGAACCATTACGAAAATTTTAGGTATCTAAAATTTTCGTAACGCTATTTTCGTAATCGCAATGGAGAAATTATAAATTAGTATTCTTGAAACCATTACGAAAATAGAAAAGTGGTGAATAAAAAACAATGACATTTCGTAATGAGGTGATTAAATATTTCAAACTATTTGATATATTAAAGAAACGAATACATTTAATTTAAATTTTGAAACAATTAAAATATAATAGATTTGTCTTTAAGTTATTTTAATTTAATATTATAAAAATTTATTATAATATTTCAATCGTTGGGTGTTGAAAACAAGCGTATGAAATGAATAAAATGTTTTGTGTTATTCAAGTGACAACTATATACAATTAATATGATTTTCTAAGTAATAAGAGTAATCAAAGTGGAAAACTATACCTTTGCAGTAACTTTGATGTATCGTGTACGACTTAGACACTTTAAAAAACTTTTTTAATTTTTTCCAAATATTTTCGGTTTCTATGAAACCTTGCTCAGGGAAATATTTATTTCTATTACGAATAGAAATAAATTTCCGTAATAGAAATAAATATTTCCCTGAGGAAGGTTTCATAGAAACCGAAAATATTTGGAAAAAAATTAAAAAAGTTTTTTAAAGGGTCTAAGTTGTACACGATTCATCAAAGTTATTGAAATAACACTTAAAGTAGTTCATAAACAATCTTCATCTTTGCAGTGATAAGTTGTTTAATTCCTATTGAACTTGCATATAATTATTATTAGTGGGAATAAGAGAAATGAAACAATAACAGTAAACCTCTTAATCATATTGTTACGTTTTTCCAACCTTACTTCGAATTGGCCTTACTCTCAATTCGATAAACGTAACTCCCAATCTCTTTCTGAGTTCGATCACTGATTAGTAGGCACAAACACCAGGTTTTATTAAGTATTCAACACCTTAATTGTAACACAACAACAGGAAAACAATACAGCAAACAATGTTCCTAACTAGAATATTCTTTAACAGCTTCAGAAACTCCAACGGTTGATTGTAGAAACTTCTACACATAATACACAAAATATTTCTATTCAATAAGACTTATAACTTTATTTACAAAAACTAATTTTAAATATCACTTTTATAATTTTAACTTCACCGTCACACGTTTAAAATAAAACTAAATTACTAATTTACAACAAGCAATTGCTTATATACTACTCCGCTTAATTCTAGACAATTCGAGGTCACTTTCAAGAAACCTTGAGAAAATAGTAGAATATTCGATTACTTTACGATTACTGAAGACCTTCAAGCTATCGGGGGTGTCATAAAGCTGATGATCCACTCCGAAATCTCGCCTAAGTTCCGACAGGATTTCGCAGATATGAACAAATCCCTTTTAAATATTTTAACTGAACTCAATGCATTGAAAAACGTAATTGAAGATCAAAAACAAATAATTGAAACATTAAGCAAAGAAGTGCAACACCTCAAAACTAATAAGATTTCGCTTCCTTAGATTTGAATCGAATTAACGGCTTATTTAATTCTCGTGTTCGGTTACTGGATTTAGTTTTTGTATCCGGGAATTTCTTTGAATCATTGTATAGTTTAGTAGAATGTCATGAATGTTTGGTTAAAAACGATGAATATCTCAAGTCAATTCTTCTAACAATTAATTGATCTTGGTAATATTGAATTTGTAAGTAATGTTAAGAGTTCGTATTTAAACTTCAATAGAGGTGACTACATTAATTTCCACAATTATCCACAATTTTGTCAGATTAACAGTTTAAATTTTTATATCTATCCTATTCTTACACATGAAAAATAAAAAATTGAGAATTTTTTCATGTAACTTTTATTACGAAAATGAAATAAGGAACGAAAAAACCGTAATTTTAGTAACATTTCATTGCGAGAATTTTCGTAATATGTTTTCAAGAATACCATTTAAACATTTTCGTAATACTTTGACATTAAATCGATACCCAAAATTTTCATAATGGTTCAAGAATAGGGCCCCTGGTCTTGGATGTCCTCATATAGTTTTGTACACTGTTAGCAATGTAACTCGTACAGACTGAGCAATGAAACTCAAGCAACTATGTGAATCCTTTGAATTTTTTTAATTCGAAATCAGTTTTGGGTTTTCTCTGAAAAAATCCTTACAATTAATTCAATTACAATTCTACGTGTTTCGTTTGGGATTCCAACTCGTATCCTTATCAATGCCAATGAGTTCAAATTTTTTGGCAGACACGTTGTCAACTGCACAACAGAGTGGATGGTTAGATGCATTTTAATGGGGAAAACTTTTTTCCAATAACTAAATATACAAAGTTCCAACCTCATTTCCAGACCGGGTCGATTTCACGTACTTTCCACCTTTTATAAGTTCTAGTTAATTAAACACAGTAAAAAAATTATAGTTTGCATAGGAGGAAATTGGGAAGTAAAAAATATCAGTTTCAAAATACCTTTAGTGGTTTGGTACGAAATAGTAGAACGTTATGGTAATTACCTCCAACAATTATTGGGAAACCACGACACAGGTAGTAATCTAATGTTCCAAACTCGAATTTGTTTACTTACAACATTTACAATTAGAATTCGAAAGTTACTGTAGAAAATCATACAATTAGTTAATTCGATGTTTACCGATCGCTACGGAAATCATTCTCTATCTATAATAAATATGTACAATTCAATAACTTAAACGAATAAAACATAATGTCTACTCAATGAACCACAATATACTGACTAACAAAATTAACTCTTTAACTAGGTCGGTTGCACCTGGCATTAACTTCATTGAATCCACAATCAACGTTTTAGGTAAGAAATCAAAAAATAAACAAAATAATAAAAAAACAATTATGTTCAGTCATAAGAAATAGAGTAGTTTCGGCTTACAAAAAACAGAAGAAAAAAATTTTCATTGTTAAGATTACGAACGATTTTTTTCTTTAAATTTATTTCGAATAAATTCTAATTCATTAAGTTGCCTAAAGGCAAATAACTAATTTAATCAACAACAGATTCTATTTATTTTGTTCAATTCGGCAGTTTAAAATAATATTAAATGTGTGTATGACTTACTGAATTTATTTTCAATTGTTTGTGGAGTTATTTTTTTATTACACTGTACATGAGTTCATTAGATTTGCTTGTTAGTAAAATTCTCTAAAATGTCAAGGAAGAATTTTAGCTTTACGTTTGAGATTATTGTAAACTATAATAAAATAATAAAACTCGAAATCGACAAAGGATGTCTCTCATTTCGTGGCTTTCAATCTTGTTCGTTGTAAAAATTGATGGTGGTTTGGCTTATGTGTATATATATAATATCAATAAGTTATGCATTTGATTGAACTATTAATCTAAATAAATGAAACACCCATTATAAACGTACCGTAATGATTTTCCCTTTTTTTAATATCTCAAATGAAGAAATCCAAAGAAGATAACGATTTTAAAACTCGAGTTAATGAAAAATAATTTAAAAAAATATTTCAAACACAGTTGGTGATCTACATCGATCATCGATGTCAGATCATGATCGTTTAGTCATGGTCAATATTGGTTTGTACATATTTGGTAAAAATAGTTATTTGTCTTTGTAGTATGCATAGTAGGAAATAAATTTAAAAAAAGTATTCTAATAATTTATAAAAAGCTGGTAAATATCTATACGTTAGATTGACACGTAGGTTAAAATTAAGATATTTGTGTATAATTTTTAAGCAGTGGCGATTAAAAATTTTAAAGTTGTATCCAAATTTCGTAAAGTTTCAGAAAATTGGTCGTCATTTTTAGAAACACTTACACTTTAAAATAACATAAAAATTTGAGGATTATTTCCGAAGAACAGCAATATAAATTAAATCAAGTAATATCGATTTTCTATCCGTGGCATGATTTCAGTGTTTCAAATTATATAAACAAGCTCAAACAATCTGTAAGGTAGAGTTTTAACACCGAGTGCAGCCATTTATACGAAAAAGATCGTGTGCAAGAAGCCTTGAGACTTATATTAGGAATAATCTCAAATAAGAGACCAAAATATTTTTGAAAACCAAATGTATAGTTAGTTTGAGGGTTCGTTTCTAATCATTTAACCTGTTGAAAAAGTTACATTATATATTTCTCTTATTTCCTTTACTTAATCTTATTCTACTTTCTGTATAATATAATCATGCTGTTAGTTCGACTTCATAGCTATAAAATGAATGGTCTTCTGTCAATACAATACTTAAGTATGTCCTGGTTTTTAATCTTGATAAACCCCTGATTTAGGTAAGAAATTGGGTTCTTTTAGAGTAGAATTTTTAGAGAAATAATTTCCCAGAAGGTTAGCTTTTTATTTTGGGTCTATGACCGGCACATCTCTATCAATTAGGGGATTACAAAAATCACCTTGGACATCCTTAACCGCTTTATAGAAATTTCGTGAGCCAGGGGGATGTTCAGCAAATTTAGAGGCTTTTTTCCTATTAAAAAGATTTTTTTCTGCATCTATTAATTTTCTGCATATATTTTTCTCTATTCGGTACTGTTTAAGGTTTTCATCAGTTTTGTTTTGATTAAACTTTTGAAAAGCCCTTTTCTTAATTTTAATTGCTTTTTTGCATTTTTTGGAAAACCATAGATCAGTCTTAGGAACGGTTATTCTATTGGGAATAAATTTCCGCATGCCCTCAAGAATAGCCTCCAAAAAATTTAACGCAGCTATATTAGGGTCTTGGCCGGTAAGACAGTTACGTTACAGGAAAACCGTTTTAAAAAAACTCTAAGACCCTGCCAATTCACAGCTTTATAGTCTCAAACAAGACGAGGATTGGCTTTAAATTGTTTTGGAATTTGTAAATTTAACTGTGTAGAGATCAAATTATGCTCTGAACCTAAAGGTTCTAATACTTTAAATTGTACAAGGTAAGGATCATTTGTTAAAAACAAATCAAGTAAGTTACTATTTTGTCCCGGAATGTCAGGTACTCTGGTAGGCTGATCTATAATCTGTGTGTAATTATGATAAAGAGAAAATAGCTCAGCCTGTTTACCTATCTCATCAGTAGTGGAACTGTGTATGAGCCATTCTTTATTGTGGACGTTAAAGTCACCAAGAACTGTAAATTTGGCATTAGGATACTCAGACAACCTATTTATTTTTTCAGATAGGTCATTAAACAGGTTGATGTTCTCAGGTGAATTAGGGGAGCGATACAGATCAAAAACAAACAACGTTTGATTTAGGGTAGGGACAAAGCTATTTATTACGATCAAGAGTAACAGCTCGGTCACTAATAATCGTTTCAGTTAAGAATAGAATATCCGGTTTTGTTCTCTTAAGATAAAGATGGACTGAATGAAGATTAACATTCATTTCTCTTAAGTTGGCAAAATTTATTGATAATTTTGCCATTTTAAACAACAATAATTTTTTTTAAATTTCAAATTACATATAGGAAAACCGTTTGGACAGTTGGGTGAACTTGTAACCAGACCTAAGTTTACTGCCAAAAAGCTGTTCCATGTAAACTTCTCAAAACCTCTCCATTTAGCGTTTCGAGAAAATATTTCAAAATCACAAATTCATATTCCTTTCAAAATTCTAAAAATATTGTAAAAATTAAATAAAATCAAAAATTCAAACCAAATTCTAAAAATAATCGATTATCAAAAATAATCAATTCCAAAAACATCAAAGATTAAAACTTTATTCAAAAACTCTAAAAATATTGCATAAATTATAAGAAAATCAAAAATGGTAACTTTTTCCAAAATTATAAAAATTATAATAAAATCAAAAATTTTAAAATTTTTCAAAATTCTAAAAATATTCCAAAAATTCTTACAAAATCAAAAATTGAAACTTGGGGTTTGGGGTGCTGCCTCTGTTTCCATCTTGGCCCTCTTGGACTCTGTTCAAAAGCGAGCTATACGAATTGTAGGTGATCGAACTTTGACATCACAACTTGATTCCCTACAACATCGTCGCACTGTTGCTGACCTCGTTGTTTTTTACAAATATCGTCATCAGCAGTGCTCAGATGAAATCAGCGGCATCATGCCTCAAACTTATTCTTACCCCCGTTCCACTCGGCAATCGGCTGCCGCAACCAGTGAAACGGTAAAGATCCCGCGCTGTCATACTGGCAGATCGCAGAGAGACTTCTTTGTCCGAACTGCGTACAAATGGAATAGTTTGCCGGAACACTTAGTCTCAGGTGGCTTCAACCCACAGATGTTTAAAAAAAGCGTTAATACACCCCAGAACGCCAGTTGTTGTGGGACCCAGGTCTAGACCTAGGTCTTAAAAGGTATTTATGTGTTGTTGTGACACATATTCTAAACCCTATCACACAACACATTTTATTAAAAAAAAAAAAAAAAAATAATTCTAAAAATATATATAAAATTCAAAAATTCTATTTTTGTTTCAAAATTCTAAAAACATTCCAAAAATTAGAATAAAATCAAAAATTTAAACTTTTTCTAAATTTTAATAATATTCCAAAAATTCTTAAAAATTCAAAAATTTAAACTTTTTCCAAAATTCTAAAAATATTGCAAAAATTATAACAATATCAAAAATTGAAATTTTTTCCAAAATTATAATAAAATCAAAAATTTAAAATTTTTCAAAATTCTAAAAATATTCCAAAAATTCTTACAAAATCAAAAATTAAAACTTTTTTCAAAACTCGAAAAATATATATAAAATTCAAAAATCCTATTTTTTTTTCAAAATTCTAAAAACATTCCAAAAATTAGATTAAAATCAAATAAACTTTTTCTAAATTCTAATAATATTCCAAAAATTTTTAAAAATTCAAAAATTCAAACTTTTTCCAAAATTCTAAAAATCTTTCAAATATTATAACAATATCAAAAATTGAAACTTTTTCCAAAATTATAAAAATTATAATAAAATCAAAAATTTAAAATTTTTCAAAATTCTAAAGATATTCCAAAAATTCTTACAAAATAAAAAATTGAAACTTTTATCAAAATTCTAAAAATATTATAAAATTCAAAAATTTTATTTCTTTTCAAAATTCTAAAAATATTCCAAAAATTAGAATAAAATCAAATATTTAAACTTTTTCTAAATTCTAATAATATTCCAAAAATACTTAAAAATTCAGAAATTCAAACTTTTTCTAAAATTCTAAAAATATTGCAAAAATTATAACAATATCAAAAATTGAAACTTTTTCTAAAATTATAAAAATTATAATAAAATCAAAAATTTAAAATTTTTCAAAATTCTAAAAATATTCCAAAAATTCTTACAAAATCAAAAATGGAAACTTTTCCAAAATTCCAAAAATATTTCAAAAACTATAACAAATTCAAAAATTTCCATGTTCAATTATATTTACGTAAACAAACAACTAAGTTTTTTTTCCCAAAAATTTTCTTTAAAAATAAATGAAATCATTTTTTTGACACACTTGACAATATTTTTTTGACAAACTTTTAATTCTAAGACACTAGAAATGAATGTATTCAATTGAATAGAATGAAAAATTCTAAAAAAAATGAAAATATTTCTAAAATCAAGTGCTCTTTAAAATGACACCCCACTTGACCTGGTTTTAAATGGTGTTTTTACCCCTTAACATTCCCAACCCTTTAATAAATATAGTAATGAGTGTCTACCACTTTCCTATATTTTTCATTTAAAACCTACTCATTTTTCTATCATTCCAAATATATTTCAAGAATTTCGATGAAGTAGGGTCGGAGTTAATCGGGACAATAAAACGTCAAGAAAACGTAATTTTTTCAAATTATACAAAAAATGGTGAGGTGTAAAATTCCAAAATATATTTTTAAATAATGCTGAAATGAAGCCCTTTCATATGATACCCTACTCGTCTCGATAAAAAAATGTATGTTCTCAAAGGCTTTACATCGTACCTCTTGAAAACAAACGAACACAACTTTATTTTTATTTAACCTGCCATCTTGTGTGGATAGGTTAGTTTTATAAGCACCTCAAATTTTAAGTTCATCGGATTAATGGTTCACGAGATAATCGAAATAATTTGAAAAACACGCTGTACTCTCACCAATGGTGTTCCGTATAAAAAACGGAACCCTAAAAAACATAATTAGTTTAAATAAAATCAATGTTTTGCTAATAAAGATAAGAACATTTTACACAATAGTACATTATATAATAAGGTTGAGAAGTAAGCTATTATTGACCGAGAACTTTTAGAAAATGAGGTGCTTAGCGCCGGGGGATATATTGTTCGAGGTCTATATTAATCTTCTCAACCGAGGTATATATAGAATTTTTGTAGTAAAACTTCTTTAGGCGCGTTATGAAAATGTTGCAACGGAAGTATAAAAAACGAATATAATATTCGGCAAATATACTATACAATTCAATTATGACACACATATAAATGTCGACATATAAATGTCGGGAGGAGTAATTTGAACAGATATATAACCACATATATTCATCTCTATCATACAGTCTGATTTTGAATTTTAAACATATACATGCACACAATTCCAAAAAAACGAAAGTAGAAATTTAAACACAATAAAATAAAAAAGAAATTAGAAGTAAAAAAGGCAAACGAATATTATGTTCAGGAAGTATGCGACAATTCGATTATGTGTATTGTATTTTTTATACACTTATTCAGTATCGTACTAAATGTTATATGAGTTGGACGTGTCGATCTTAGATTTAAATATCTAATAATATAATATTCGTAATATTTTATTGAGTTTCGTAACTTTTTAAATTTATATTTTGAATGGTCATGGTAGTCATGGTGGTAATAGTGGTCATGGTGGTCATAGTGGTCATGGTGATCACGGTGTTCACGGTGGTCACGGTGGTCATGGTGGTCATGCTGGTCACGGTGGTCATGGTGGTCATTGTGTTCATTGTGGTCATGGTGGTCATGGTGGTCATGGTGGTCATGGTGATCATAGTGGTTATGGTGGTGTAATGGTATCTGAGGAACCATTTACTCTTATATCCATTTTCCTAAGTCAAACCTTTGTACAAGATAATGTGAAGATTTTCAACCCTTTTTTAAAAAATCATATAAGTCAAAGTCGAACGCATGAATGTTTAATCAAAAATGAATTACAAATTAAGTCCAAGTACGTATATTTTTGACATAGTTATGAAGGTTGAATATTTTCATATTTTCTTTAATTATGTAATAATCATAATAAATTATGAACAGATTGCAAATTAAATAAATATGTAAAATTATGTTTATAGGTTTATTTACCTATCGTGGAATTTAAATTGTGAAAATAAAAGTTGTAACTGCTGATTTACGGAAATATTGTTTTTTTGTTTTGTTTACTTACTTTAACTAAAAAATAAATTTTTTGAAGTAAACAAACAAAAAAGCAAACAATTTTTGTTTTCACAATGATGTTTGTTTTTTTTTTGTTTTAAAAATTGTTCAAGAATTATGTTATGATGATATTTCATAACATAAGGCTTGAACAAGATTTCTTGTTTAAGATGTATGTACACGGAAACGTGTGATGAGGAATTTTTGGATATATATAATAAGAAATTTTCAGAAGATAGGATAAGTATAATTTTATATCTAAAAAGTATAGTAAGGTACTTCAGGAGAAAACATTATTTCATATAGAAATTTATAATAAAATTAAAAAGGAACTATAAAATTTGGGAGTTTTATTTCGACAATAATAAGAGGTATGTTCAAGAGGTCTAAAGGCCACCGAGCCTATGATTTGGTATGACCCTGTAGAGGTCTCCCTACTTTTGTTACATATGCTTTTATTTTAGCAGATACGTAGGGCGTTAGTAAGAAGAACGTCCAGACGTAGTTTATGGCGACCTAAAAAGCGAACGGACCAACGAGAATTTTCAACAAAAGCAGCAGATTGACGAGTCGAAAGCACCTAAGCAGCATTAATTCAACATATTCTGATGTCGGTTCAGCAAAAGATACCTTTGGCAGAATTACTGAAGGACCCGAAAGTGGGACCACGGCCCATTACGATAGAAGAGTATAAGCGACGGATCAGAAAACCGGAAGCAATCAGAACCGAAGTAGTGATTAAGCAAAAAAAACCACGTAGAGGAACGGAGGCAGCTATTCGCAAGAGCATAGCTGAAGCTTATAGGATCTTACATGTAACGACTGGAGCACAGCGGGAAATATTTTTGCAAAAGATAAGATCGTTAAGGCAACAGAAGAAAGAAGTAAGGAGATATAAGAAAATGCTGAAGAATGAAAAGCGTTAGCAATATTATAAATAGATAAATATAAGTTAGATTAGAAAGAATTTTTTTATTTTTGTAACAGACCAAAATATATATAGAAAAAGATAAATTACATTTTTTTATTTATTTTTAAATTTTGATGGATACATTGATTAGGGCTGAAAAATTGATTAAAGAGGTTTGTGTCATCGAGTCAATTTTAAAAGAAGACAAAACTGTAACACCGCATGTGTTAGAGAAATTCTCTGAAGATTTAGAAGGATTAAGGGATAAATTTGGGGATTTATCCAAGACTTTAATTCTCGAACTTGATAGTGCCGAATTTGATAAACTAAAGAAGCGGTTCACTACAAGCTTCAGATCGGTGAAGCAATTATTATCTGAATATTCGATAAAGTCTAGTGAAAGTGCAAAAATGTCTAGTTTCGATATTGTTGCTACTTACAAACTGATTCCTCAGTTTGAAGGCAAAAACACAGAGGTAGAAAATTTTCTAAACTTAGTTAAGTTTCTACACGATACTTTGAGGGACCAGGTGGAAAAATCGAAGTTAATAGACTTTTTTTTTTTTTTTTTTTTTTTTTTTTTTTGGTATTTCAAGTCTTTATTTCACTTATGAAGTAATACAGTAAATATATTTCTGAGATCAGTCTTTACATTAGACTTTACAACAGAAAGATTAGGTTTTAAAATTAACATTGATTTGTATAATTTATACATAAAGAGATTATAATCGTTAGACACCAACCCTAAACTACTCTTATACTAATACTTAACCTAACTATAACTAAATAAAACCATCAATAATTATCAATTTATTTAGCGATAATTCTCACTAGTTAACAAGTTGTTGATTAGTGGGTTGTTTACAGAATGTAGCTTGTTTTTATAGCGTTGGTTAGCTTCATTGGCATAAAAATTTACATAATGCATTTGGACTTCGCGATGTAGCCGCTCTGTTCCATATCTTCTTGGAACCTTCTTGATTAATTTTAAAAATTTATTTTGGATTACTTGGAATTTGTTTTTGTTTGTTGTTGCACTATCCCACCATATGGGGGCTCCGTAAAGAAGATTTGAAAGGACGATCGATTTATAAATAAGCAATTTATTGTCGAAATTTAGTAGACTTTTTTTGTTTAACAATGGATATAGGGTTTTTAGTAGCAGCTCACATTTAGAGAGTATATACGTGATGTGTGATTTTGATGTAATTCTTTGATCTAATACTATACCGAGATATTTAACTTGTTTTTCCCATTTAATGCTAGTATTATTTACCATGATATCAGTTTGGGGGATTTTTCTCAAGGCCCTACATCTTGTAAAATATATTGCTTGGCATTTAGACTCATTGATCTCGAGTTTCCAAGTTTTGAAGTACTCTGTAATTAAATTCGTATACGAGTTTAATCTGTTACAGATAGGAGCAGCCAGTTCGTCTGATGTGTAAAGAGCAGTATCGTCGGCAAAAAGTGCAATTTCGCAATTAACTATTTTTGGGATATCGTTGATATATAAATTAAAAAGAAGAGGACTCAGAATGGACCCTTGGGGAACACCTGCCGCTATGTGGAATAGATTTGAATTAGAATTAAGAATATTTACAAAAAATTTTCTATTACTAAGATAGCTTCTCATGATTTTGACAATGAAGATGGGGAAATTAGCTTCCAATAGTTTGTAGATTAAACCGTCATGCCAAATTTTATCAAAAGCACTTCTTAGGTCTAAGAGTACCATACCTGTTGATTGTTTGTTAGAACGTGAGTTTTTGATGTAATTAACTATTCGGTTAACTTGATGAATGGTGGAATGAGAGTATCTAAATCCAAATTGCTCATCTATTAAAATCGAGATCTCTTCAATAAAATTTTGCATATATTCTTTTATTACGTACTCGAAAAGTTTACCCAATGAGCACAGAAGACTGATTGATCTATAATTGCCAGCAAGAGTAGGATCTTTCCCCGGTTTTAGTATCGGGATGACTTTAGCGGTTTTCCATTTGGTAGGAAAGTAACTAAGTTTAAGACAACTATTATAAATATTGGCTAAAAAGCACAATGCTGATTGGGGGAGTCGTTTTAATAGTATATTGGGAACTCCATCTAATCCAGGTGCTTTATATGGACGAACTTTCTTAAGTATACCACTAAGTTGATTTGGAGAAGTCCATTCCGTAATGGAGTCAACATTAAGAACCGTATCATCTATTGATTTGCAGCCGCTTTCCACTTCAGTAGAAATAGATGATTGTATTTGTGTCACGTAAGTGTTGGAGAAAGTCGAAGCAAATTCATCACATTTTTCAGAATTTAAAAACAGTCTAGCACCATCAGGATCGAGAGAATTTTTTAAAGGTGGATAAGGCCTCGGTTTATTTTTAATACTTTTAACAGTTTTCCAATAAGGTTTAGATTGTTTTTCTAGATTTTGAAGCTTTGTTTGCCATTTTTGATTAATAAGTAAAAATATTTCAGATTTAATTTTAGTATTCAATTCGTTTACGATTGTTTTGAGATATCTATCACGAGTTCTTATCCATTGTCTTCGACGAGTATTTCTTAGACGAATCAAAAGTAGAATTTCATTGCTTAATATTAATTTATCGTTGTAATGGACCCTGGTCAAGGGTGTTGAAGACCTTCTAGCGTCTATGATGGAATCAGTTATAAATTCTATAGCTGAATCAATATCTGATGTACTGCTTAATTCCGTGTAAATAGTGTTGTTGAGCAAACTTGAACTAATTTTGTTTTCATAAGCCGTCCAGTCAGTCTTATTGTAATCATACCTTTGGTTTCCTACCGATTGGCTAGAGTAATCGAAACTGAGCTGTGCAATAACAGGGAAGTGATCAGAACATAGCTCGTAAACAGTATCAATTTTAACAATGGGGTAAATATTATTAGAAAGAAACAAATCCAATACACTCGGCATACCACTTGTGCTGTGTCTTGTATGGTTATCTGGCGCTACCACGATACAATTATCACTATTAACAGAGTAATCGTATAATGTTCTGCCACCTCTATTACTTCGAAAACAATTCCAACTAGTGTGACGACAATTAAAATCACCACCCGCTATATAAGCTTCATTACGCATTGTTAATTTAATGATGTCATTTCTTAAATTATTATTATCTGATTTAGGACAATAACAAACAAATACTTTCAAATCCAAATCATTAGAATTTTTAATTGTTAAACCTATACATTCAATACATTTCAAATTTAAATCCGGCAATAAAGAGTGAGAGATCGATGACCTAATTAAAATACCAACACCTCCCATACTTTGAAATTCACGATCTTTTCTATAAAACGAGTAATCATTGATAAAAAATTGATGGTTATGTTTTAAGTGAGTTTCCGTTATCAACATTATGTCAATATTATGATCGACAAGAAATTTGGTTAATTCTTGTTTTTTATTTTTCACACTTTGAGCATTCCAGGTGGAAATTTTAAGCTTATTAATAATCAACGCCATACTTAATAGCTACCTCAACGATTGAATTAAATTGTTGTTCCCTAGTAGAACAAGATTTTAATCCTATAATAATTTCATTGAAAATTTTAAAAAGTTCACTACTAGTAAACAAATTTGATTCTTTTTGAGGAGTATCATTAAAATTAATATTACTAAAATTAAGGTTGTTACTTACTCTAGGATTATGATCTAAACGTAATTGTTGTTTAGGTGTTGGTGCTAACGGAAATTCATGTTCATTTATATTAAATTGACTTAAGTTATTTATTTTATGTTGAACAAAATTACGATTTTGAGCTTTGATTTTCATTTTAATGTAATCTTCTCTATGAGGACATTGTATGGAATTAGCTGGATGGTTACCATTGCAGTTAACACAAACATGCTTAGCTGTTTCTTCCTTTACTGGACATTCCATTTCATCATGGTCAGTTCCACAATACTTGCAATGTGGCTTCATATGACAGTTTTGGATACCGTGACCGAATCTGAAGCATTTGATGCATTGAGTTGGTCTATTTTTGGTAGGCCGAACATGTTCCCATTTGCAAACAGTATGTGCAATAAATTTGAAGTTACTTACTTGATTAAGAGTAATGCTACCTTTCTTGAAGCTAACAAAGTATATAGCATCGTCAGAGTAACGGGGTTTTTTGGCTTCAACTTTAACCACTTTAACTGGAGATAAACCGGCTTCCTTTAAGTCTACTAGTACTTCTTCATTTGATTTAGATAGTAAGCCATATAAAACAAATCTGATGGTTTTATTTTCTTCTAAAGCGTATGAGAAAAATTCACATTTCAGCTTATCTAGTTCGGTTGCAGCTAAGTTGAATTCCTTTAAGCCGTACGTAAACAGTAGTGTGTTTTTATTAGTATTCTTGATATTGTAGTTTTTAATTTTTAATTTGATCATTAATTCATGAATCTGGTTTGCACTACAGTGTGCCACAATCGGTGGAATTTTGATTTTTCTCACTCCTGTAGCATTGGTGTTTGTATTTACAGCCGTGTTGTTATTGAATAGCGGATCAAATCGATCACTTAAAGATATCGGGTTAGCCAAATTTAAAGATGATCGTCCTCGAACAGATCGCTTCTTCATTGTAGTTAGTGACGCACTACTCAAATTTCTGAGGAGACTTTTGTCTCTCCAACTATTAGAGCCGCATGTTTTGGACATGCAGTCCAACAACAATTATGAAAAAACAAGTTTCGTGTGTTTTTGGTTTCACAATTTCAATAAAAATTTTATATATTTTTTTTTAACTCCGTAACAGTATATAATTTTTCGATACAAAAAAAAACTAAATTTTTAATAATTGATTTATTGAGCACTTGATAAAATATTTATGACTTTACTCTTTCGAATATCGAACAAGAATGTGAAGTTAATAGACTTCATTTTTCAAACCAAGTTATCGGAAAAAGCAAAAATTTCACTAGCTGCGTATAAAAAACCCAACTCTTTGGAAGAGTTTACAACCTTATTTAAAACTGCTTTTAAAAGTCGTGTTTCAGCTTCAAAGATACATGCTGAATTATCGAATGTCAGACAAGCGAATTTGTCTGCAGACCAGTATGGTCACAAGATAGAAAGTTTAATTGCAAAACTCAACGCGGTTCAAATCGCAGAAAAGGGCGAAACGAACAGGGACATAATCTCAGACTTAAACAACCAGATAGGGTTGAATATTTTTAAGTCAGGGTTAAATGAGCCACTGAGAACAACGATAAACGCGTCGCGGCCATGTAGCTTAAAGGATGCTATTGAGTTGGCAAGAGAGATAGATGACCAAAACCAAGCCCAGGTATTGAATTATGGAACTAGGTTCCAGAAAAATAAGAATTATAATAGGAATAATTTCCATCAAAGAGAAGTAGTAAATAGGAATTTTAATCCCAGAAGAGGATATAATAATTTTAATAATAATAATTTCAATAAAAATTATAATAATAATAATAATAATAAAGGAAGGTCTGATACTTACCGTAATAATAGTTACAATAATACAAGTGGTAATAAGAATAGAAATAGGAGAATTAATGTAGTTAGCTCGGGAAACGACGAGTTAGTCTCCGAAGAAGTGGTTTCGAGAGGCTCAGAGAGTCAAGAATAGTAGATTTTAATGATAATAAAGAACCACTAAAAATTTTTAATATAGGGAGTAGCACATCAAATTTTGTAATCACAAAGACTAACATAACGGGAAAAATGGTATCATTTTTGATTGATACGGGAGCGGATATTTCGCTCATTAAAGAAAATGTAATCAGCAGGGATATAGAGCTGATAGATGAACGGTGTAAGATTATTGGTGTAACGAAAGAGGAGTCACATACATTAGGGATAACGACAGTAAGAATAAATTTTGATGATGTAGAAGTGGTTCAGAAATTACATGTGGTGAACGAAGAATTTCCGATAGGCACGGACGGAATTCTTGGCAGAGATTTTTTGAAAAGGAACTTATGTATCATTGACTATGAGACATTTACATTGTCAATTTATGTGAACGGCAAAGAAATTTTTGTTCCAATGAAGACGAAGTTACCAGAGAATAATAGATTTGTGATACCAGCACGAACTCAGATAATTAAAGCTATGGACATGAGCGTTGCTGAGGATAGTGTGATACTTAACGAGGAGCTACAAGAGGGTGTATTTATTGCCAATTCCTTAGTTCCATCAAAAGGAATTGTGCATGTAAAAATTGTAAATACCTTAGATAGAGATGTAATAGTAGAAAAATTTTCACCAAAGATGACACCATTACGTGACTATTACGTGATCAACACTTTCAAGAAGAAAAACGTCATGAAGTCAGATAAAGAAGAAAGGTATAAGAGGTTATTGGAAGAACTAGAAATAGACAGCTTAGATGATGCAGCAAGAAATTCGATTTTGAAAATATGTGAGCAGTATGCAGATATTTTCCACTTAACGGGGGACAAGTTAACAACTAACAATTTCTACAAGCAGACAATTTCTACAGTAGATAAAAGTCCAGTTTATATAAAAAATTATAGACTACCGCAATCGCAAATAGAGGAAATTAACAAGCAAGTTGATGAATTAGTAAAAGATGGCATAGTGGAAGGCTCAACGAGTCCTTTTAATTCACCATTACTCATTGTGCCAAAACACAGTGATTCTTTGGAAAAGAAGTGGCGTTTGGTTGTTGATTTTCGGCAATTGAACAAAAAGATTATGGATGACAAATTCCCCTTAACAAGATTAGATGATATTTTGGATAATCTTGGTAGAGCAAAGTATTTTTCAACTTTAGATTTAACAAGCTCGTTTCACCAAATAGAACTGGAAAAAGAATCAAGACCATTGACAGCATTTTCAACAAATAAAGGACATTTTCAATTCAAAAGTTTACCTTTTGGTTTGAAAATATCAACTAATAGTTTTCAACGGATGTTATCGATAGCTCTAGCTGGTCTAGAAGCCGAGGCATTTCTTTATGTGGATGACATTATAATATTTGGATGCAGTATAAACCATCATAATGCGAACTTGATTAAGACTTTTGAAAGGCTGAGGAAGTACAATTTGAAGTTGAATCCAAAGAAATGTAATTTCCTGAAGACAGAGGTGACGTATCTAGGTCATCAGATAACGAGCGAAGGAATAAGGACAGATCCAAGGAAATTCGAAGTTATCAAGAATTATCCTGTTCCAACAGATGCAGACGGAACGAAGAGATTCACCGCATTCTGTAATTATTACAGAAGATTTATTCCAAATTTCGCAGAGATTGCAAAACCCCTGAATAGATTGAGTAAGAAGGATGTACCATTTGAGTGGACTGTAGAATGTGAAGAAGCATTTGTAACACTAAAAAACAAATTAATCAATCCACCCATTTTAAGATATCCTAATTTTGAAGAGAAGTTTATTATAACTACAGATGCATCAAATTTTGCACTTGGAGCTGTATTATCGCAGGGCGAGATAGAGATCTACCAATTTCGTATGCTAGTAGGTCATTGAACAAGCATGAGTTGAATAAGCCGATAATAGAGAAGGAGTTGTTAAGTATACACTGGGCTATAAATTTCTTTAGACCGTATGTCTATGGAAGAAAGTTTGTGGTAGTGACAGACCACAGACCACTGGTGAGTTTATTCACACATAAGAACCCATCATCAAAATTAACAAGAATCAGACTAGATCTATCTGATTATGACTTCGAGATAGTCTACAAACAAGGTAAAATTAATACGAATGCAGATGCATTGTCGAGAATAGAAATAAATTCGGACACGCTGAAGGCGATGATACCGACTTCCATTGTAAATGCCGTAAAGACGAGAGCTATGACAAGAAAGGAGGAAAAGATTGAGGATAACACCACAGAGATGAAGACGGAGTGCACGCTGTATTCATGGAACTGTACCTCGATATCAGAAGTTAAAAATATGAGAAAATTGTCATTTGAAAATATAAACTCACGTGAGAAAATTTTAAGGAAATGTATGGATTACAAAGATAATAAACAAGGTTTCCAAATAAGAAAACTAAGTAAGAAAATGAAAGAAGGAATTTTAGTAATATACAGTGAAAATCCGCGCATCACCTTAGGGAATGTATTGGAGAAACTTATATTTGGAATGAAAAGTAAAAAATATAGATTATCTAGCGCTAGAGATGAACGATAATATATTCAAACACTTAGGTGTCACTGAATTCAAGGAAGAATTTAATAAACTGCAGTATAAATTAAATAATATAGATAAAAAGGAAACAGATTTAAAGATAGTATTATATGAAGCTCCACAAAGGATTATGGATAAAGGCAAAATGGAAGAGTTGATAGAGATTTACCATAACACACCACATACAGGCGGGCACTCAGGTGACAAAAGAACCATGAATAAATTGAAACAGAAATATGTTTGGAAGGATATGAGCAAGATGATAAAAAGTTATGTTAGAAATTGTGAATTATGTGCCAAGAATAAACAGGTAAGGAATACAAAAGAAGAATTAACCATAACAGACACACCTACGTCGAGTTTCGAGACAATTTCGATGGACACTGTCGGTCCATTGCGATTAACGGGTAGCAATAGGTATATTTTGACTATTCAATGTGATTTGACGAAATATGTTGAAGCAATACCTATCGAGAACAAAGAGGCGAAAACCATAGCCAAAGCGCTAACAGAGAAATTTATTTTAAAGTACGGGAATTTTAAGACTTTAAAAACAGACTTGGGTACAGAATTTGTAAACGAAATAATGAAAAATGTATGTACATTCTTTAAAATATCCCATGTAACTTCGACACCGTATCATCATGAGACACTTGGTTCTATCGAAAGAAACCATCGAGTGTTGAATGAATACTTGTTGTCGTTCACAAATGATTACAACTGGGAAGAATGGATTCCATATTTTGTGTTTTGTTATAATATAACCCCACATTCTGATACTGGTTATAGTCCATATGAGTTAGTTTTTGGGAAGTTAATAACTCTCCCATCAGATCAAAGATTTGTAAATAATGCGCCAATCTATAATTTTGATCAGTACGCTGATGAACTGAGATTTCGCTTGCAGCAAGCTCATAATAGAGCAAGAGATTTACTAATTGCGGCAAAGGTTAATAGAAAGAACACGTACGATAGAGTCATAAATCCGTTAGATATTAGCATAGGTGATGAAGTCTGGTTAAAACAAGGAGAGAGGAAGAAATTGGATCCACCATTTAGTGGACCATATGAAGTTTTAGAGATTAAGGATTGCAATGTAAAAATTAAGATAGGCAATATAGAAAAATTTATTCATAAGAACAGATTAAAAAAGAAATGTAAGGTAGATTAGGCTCATAGTAGAATTAAGCTGATGATATTATAAAATTTTCTTAGATTAAATACATAAAATAATAAAACATAAGATAAGAAATAGTGCTTGTTATACTGATAAATAATCTCAAATATTATAAATTGTGATGTAGCATAATATGTATATAGATAAGTCAAAATTTTGTAAATTTGTAAATGTTATTGATTAATTTTTTCCAAAAGTTTAAGTAAAAAGAGAGTAAAACAAACTTTCTGATAGTTTGTTTCACTTCTAAAGGTCCCGGATGTAATGGTATCTGAGGAACCATTTACTCTTATATCCATTTTCCTAAGTCAAACCTTTGTACAAGATAATGTGAAGATTTTCAACCCTTTTTTAAAAAATCATATAAGTCAAAGTCGAACGCATGAATGTTTAATCAAAAATGAATTACAAATTAAGTCCAAGTACGTATATTTTTGACATAGTTATGAAGGTTGAATATTTTCATATTTTCTTTAATTATGTAATAATCATAATAAATTATGAACAGATTGCAAATTAAATAAATATGTAAAATTATGTTTATAGGTTTATTTACCTATCGTGGAATTTAAATTGTGAAAATAAAAGTTGTAACTGCTGATTTACGGAAATATTGTTTTTTTGTTTTGTTTACTTACTTTAACTAAAAAATAAATTTTTTGAAGTAAACAAACAAAAAAGCAAACAATTTTTGTTTTCACAATGATGTTTGTTTTTTTTTTGTTTTAAAAATTGTTCAAGAATTATGTTATGATGATATTTCATAACATAAGGCTTGAACAAGATTTCTTGTTTAAGATGTATGTACACGGAAACGTGTGATGAGGAATTTTTGGATATATATAATAAGAAATTTTCAGAAGATAGGATAAGTATAATTTTATATCTAAAAAGTATAGTAAGGTACTTCAGGAGAAAACATTATTTCATATAGAAATTTATAATAAAATTAAAAAGGAACTATAAAATTTGGGAGTTTTATTTCGACAATAATAAGAGGTATGTTCAAGAGGTCTAAAGGCCACCGAGCCTATGATTTGGTATGACCCTGTAGAGGTCTCCCTACTTTTGTTACATATGCTTTTATTTTAGCAGATACGTAGGGCGTTAGTAAGGAGAACGTCCAGACGTAGTTTAGTGGTCATGGTGGTTACGGTGGTCATGGTGTTCACGATGGTCATGATGGTCATATTGGTCATGGCGGTCATGGCGGTCATGGTGGTCATGGTGGTCATGGTGGTCATGGTGGTCATGGTGGTCATAGTGGTTATGGTGGTCATGGTGGTCATGGCGGTCATGGTGTTCACGGTGGTCATGGTGGTCATGGTGGTCATGGTGGTCATAGTGGTCATGTTGGTTATGGTGGTCACGGTGGTCATGGTGGTCATAGTGGTCATGGTGGTTATGGTGGTCACGGTGGTCATGGTGATCATGGTGTTTAGAGTTTGCATCCGGGGTTTCCCGGACTGGAAATAATATTTGTGTTGATTAAATTTGTTTTGTTAAATAGGAAAACGAGTGGTGTAATCTTTGCACGCGGTTGAAATAAATTTCTTTGGTTTCTGTGGGAGGTATTAATAAAAAGATGAAATGTAAAATAAATACGTTATATTGCAATTTAGAGTTGCATTTCTTGATAATATAATTTGCGCATGTGTAATAAAAAGCAATATTTACATTATCTATTACAAAGTCAATTCAATTATTACCATAATTGAAATATGAAATTAGAGGTTTATGACAAATTTGCTAAATTTTTCGAAAAATGCATCAATTGTTGTACCAATTGTTAAATTAAGTGGACATGTATCCATTGTGAAATTTAATTTGTAATACGTTGTAGGACTTTGTAAAACATGTAAATATGGCTTTTAATTACACATTGTTGTAAATTATATTATCAAGAATATTAGAAAGAAACTCTAAATTTCAATATGACATATCTATTTTATTTTATATTTTTAGTAATACCTGCTGCAGTGGCCAAAGAAGTTTTACTTCAACAGCGTGTAAAGATTACGCACTTCATTTTTACACACTTTTATTTAACTTGACTCTTGAGAGCTTTGATGGGTGGAATTTTGTGATTCATTTTTCAGTAACTTCCCATTATGTGATTGATCCCAAATTGAAAAGACAAGTTTGTTGAAGCAGTCAGTACGTATTTCTAAAACTTTTAAGCAAAAAACTTTATAAATCTGAAGAAAAAAAATTCAAATTTTTCTTCATTCTGAAAGACCTTAAAGAATTGCACTGAAATCCTCATCCTCTGGTTGACTCATTTTGAGCGAAGGAATTTTGGTAATACTGTGTATATCATTATAATCAAAGACATCATACATGTTTGTGTCATTTCATATGGATAAAAGGCCATACATTATAAATAATGAGCACAAAAAAAAATAAAAGTATGACATTTCGTTCAAAGCTTATAGACCTTTTTTCTTAAAGTTCAAATCGTTATTTTGGTGTATTTGACAGATTACATACAGCAATGATAATTAAAAATCAGTTATTATGTATGAAAATATGAAAATCCATGCCCATTTGCCGCGCTGAAATTTTGCTCATACTGAGTATCTAATTATAATAGAGGGCATATTACACATTTCTGTCATTTTTATATGAAAAAATGGCCTTAAATTGTAAATAATGAGTGATTTGTATTTCGAAAATTTTAAATAATTGTTATTTCTTTTAAATTCATGTTTTGTGTTCTCGTTAAGTTTTTTTTACTATAGTTGCATAATTATTATTTTTTCAATACATTTTAATACATAATTAATGATTTCTAATTATCATTGCTGTATGTAATCTGTCAATTACATACAGTAATATAACGATTCGAATTTTAAGGAAAAAGCTCTATAATTCAGACCTTTTTTCCGAAAAAAACTTGACATTTGGGGCGAACATATATATTTAATAATTTATGTACAACAGACAACTTAAAATTAATACAATGAGCAAGGAAACGTACTAAAATTTTACACTGGATGTTTAAATAACATAATTACAATTGTTATAGTGCAATTAACCTTACTAAAATTACTTTAAATTTCAAATAATATTAAATTTTCGGTAAGTGATTTAATTGCTAGTTTTACTTATGGTATGGTGTATTTTCTGTGAAATAATGTGGTTAACTTATTTGTAGGTAAAATTATATAACTAAAGACTCTAAAATAAAAAAATAAATAAAAAAAATTTAAAAAACACACTTTTTGAAAAACGAACTAAAAAGTAGAAAATAAATTTTGCATTAACACCAGCGTTATGTCTTTTATAATTATATTTCCTTTGAAATTGTTAGAAGAAAAAATATTTAAATGGTATTTAACACATCTTAGCATGGATGCAAATATTAAATTTTTGATTAATTTAAAATGTTAATTTTCGATTGACAAACAGTTTTCCGTTCCCATTTGTTACATAAAATAAAAGTGGGTGGCGCATTCAGAAAGTAAAGGGAATAAACGTTGGTAGTCTCTCTTGTTAGAGATTAACATAGAATACATTTGTTCACTTTCTATATTAATGTATGCGTTACCCACTTTTATTTTATGCAACAAATGGGAACGGAAAACTGTTTGTCAATCGAAAATTAACATTTTAAATTAGTCAAAAATTTAATATTTGCATCCATGCTAAGATGTGTTAAATACCATTTAAATATTTTTTCTTCTAACAATTTCAAAGGAAATATAATTATAAAAGACATAACGCTGGTGTTAATGCAAAATTTATTTTCTACTTTTTAGTTCGTTTTTCAAAAAGTGTGTTTTTTAAATTTTTTTTGTTTATTTTTTTTTAACTACTAACACTAATTATCATATTTGCTTTGATTAGATTTTGATATTATTCATTTTCCATTTCAATTTTGAAATGTGTATCTTAAAATATCAAGTAGCCTGGAAGTTTAGTTTCATACAAATAAATCGAAACAAAGGAAAGCAATTATTATTTGTTTATGTTTTTTGTTCATTTCAATTATAAATAAAAGAAAATTTGTCATTATTAACCTAGGCAATGTTTTGTTATTATTATTGACCTAGGTTGAGAAAAATTACTTCTCATTGGGGCATTTGACTAAATAATGACGATTTCTCAAGTTAGTGGTTAAAAAATCATTTTTTGTATATCATCGAAAAAGACAATAAGGATTTATTTATTTATCATTTGGTATTACTTCGGTCTGAAAGACCTATTAATCCAGTCATTTTAGCGATCAACCTCAGAATGAGAGATAATAAGCTGAATTTTCGTATATATCTTCATTTTGACGTTTTAAAAGTTTCCCCAAAAGCCTCATAAAATCTCGTGTCTGCATCGTAAGTTATTCAAGGTCAAAGATAGCAAAAAACATTTTATCGCAATTATCTCGGTTTCTTTTGCTCTAATGACGTTAACATTTATTACACAAATTGTAGAGCATTAAATTTGCAACAAATTTTATATGAAACAATTTCTCATGCGCTCAGCCGTTTTTGCGATAGAGGGCGGTGAAATAGTTTTCTTTTTTTCTTGACTCTGCTGCTACATCAGCTGTTTGGCCACAAAATAAACACATGTTTTTTAAATCAAACACTTCATTCGTTTTTTTACGAGGTATCCAGGTTGATGATCAAGGTTGATCTTCTTCTAAGTGTCGTTTCGATGCCGCTATGGAATTTTTACTGATGTACACTTTGCGACACTAAACATTCACATTCACAGAAGCTAAAATATTTAAGAAGTCTATGTGATTATCATTTCAATCGATTTTTGCATTTTTTTTCAGTTTTCAAGCCACGCATCACATTATCAAAATTACCTTCTGCAAGTGGTTTCTCACACCACAATAAAACACAAAATAAGCCATAATTTTCAAAATTTTACGTCTGTCGTTGCCGTGATCGGAAACGAGAGTAAACGACAATTATTCAAAGTTCAAGGTTATATTCACAGATATTCACGGTTGACCTTGCATTACAGTTAGAGCATTGAAATCCGAATATTCGAGTATTCAAATATCCGATTAATTTGGGTATATTTTAAGTATTCGTTATTCGAATATTTAAACGCGAATATTCGATTATTTTTGTCTCCCAAAATATAATGGTTTTCCATCCCATCATTCCTTTTTCAAACTTCGAAACTAAGAAATTTTTAATATTTTAAGGGAAATAATTTTATTACAAAAATTTTTGTACTTTGCGAAAAAAATTCAACACGTATGACAGCCGAAGGCATATGCAAATTCTTATTTACTTCTCTAACGGAACTGAACAGTGATTAAAGTAAAATCTTACTCAACGAAATTAGGAAACGAATGGATTAGAAAAGAAGCAAAACAACCTTAATAACCTTATTTCTATATCTTGATACTGTGTAATGAAGCGCTTTCTCAGTGGCGAACCAATGAGAGTGGCATAGCAGGAAGCGTACCTTGAGTAGTTTAAAGCCATCACGACTAAGACTCAGCCATCGCGGGTTTGATAGAGTAATACCTGCTACTTCAGCACAAATACAGAAATGTACGCTATTTACGAAAATCTGCAGAAATGGAAAGAAATACAAGTGGAAAAATGGAGACTCTGGCGACGCCATGGGCGAAAGATCCACGATCACCACGCCCAACCCCTACATTCACTCTCAGACGCCCACACACTCACACGTCACACATTCACCCACACATTCGACGACTAGCATGTCCCGATTCAATCTCTGACACGCCCTTTTACACCCATTCACACCCCCCACCTTAATTAAAAAAAAATAGAAAAAAACAAACTGAGTGTACTCACCCCACGATTAATTCCTGACCTCCTATTCCGATTCCATCAGCCTTCCATTGGTACGCTGGTCACGTTGGAGAATTTCGATGGATAAAGCGTTGATTAGAAACGTTATCTGATAATATTGTTGAAGAAAAATGATGAGTAGAAACATTCAATAAACTAGTAATCATCAGCGGTAAGTAATGTTGTTGAGTAAAACGTTAATTAGAAACGTTAAATGATAACCTTGTTGAATAATTATGATGAGTAGAAACGTTCAATAAACTAGCAATCATCAGCGGTAAGTAATTTTGTTGAATGAAACGTTAATTAGAAACGTTAAATGATAATATTGTTGAATAAATATGATGAGTAGAAACGTTCAATAAACTAGTAATCATCAGCGGTAAGTAATGTTGTTCTTATAAACAATGAATAAATGGTTGTGTAGAAATGTTGAATAAATTTGCAATCACTAAACAATTTTATTGAATAAACGTTACGTAGAAACGTTAATTGATATCGTTGTTGCAGTGACTGACCCGTAGGAACATTCCATAAACTGGCAGTCAGCAGCGTTATATAATGTTGTTCTTATAAACAATGAATAAATGGTTGTGTAGAAATGTTAAATAAACTGGCAATCAGCAAACAATTCTATTAAATAAAACGTGACGTAGAAGCGTTAATGGATGACGTTGTTGCAGCAAATGACAAGTAGAACCGTTCCGTAAACTTGCAAGCATCAGCGTTGAAGGATTTTGTTGAATAAAACGTTGAACACAATGATAACGTTGTGAGAAAAAAAAAAAAATGGTACATAGAAACGTTAAATAAACTTGCAATCAATTAAGCCGAATGCGTTGAAATGTAGTTGTGGCAGGATGCGTTGAAATCAAAAATAAGTGTACCAACACTAGCCAAACTATTTATTGAAATCGAACGGTGACAATTTGTATCAATGATGGGAACGCAATACGGCAAAACATAATTGTTGACGTATGCGTTGAAATCCAAAACTTGTAGTAAATGGCACCAACACCAGTTAAACTATTCGTTGCAGTATATCTGTAATAATTTTGTATCAATGATAGTGAAGCAATACGGCAAAAAAGAATAATTGTTGACGTATGCGTTGAAATCCAAACAATGTGACAAATTGTACCAACACTAGTTAAACTATACGTGCAGGATAACTGTAATAATTTTGTAACAATGATAGTGAAGCAATACGGCAAAAGTAATGGTTGACGTATGCGTTGAAATCCCAAAGGTAATCAATTGTAACCACACCCGTTAAATTATTCGTTGAAGTATAACTGTAACCAAGTTGTAACAATGATAATGAAGCGATACGGCAGTAATTAAATGAAAATTTTGTATCATTGGTGTGTCGAAACAGGTATAATAGACGATAGCAACAGCCAAAAACCTGATGCCAATGCTGAGTTGCACTAACCTACAGTAGTAACCGCCAAAATATTGATACGGCGGATGATGATATTGTGGCCTCATCGTTGAAGGACGTCATATTCCGGCCTTTTTTATAATTTGGATCTTGCATCATATTATTAATTTATTCACATCAACATCCAACTTCAAAATAGTACTGCCATTTAAATTTGGTAAATTTCAGAATCACAAATAAAAATAAACCATTTTTTTTATGTTATCATAACACAAGTTATCAAATTCCACGACGTTCAATAGAAAATAAAATACAGCTTACGTTCATTTAGCATAATAACTGTAATCATATTTTGTTACAATTCGATTGTCTATTTAAACAAATACACAACTAATAAATAAGATACATCTTTCTTTTACATAATATAGTAGTTCGAATTTATAATATTTATCGTACCTTCTTAAATCTTCGGCAGTCGAAATAATTTAAGTTTTACAAAAAAATAGGGCTCATTCAACTGAGTTAAAAACTTTTAATTAGTACAAACAATTGTTCTACTTAAATTTTAAGAGAAATACGTGGATACAAAATATATTCCACAACAAAATATATATTTTAATAGTTAGTCACAATAATTCCATTTAATTATCACTAAAACATTTATGTCAAAAATAATTAACATTAGGATGATAGCGCGCGTACAGTTTTCGTTACGTCACAAAACATATCAATTTGTTTTAACTTGCACATATAAATTTTTGACTAAATTGGACTAACTCAGTGATACTAAATACAAACAAATTCAACTAATGGAAATATTGGCACTCACCAAATTTAATATTGATTATAATATTTTGTACTACGTAGATTTAATGCAATTTTTTGCTTGTTGATTTTACGGCACATTATTATAGTGGGCACAACACAAACATATAAAGATTTTTTTTTGCGTTAACAATTTTACAAATTCATTAATTTTTTTTTTTCTTTGTATGATTCAGAACGGCACACAACATATAAAATTTTTTTTTTTGTTTTAAATTTAAACTCACAAATAACTTGCACTATGATTTTTGAAAGTCAACCGGACGGAATGACTATGTGACCATAACCATCACCACGCAAATGTAATAAACTAAGAGCCAATATGACCTACAAGGTCAATAATAAATTTTTTGTTTGTTGTTTTTTTTTTTTTTGTTACGGCACAACACATAACAAATGAATTTTTCTTAAATTTTGCTATCGGGACGCTACATTTAAAAACAAATTTTCACTAATTGAACTATTTTAAAATAATTTGGTCTAATTAAAATTTACACTACTTAAACCCAAACTTAATTTTAAGATGAAAAATACATGAATTCAAAATTCACCTTGTTAATTTTGAGATTCATGAGAAATGATTGACCAAAGACATAAGAGATTTTAATAATTGACAGAGCCGTATTATATAGCCAAAAATTTTGTCTCGAAAAAACTCGAATACGGTGTTTTGGAAATTAATTTCCATCAAGTTTTCAATTGTTGGGAATTTTTCAAAATTACACAAAACCGTTCGTTATTTGATACTATTGCACAACGACAAGGTTGTAACACAAAATATTTCCGACACATCAACAACATTCACCATTGAATTCAAAATGAATCAAATGCAAAACTATAATCCAGAATCACATTATAGTGAAACGGAAAAATCATTTTGAAAGAAAATAAGACAATAGAATGTTTAACAAAAACGAGATATTAAATCGTTGAATGTTGATGACTGGAAAAATACGCACAGCCGACTTAGGGTTCAAAAAAAAAGTTAGTTGTTTAATTACGGTTGATGTTTAGAGAATTCAAACTTTAATAGTATATTGAATGTAACCATAGCGCACGTCATTTTTAGGGTGTTGTAAAATAAAGATATGGATGATCTTTAAAGATAATTATTAATTAATTAAAACCAACCAATCTTATATTAGATTAATTAACATATCAAACCAGCGTAATCAGTGCAAAAATCTTTTGGTTTTCTCACATATGGTCGGTCCAACTATTGAAAATTTAAGTGGGGTCTAGGAAAAATAAGGAACTACGGGTTAAGGAAACTACATGAAATATGACTATTGATGACGAAGGGATGAGAATCTATTACAAGTGGTACAGATTAATATAAGGAACAACAACTAAGGAAACTGCGGCTGTAACACACTGCGTTCTGACATTAGGCCAGACTATCCATTACAGAACAAGTGCTTTTTGGACGAACACCTACGACCAAAAAGAAGTTGAAAAAGGCATAGGCTGGTCGCCAATAGACCTTGTATATACATATTAGCTTGGTGAAGCACCTCGCCGTACCACAGATTAGCAATCAATGCGATCGGTATTACAAGCTCAGTCTTAGCAGAAACAAAGTAACAAAGTATCTATGATTATACAAAAAAAAACTTTTGGGAGGGGTATCGATAAAATCAGTATTCTACTCTATTGCAAGCGGTGGATAATTACAATCTTCCAGACCCAATTTCGGGCAGATCTGGGGGATCCCGAGACTCTAAAGTCACAACAAAAAAAAAATAAACCAAACCAATTTACTACCAAACTTGAGAATGAAGTAACAATTGACCTACTTTTTTAATGATACATACACCAAGACTCCTGTTCTTATATTAATCAGGCTCGAACCCTACACCTGAGCTCACTAGTCTCATGCTCTATTGACTAAGCTAGCCGGGCTATTACATAATTTAAATTTTAAAATTAGAAATTTAGAACCCAAACCGAATGATTCCGAAAAAAAAAAAAAAAAAAAAAACGTCTGCAACCAGAAGCATGTCCTCAGGAATGAAAAACTGCAGCGAAATAGAACTGAGCAGAATCCGTGATGATTCCATTCAATATCATACAAAAATAAATCTTCAAAAAAAAATACAATTCATTACTTAAAAGCTGAATGTAAAGATGAAACCATGGTCGTGAAAAGCCGTTAGCGAAAGTCCAAGAACGTCCTCGCAAATTATTAGAGGTTCAACCTATTGATGGTCAAGTAGCCGAGAAATGTCCAGAGGATAATATTTGCTTGAAATATTTGTATTTTCAATATAAATGAGAGATGGCGAATCAACAATAAACATATACCATTCAGACCTTAAGCTAGACTGTCCTTCGAATGGTAGACACCTCTTCGTTTGGGAAGCCAGGCCTTCCAGCTGATAAGCAGCGCTACCTACCAACTTTCAAACTTTGGCTTCGCAAATCTTTGTGAGAGCGCTACAGATAATTGTCTGCAGTTTATCTGCATCGCTCAAAATAATATTACGACAGAATACAATCTTTTTGTTTTTGCGAAACCCCCATGAGATGAAGCTGGTGGACTGTGGGCCCTTGCAATACACTCGTCAGTGCATTCCTCGGGTAACCACAATCTCCAAACCTCACCCCCTGGAGGAATCTCAATATCTAAACAAGCCAGTATTTTACCTGGCCTGAAATTAGGTTATCTGCGAATACAAGGGTAGACGATGTCTGAGTTTATTGTCGGCAATAGATCTATCAATTATTTTCTTAAATTCATTCATAGGTGATTCAATATACTTGCCACTGACAGAATTTCTGGTTGTCAATTATTTGAGAATTTGGTGAATCGATTGATTCATTTCTACTATCATCAGCATCATAAATTTTATCATATTTTAACTTTTCCACATCGTAACAAAATCAACAACTTGATCTTTTGAACTTGGAAATTTTTAAGACTGACATTTTTTTTTTTGTTGAAATTTGAACCTATCCAGAACGTCAATCTTATCAGTGGCAGACATTATGAATACTCAAACCGCCGCACAGGGCCAGACCAATAAAGGCAAGTATATGGAGAGCGAAAAGAAAATTGATACACTATCAATGCGAGCGCTGAAGCCAAATAAACAATTTAATTATTAATAAAAATAAAATTATTTTATTACAATATTTACTTCAAATATATTAAAGCAGAATTCAAAGAGCTATATGGAATTTCCGTTATTCAAACCTCAAACAGCTGCGCGGTATCTGACCAATTGCGAGAAGGTGGAGGGGGAAGAGAAAATCAATAAACTATGCTATTGCTGACGGTGGATTACAATAAAAAAATTAAAAATAAATAAATGAAATATTGAGAGCAAGTGCGTATGCTATACTATTGAAAGCGGTGGAAATATCGAAAAAGTCTGGATCCTATTTCGGGCAAATCCAGCGGTTCCCGGTACTCGAAAGTTAACGTATAACAAAAAAAGAATATGGAGAGCGGCAAGCCTACCGGTTCGACAAGCAAATGTGTTTCAAAATTTAACAAAAATACAAAAAAAAACTTAGCCTATCATGCCTTAAACGAAAATATACAAACAAGATTAAATCTAACAATCTATACCTAATATTAATCGAATAGTAGTCTTCTATCCAGGTTAGCTTTAAATTGGTGAATAAAATTTTTGGTTTTCCGTTATAATTTTCTTATTCTTGATGCTTATTTATTTGAGTTGAATACTCTTCGTTTTCCTTATTTGATATATTATTAATTCCTATATTTGGTTTAAATACGTATTCTTGATGTATAATCTATTTGTTTAATATTTATTTTTTTGTGCTGGCATCTAAAATATATTGAAAAAAAAATTTAGTTCCCAATATTATCAGCTGTTTTGCCGTCTTATGTATTTATTAACTATTTAATTAATAAATACTTATTTATTTCTTTATTAAATATTTATTTATTTATTATTATATTTATTTATTGGTTATTCTATTTATTTATTTATTATTATATTTATTTATTTGCTATTTACACAATAATAAATATTTATTTTCCTTTTTTTTTGTTATTTATTTATTTGTGGACGGAGGACAGACGGACCAATCCTGGGGGAAGTTCACCACACATGGGGCTGGAAGGGGTGATCGCCGGTCTTTCATTATTTGTTGTTGTTTTAAGATGTTTTTGTTTGTTTGGGACCAAAGAAAAGTAAAATTATGCTACGTTAAAGGATGGGAAATCAGAAAGGAGAAGGGAAGAAGAGCGGAGGTAAAAGGATGGGAAAAGGTAGGGTGGGAAAGGAATAAGAAGGGGTATGTGCTGATGGGATCTCACCCAGCTGACAAGTGCTGACGGGATGGCCAGAAGATAAATCCTCTGGACCACCATTCGATCATCAACACCTGCCAACTGCGATCCACACCACCAACACATACGGGCGAGGTGCTATGATCTGAGTTAATCCAATTAACTCGCGACATGAAGGCTGGGCGAACATCTTCCCTCAGCAGTTGATATCGAACTGCTTTAGAAGATGTTCCCCAGTATCATTCGCGAGAACCGGACAACTCAGACCATAGGGTGCTAACGCTCCAGGGAGGGGACTCTAACGTTATGGAGCAGTTAGCCCAGCTGAGAATCTCACTGTCACAGCGAACCCAGAGCATCTCCAGATGACCAGGATGGATGTGATAGGCGTATACGCCATTTCACAAATATCTAATCCTGGCACCCGGTCACCCCCGGCATTCCCCGTGCCAGTAAGAAACCCAGCCGTTACTAGGGTCCGTGGGTTTGTAAAGCCCATTGAGAATGATTCCGAAGAACCATTCTCACCCTTGCGTTATCAAAATACAAAAAGGAGAGTTGTAGCTGGAGGCGTGGGGACGCAAAACCCCATCGAAGGAAAGTCTGAGGAATCTCAGACTTCCTTCGCTCCTGCGCGTGTGAAGCAGGGAACTGCTTCCACGCCGCCAGAGTCTCTTACTATTGTTGGGTGCAACTTGAAAATTAACATGAAAAAAAATTTTCAAAAAAAAATTTTTCAAATTTTGTGTAAACATGGAGGGACTCCTCCAGGGTCCTACATCACTGTAGAAACCCTTAGAGAAGCCCCACGTTGGGCGCCAATTTGTAATGAAGCGCTTTCTCAGTGGCGAACCAATGAGAGTGGCATAGCAGGAAGCGTACCTTGAGTAGTTTAAAGCCATCACGACTAAGACTCAGCCATCGCGGGTTTGATAGAGTAATACCTGCTACTTCAGCACAAATACAGAAATGTACGCTATTTACGAAAATCTGCAGAAATGGAAAGAAATACAAGTGGAAAAATGGAGACTCTGGCGACGCCATGGGCGAAAGATCCACGATCACCACGCCCAACCCCTACATTCACTCTCAGACGCCCACACACTCACACGTCACACATTCACCCACACATTCGACGACTAGCATGTCCCGATTCAATCTCTGACACGCCCTTTTACACCCATTCACACCCCCCACCTTAATTAAAAAAAAATAGAAAAAAACAAACTGAGTGTACTCACCCCACGATTAATTCCTGACCTCCTATTCCGATTCCATCAGCCTTCCATTGGTACGCTGGTCACGTTGGAGAATTTCGATGGATAAAGCGTTGATTAGAAACGTTATCTGATAATATTGTTGAAGAAAAATGATGAGTAGAAACATTCAATAAACTAGTAATCATCAGCGGTAAGTAATGTTGTTGAGTAAAACGTTAATTAGAAACGTTAAATGATAACCTTGTTGAATAATTATGATGAGTAGAAACGTTCAATAAACTAGCAATCATCAGCGGTAAGTAATTTTGTTGAATGAAACGTTAATTAGAAACGTTAAATGATAATATTGTTGAATAAATATGATGAGTAGAAACGTTCAATAAACTAGTAATCATCAGCGGTAAGTAATGTTGTTCTTATAAACAATGAATAAATGGTTGTGTAGAAATGTTGAATAAATTTGCAATCATTAAACAATTTTATTGAATAAACGTTACGTAGAAACGTTAATTGATATCGTTGTTGCAGTGACTGACCCGTAGGAACATTCCATAAACTGGCAGTCAGCAGCGTTATATAATGTTGTTCTTATAAACAATGAATAAATGGTTGTGTAGAAATGTTAAATAAACTGGCAATCAGCAAACAATTCTATTAAATAAAACGTGACGTAGAAGCGTTAATGGATGACGTTGTTGCAGCAAATGACAAGTAGAACCATTCCGTAAACTTGCAAGCATCAGCGTTGAAGGATTTTGTTGAATAAAACGTTGAACACAATGATAACGTTGTGAGAAAAAAAAAAAAATGGTACATAGAAACGTTAAATAAACTTGCAATCAATTAAGCCGAATGCGTTGAAATGTAGTTGTGGCAGGATGCGTTGAAATCAAAAATAAGTGTACCAACACTAGCCAAACTATTTATTGAAATCGAACGGTGACAATTTGTATCAATGATGGGAACGCAATACGGCAAAACATAATTGTTGACGTATGCGTTGAAATCCAAAACTTGTAGTAAATGGCACCAACACCAGTTAAACTATTCGTTGCAGTATATCTGTAATAATTTTGTATCAATGATAGTGAAGCAATACGGCAAAAAAGAATAATTGTTGACGTATGCGTTGAAATCCAAACAATGTGACAAATTGTACCAACACTAGTTAAACTATACGTGCAGGATAACTGTAATAATTTTGTAACAATGATAGTGAAGCAATACGGCAAAAGTAATGGTTGACGTATGCGTTGAAATCCCAAAGGTAATCAATTGTAACCACACCCGTTAAATTATTCGTTGAAGTATAACTGTAACCAAGTTGTAACAATGATAATGAAGCGATACGGCAGTAATTAAATGAAAATTTTGTATCATTGGTGTGTCGAAACAGGTATAATAGACGATAGCAACAGCCAAAAACCTGATGCCAATGCTGAGTTGCACTAACCTACAGTAGTAACCGCCAAAATATTGATACGGCGGATGATGATATTGTGGCCTCATCGTTGAAGGACGTCATATTCCGGCCTTTTTTATAATTTGGATCTTGCATCATATTATTAATTTATTCACATCAACATCCAACTTCAAAATAGTACTGCCATTTAAATTTGGTAAATTTCAGAATCACAAATAAAAATAAACCATTTTTTTTATGTTATCATAACACAAGTTATCAAATTCCACGACGTTCAATAGAAAATAAAATACAGCTTACGTTCATTTAGCATAATAACTGTAATCATATTTTGTTACAATTCGATTGTCTATTTAAACAAATACACAACTAATAAATAAGATACATCTTTCTTTTACATAATATAGTAGTTCGAATTTATAATATTTATCGTACCTTCTTAAATCTTCGGCAGTCGAAATAATTTAAGTTTTACAAAAAAATAGGGCTCATTCAACTGAGTTAAAAACTTTTAATTAGTACAAACAATTGTTCTACTTAAATTTTAAGAGAAATACGTGGATACAAAATATATTCCACAACAAAATATATATTTTAATAGTTAGTCACAATAATTCCATTTAATTATCACTAAAACATTTATGTCAAAAATAATTAACATTAGGATGATAGCGCGCGTACAGTTTTCGTTACGTCACAAAACATATCAATTTGTTTTAACTTGCACATATAAATTTTTGACTAAATTGGACTAACTCAGTGATACTAAATACAAACAAATTCAACTAATGGAAATATTGGCACTCACCAAATTTAATATTGATTATAATATTTTGTACTACGTAGATTTAATGCAATTTTTTGCTTGTTGATTTTACGGCACATTATTATAGTGGGCACAACACAAACATATAAAGATTTTTTTTTGCGTTAACAATTTTACAAATTCATTAATTTTTTTTTTTCTTTGTATGATTCAGAACGGCACACAACATATAAAATTTTTTTTTTTGTTTTAAATTTAAACTCACAAATAACTTGCACTATGATTTTTGAAAGTCAACCGGACGGAATGACTATGTGACCATAACCATCACCACGCAAATGTAATAAACTAAGAGCCAATATGACCTACAAGGTCAATAATAAATTTTTTGTTTGTTGTTTTTTTTTTTTTTGTTACGGCACAACACATAACAAATGAATTTTTCTTAAATTTTGCTATCGGGACGCTACATTTAAAAACAAATTTTCACTAATTGAACTATTTTAAAATAATTTGGTCTAATTAAAATTTACACTACTTAAACCCAAACTTAATTTTAAGATGAAAAATACATGAATTCAAAATTCACCTTGTTAATTTTGAGATTCATGAGAAATGATTGACCAAAGACATAAGAGATTTTAATAATTGACAGAGCCGTATTATATAGCCAAAAATTTTGTCTCGAAAAAACTCGAATACGGTGTTTTGGAAATTAATTTCCATCAAGTTTTCAATTGTTGGGAATTTTTCAAAATTACACAAAACCGTTCGTTATTTGATACTATTGCACAACGACAAGGTTGTAACACAAAATATTTCCGACACATCAACAACATTCACCATTGAATTCAAAATGAATCAAATGCAAAACTATAATCCAGAATCACATTATAGTGAAACGGAAAAATCATTTTGAAAGAAAATAAGACAATAGAATGTTTAACAAAAACGAGATATTAAATCGTTGAATGTTGATGACTGGAAAAATACGCACAGCCGACTTAGGGTTCAAAAAAAAAGTTAGTTGTTTAATTACGGTTGATGTTTAGAGAATTCAAACTTTAATAGTATATTGAATGTAACCATAGCGCACGTCATTTTTAGGGTGTTGTAAAATAAAGATATGGATGATCTTTAAAGATAATTATTAATTAATTAAAACCAACCAATCTTATATTAGATTAATTAACATATCAAACCAGCGTAATCAGTGCAAAAATCTTTTGGTTTTCTCACATATGGTCGGTCCAACTATTGAAAATTTAAGTGGGGTCTAGGAAAAATAAGGAACTACGGGTTAAGGAAACTACATGAAATATGACTATTGATGACGAAGGGATGAGAATCTATTACAAGTGGTACAGATTAATATAAGGAACAACAACTAAGGAAACTGCGGCTGTAACACACTGCGTTCTGACATTAGGCCAGACTATCCATTACAACTGGAGTTATACCACAATCGAACGAATATTTCGATTACGCAAAGAATACTGCTGTGGTGAAAACTTTCTCGCCTCATAGCGATGAAAACAGTGATAACCAGTTGCAGGTATCTTGTAATATATATGACGCACTTGCAGTCAACAATCAAAGCAAAAATATATAGCAACAAAAGCTGCAACTAGCGAATAGCTCAATTACCGATTCCAATTTCCACGACACGAGATACAGTAACAGTGGTAATAAAATCGCGGTTAATATTTAAAAAATATTGCGACGCTGATGCATAGGCTGACTTCACCACAGCTCTGGAAACATAGTGTTCTGGATATATAATGAGCTAATATCCATAAAATACTTTAATTAAAAGCTAACCAATATTATGGACTTCGTAGTTGTAATAATAAAAATATTAAAGCAGGCAATAGTATCCCAACAAACATAAATTCTGTTGTACGAGAAAAAGTAAAAAAAATTTTATCAGAAGTGACAAAGCGGAAGTTAGGATGCAGAACTGTTGTAAACCGTACTAAATGTGTATGTACCAAATTTCATCCAACTCGATTATCAGGTACAGACTTCCAAAATAACAGGTGCTTGGAGGACCCCCTACCACTTTGTTCACTATCACTAAAAAAACTAATCAGTTCCTTGCCATACATATTTGCATCTTTTTGCAAAGTGTAATCAAAATTACTTAACGAACGAATGTTGTATGCTTCCAACAAACATTGAAACAATAAACAGGTGTTCGGGAGGACCCCACCACTTATCCCAATATTGTCCAAAAACTAGTCAATTCTTTGTCAATAAAGTCTTTATCTTTTTTCAAAGTGCCATTAAAATTGATTAATGAATCAAATCTGTATGCTCCCAACAAACTTTAAAAACAAGTGTAAAAAGTCAGCAGTTGTATGGTAGATCCCCCGCCACTTTGATCAATGTGTCCCAAAAGATGATAATCATCTTCTTACACTAATTGAAACCTTTCCATAAGTTTTATCATAATCACTTCATTATTTTAGGCTGTAGTGTGCATAAAGATACTGAAAAAACTGCCAACAATTAAAAAAAAATTTTTTTTACCGGAAGTAAAAAGCCGGAAGTTGGGATGCAGAATTTTTGTAAATCATACTTAATGCTTATGTACAAAGTTTGATCCAATTCGATTATCAGGTACAGATGTTATTGAGCTTTAAAAAAAACAGGTGTATGGGACACCCCCCACCACTTTGTTCACTATCGCTCAAAAACTAATCAGTTCTTTGCCATACATGTTTGCATTTTTTTCCAAAGTGTCATCCAAATTGGTTCACGGACGAATGCTGTGTGCTCCCAACAAACATTGAAAAAATACTGACACAGTAAACAAGTGTTCGGGAGACCCCGTACCACTTATCCCAATATTGTCCAAAAACTAATCAGTTCTTTGTCATTTAAGTTTTCATCTTTTTCCAAAGTGTCATTAGAATTGATTAATGAATGAAGTCTGTATGCTCCCAACAAACTTTAAAAACAAAGTGTGAAAAGTCAGCAGTTGTATGGTAGACCCCCCGCCACTTTGATCAATGTGTCCCAAAAGATGATAATTATCTTTTCACACTAATTGGAACCCTATTCCATAAGTTTCATCATAATCACTTCATTATTGTAGGCTGTAGTGTGCATAAAGACACTGACAAAACTTTAAAAAAGTACAAAAAAATTTTTTTTACCGGAAGTAAAAAACCGGAAGTTGGGATGCAGAACTATTTTAAACCGTACTACATACTCATGTACCAAGTTTCATCCAATTCGCTTATCAGGTACAGAAGTTATAGAGCTTTCAAAAAAACAGGTGCTCCAGGGACCCCCCACCACTTTGTTCACTATCGCTCAAAAACTAATCAGTTCTTTGCCATACATGTTTGCATCTTTTTCCAAAGTGTCATCAAAATTCGTTCACGAACGAATGCTGTGTGCTCCCAACAAACATTAAAAAAAGTGTGACACATTAAACAGGTGTTCGGGAGGACCCCCACCACTTATTCCAATATTATCCAAAAACTAATCAGTTCTTTGTTACTTAAGTCTCCATCATTTTCCAAAGTGTCATTAAAATAAATTAATGAACGAAGTCTGTATGCTCCCAACAAACTTAAAAAACAAAGTGTGAAAAGTCAGCATTTGTATGGTAGACCCCCCACCACTTTGATCAATGTGTCCCAAAACATGATAATTATCTTTTCACACTAATTGGAACCATATTCCATAAGTTTCATCATAATCACTTCATTATTGTAGGCTGTAGTGTGCATAAAGACACTGAAAAAACTTCAAAAGAGTACAAAAAATTTTTTTTTACCGGAAGTGAAAAACCGGAAGTTGGGATGCAGAACTATTGTAAACCGTACTACATACTCATGTACCAAGTTTCATCCAATTCGCTTATCACGTACAGAAGTTATAGAGCTTTAAAAAAAACAGGTGCTCCAGGGACCCCCACCACTTTGTTCACTATCGCTCAAAAACTAATCAGTTCTTTGCCATACATGTTAGCATCTTTTCCCAAAGTGTCATCAAAATTCGTTCACGGACGAATGCTGTGTGCTCCCAACAAACATTGAAAAAAGTGTGACACATTAAACAGGTGTTCGGGAGGACCCCCACCACTTATTCCAATATTATCCAAAAACTAATCAGTTCTTTGTTACTTAAGTCTCCATCTTTTTCCAAAGTGTCATTAAAATTGAATAATGAATGAAGTCTGTATGCTCCCAACAAACTTAAAAAACAAAGTGTGAAAAGTCAGCATTTGTATGGTAGACCCCCCACCACTTTGATCAATGTGTCCCAAAAGATGATAATTATCTTTTTACACTAATTGGAACCCTATTCCATAAGTTTCATTATAATCACTGCATTATTGTAGGCTGTAGTGTGCATCAAAGTGCCATTAAAATTGATTAATGAATCAAATCTGTATGCTCCCAACAAACTTTAAAAACAAGTGTAAAAAGTCAGCAGTTGTATGGTAGATCCCCCGCCACTTTGATCAATGTGTCCCAAAAGATGATAATCATCTTCTTACACTAATTGAAACCTTTCCATAAGTTTTATCATAATCACTTCATTATTTTAGGCTGTAGTGTGCATAAAGATACTGAAAAAACTGCCAACAATTAAAAAAAAATTTTTTTACCGGAAGTAAAAAGCCGGAAGTTGGGATGCAGAATTTTTGTAAATCATACTTAATGCTTATGTACAAAGTTTGATCCAATTCGATTATCAGGTACAGATGTTATTGAGCTTTAAAAAAAACAGGTGTATGGGACACCCCCCACCACTTTGTTCACTATCGCTCAAAAACTAATCAGTTCTTTGCCATACATGTTTGCATTTTTTTCCAAAGTGTCATCCAAATTGGTTCACGGACGAATGCTGTGTGCTCCCAACAAACATTGAAAAATACTGACACAGTAAACAAGTGTTCGGGAGACCCCGTACCACTTATCCCAATATTGTCCAAAAACTAATCAGTTCTTTGTCATTTAAGTTTTCATCTTTTTCCAAAGTGTCATTAGAATTGATTAATGAATGAAGTCTGTATGCTCCCAACAAACTTTAAAAACAAAGTGTGAAAAGTCAGCAGTTGTATGGTAGACCCCCCGCCACTTTGATCAATGTGTCCCAAAAGATGATAATTATCTTTTCACACTAATTGGAACCCTATTCCATAAGTTTCATCATAATCACTTCATTATTGTAGGCTGTAGTGTGCATAAAGACACTGACAAAACTTTAAAAAAGTACAAAAAAATTTTTTTTACCGGAAGTAAAAAACCGGAAGTTGGGATGCAGAACTATTTTAAACCGTACTACATACTCATGTACCAAGTTTCATCCAATTCGCTTATCAGGTACAGAAGTTATAGAGCTTTCAAAAAAACAGGTGCTCCAGGGACCCCCCACCACTTTGTTCACTATCGCTCAAAAACTAATCAGTTCTTTGCCATACATGTTTGCATCTTTTTCCAAAGTGTCATCAAAATTCGTTCACGAACGAATGCTGTGTGCTCCCAACAAACATTAAAAAAAGTGTGACACATTAAACAGGTGTTCGGGAGGACCCCCACCACTTATTCCAATATTATCCAAAAACTAATCAGTTCTTTGTTACTTAAGTCTCCATCATTTTCCAAAGTGTCATTAAAATAAATTAATGAACGAAGTCTGTATGCTCCCAACAAACTTAAAAAACAAAGTGTGAAAAGTCAGCATTTGTATGGTAGACCCCCCACCACTTTGATCAATGTGTCCCAAAACATGATAATTATCTTTTCACACTAATTGGAACCATATTCCATAAGTTTCATCATAATCACTTCATTATTGTAGGCTGTAGTGTGCATAAAGACACTGAAAAAACTTCAAAAGAGTACAAAAAAATTTTTTTTACCGGAAGTGAAAAACCGGAAGTTGGGATGCAGAACTATTGTAAACCGTACTACATACTCATGTACCAAGTTTCATCCAATTCGCTTATCACGTACAGAAGTTATAGAGCTTTCAAAAAAACAGGTGCTCCAGGGACCCCCACCACTTTGTTCACTATCGCTCAAAAACTAATCAGTTCTTTGCCATACATGTTTGCATCTTTTCCCAAAGTGTCATCAAAATTCGTTCACGGACGAATGCTGTGTGCTCCCAACAAACATTGAAAAAAGTGTGACACATTAAACAGGTGTTCGGGAGGACCCCCACCACTTATTCCAATATTATCCAAAAACTAATCAGTTCTTTGTTACTTAAGTCTCCATCTTTTTCCAAAGTGTCATTAAAATTGAATAATGAATGAAGTCTGTATGCTCCCAACAAACTTAAAAAACAAAGTGTGAAAAGTCAGCATTTGTATGGTAGACCCCCCACCACTTTGATCAATGTGTCCCAAAACATGATAATTATCTTTTTACACTAATTGGAACCCTATTCCATAAGTTTCATTATAATCACTGCATTATTGTAGGCTGTAGTGTGCATAAGGACACTGAAAAAACTTCAAAAAAGTACAAAAAAAATTTTTTTACCGGAAGTGAAAAACCGGAAGTTGGGATGCAGAACTATTTTAAACCGTACTACATACTCATGTACCAAGTTTCATCCAATTCGCTTACCGGGTACAGAAGTTATAGAGCTTTCAAAAAAACAGGTGCTCCAGGAACCCCCCACCACTTTGTTCACTATCGCTCAAAAACTAATCAGTTCTTTGTCATACATGTTTGCATCTTTTTCCAAAGTGTCATCAAAATTCATTCACGAATGAATGTTTTATGCTCCCAACAAACATAAAACTTTGGGGAAAAAACCACCTGTTGTATGGTGGACCCCCCAACCCTTTATCCAATGTGCTCCAGAAGCTGATAAAATCTTTCTCATAATATTTAAAAGCTTTTCGCAACGTTTCATGAAAATCGATTGGTAATTGTAGGCTACAGTAGGGATAAACACCTGAAAAAAAAACTTTTTAACCGGAAGTGACAAACCAGAAGTTGGTATGCAGAAGTATTGGAAACAGCATTAAAACCTTATATACTAAGTTTCAATAAGATCATAGCTCGGGATCAGAAGTTATTCAAGATTTAAACTTAGAGGTGTTCGGGAGACCCCCCGCCATTTTGTCCAAATTTAAAATGAATCCAGATCTTCTATTTTCAAGTGAACCTGTATCATTTGCCAAAGTTTCATCAAGATCCTATGCAGAAAACTCACCCACCCACCCACCCACCCACCCACACACAGACGTACACCAAAATTTTTATTGGCTATTTGGATAGAGGATGGTCCAAAACAAAAGAAAAAACAAAATTTGGGGTATGTAAGATTTTTTTTTTCACGATAGATTGCATTACTTCACACAATTTAAAATTGTGGTGAAGTAAAAACATATTTGTTATTTAAATTCATTCAAAAAAGAACAGATAAATTAGACAATTTAAATAATGCTCTATTGACTATCAGGCCCACTTCAACAAAAACTGAAAGGGGTTTATCTACGGCGGGATATCCAAAATAAGAAGTAGCCTAAAATTTAAACATCTAAATGCACTCTTTTCTAAATGTATATTTCAAGAAAATAAAATGCATAATATGTTAAACCTGTTTGATTTTATTCATAAATGATAGCTCTTAGTACTTCTTTTACTATTCGAATACTAACCGAATATTCGGATATTTAAAGAAAAAGTTATTCGATATTCGGATGAAAATGTCGAATAACTGAATGCTCTAATTACAGTATGGTTTAGCGCTGTACGCTTCCCGTCTTCTATCGCAAAAACGGTTGAGTACATGAAAAAATGTTTCACATAAAATTGGTGGCAAATTTTATGCTCTACAATTTGTTTTTTGTTACTTTGACCTTGAATAACTTGCGACGCAGACACGAGATTTTATGAGAATTTTGAGGCAACTTTTAGAACGTCAAAATGAAGATATATGTATACAAAAATTCAGCTTATTATCTCTCATTCCGAGGTTGACCACTTTTTTATGCTAATATGACTGGACTATAAGTATTACATTCATGAGCTAAAAGTAAAGTTCCTACCCCCACTTTTTTGGCATTTCTCGACGTTTTAGGACTGATTCTAAAAAAGCAACAAAAAAAATGTATGTCTGTTTGCCGGCCGGCCGGCTGTCCGGCCGTCCGTCCGGCCGTCACAACCAACGAAATCTAGAAAAGGGCTGAAGGGATTTTAAAAATTTTGGTTTCTAAACATAGGTACAAATGGTAAGAGCCGAAATGACCATGTGTACGATAACTGTCCCCGGAGTGTGTCAAAAGAATCATCAAGAGTGTCACAACAAAGAAAAATACATTTTTTGCTTAAAAAATGTTCATTTTAAGTGATTATGAGTAGGAACAAAGAATGCGGAGAAATCTTGATGGTCGGGATTGTTATGTGATACCAAAAACTAGATTATTGCAATATAAGTTTGTCAAAAACATGTTGTCAAGTGTGTCAAAAGAAAGATTTTTATTTATTTGTTTACCCAATTTTTTGGAAAAAAAATTAAATTAATTATTTGTATGACATGAAGTTTTATTATTATTATTAAGAACTATATGTT
>OY856187.1:220823145-220865645 GCA_963693315.1 Diogma glabrata | reverse complement strand
AATCTAATAAAACAATTAAACCATTAGAGAAAAAAAAAATGAATTTGACAAAAGAAGTAAACCGAAGTAATAACAGTTTTATGGTGTGTCCGTGGTGTGTAAGCTTCGAAATGTAAGCTATAAACCAAAAATCAAAACTGAGCCAAATCAGAAACCAGGTATGTATAAAATATCCTGCAACGACTGTGAAAAAATTTATGTAGGTCTTTCTCAACGCAAAATGGGACAACGCCAGAAAGAGAAACTTACAGAAAAAAAATACAAAAGGGCTGAGAATTCTAGCGTTGCCGCTCATATGCCGCTCAACAACACGTCACCATCAAATTTAGAGCTCATAAAAGAGATTAATAATCTAAAACACCTAGAAGCGTACGAATTTTTTTCATTGGAAAAGAAAATCAATAAACCCCGGTATCCTGATGAACAATAAAGAAGGAAACATAAAATCTAATTTATTTAACCTAATAATTAAAAGACCGCCGAACATTTCGTCACTTTAATAATGAAACAACGTATTCGCAAAAGTGTAGTTTTGAGATAATTGGGTTTAAAGATTTTTCGATTTTCTGATTTTCGTAAGCTCGGCAGCACTATTGAATGAATACAGATAAATTGGAAAAAAAAATTCTACCAATTACTCTTGATTAATTTCCCCACAGCATATTAAAATTTCACATTGGTACCTGCTGGCTTTTCTACCTAAAAAGAGGTGAAAAGTCAATCAGATACCTTATACGTTATTTCATATTTCTCGATTACGATTAAGCCTAAAACTGATTATTATTGAAATAACGCATGATATTCTTACAATTTTTTATTTATATGATCCGGCCCATCATATAGCCACGAATGATGCTTATACAAAATTTTATATTTACCATTTCGTGTGGCGATCGTAATGTATGTAAAATATACGACACTGATTTTGCCCAAGTTATTATTCTGTAGGAATTGGAATATCGTACATGCATTTACGCTGTTTCAATATTTAACCAAATTCAAATTTGCATGTACGTTAATTATCAATATATTAATTTTCACCCCCAGTTATAAAATAATTGGAAAATGTTAAAACGCCACTCTATAGAGATCCTCATGGGGAATGCAGGTCACCCATTATATAATAACAGCGTATAAATGGCATACGTTATTTCATTATTAAAGCGACGATATAATAAATAAATCACCTAAACTATATTTATGACTGAAGGATATCCACCCATTTCGGACATACCATAAAACTGTTATTTAGGTTCACTTCTTTTGTCAAATTCATTTTATTTTTTTATTTTTTTTAATTTTCTCTAATGGTTTAATTATTTTATTGTTTTATTAGATCCGTTCTTTTTGCTTTATATTTTATATTTTTCAGTAGTTAGATTGTTAATTTTTTGGAATGGGGTTTTATTAAACCACCGATATGTATATAATGGAATGTATCTTACTTTAAAATTTAGTTTTTATATACTATAGGTGATGAAAGCATAGCTTTCGAAATTCGTAAATAATAAAAAATAATAAAACAAGAATAGTAAACAAGAATAATAAATAAATGTTGAATTGCTCAATAAACTGTTTTAAAAGCTCCTCTAAAGATGATTCATTTCAAACTGAGTCACGATAAATGTGACATTTTTAATTTAATATTCTTTTAAAAAAAAATATAACAACGCTGTTAATGAAATCTTGTTTTGCAAAGCCCATTGCCTTAGTTCGTTCAACAGATCTATTTTAGTTTGCGCGTTATGCTCATATTCCAGGTGTTCGTGCATCAATTCCTCAGCAATATCAGCTTCTGATAATAAAAATTCAGCATTTTCACCAACTTGGATGTACAATCATCTGGCATATCATCGTCACACTCTACATTTTCATCACAAGCAACACTCCCAAGTAACATTTTGTATATATTATAGTCACAAACTATTGTTGTTTTATTTACGGAACACATACTGTACTCAAAATAGGTTGCGGTATTTATACATCTACAAAATATTGTTTCTGATTGTACACAGTAAAGCTACAGTGTAGTAGTAAACTTATAGCTTCGAATGTAACGTTTCTGATTATGTACTATGTAACTGTATTATTACTTCTACAAAATGACTACATTGTGTAAAGTCTACGAGAGCTTATAGCTACATTGTAAATATACTAAACGTTGGCCTTGTAAATGTATTTTTACATTTACAGATTAATTACAAAACATTATTTTATTGAGAACCTATATACTTACCGTATATTTACGGGACATTTACTTTAGGAATGTATTTATACTGTCAGATAATTTATTCAGTTTTCTTAAGTCAAATTTTTTGTTTAATAAAAGATGTCTGTTTCCATCGTGCGATGATAAAGAAATTTATAGCCAGCTTTCAGTGATAGACAACTCAATATATTGGGCATTAGTTAATCGAATCTTAAGTCTTAATTAATTTAAGAGTTACTTGTGATTTTAAAGTTTCGTGGATTTAATTTCTAACCAAAGGATCCCCGAAAATTATTGCAAACACTTCAAAATATAAATATTATTTGAACGGATAGTGGAAAGCTTTGGTATTATGAGTTAATACGTGGTTAAAGTTTTCGAATTTGGATCACCTAATTCATATTTCAGTTACCTTTAACATTGACGGCCTTCCCATTCTTAATAGCAAAGAGAATTTTGGTCGATTTTATGTATAACCGATCATTCGGAATTCGGAGACCATTTGCATTTTATTGTGGTCCAACAATGCCAAGCTTAGAACACTTTGAGGCAAAATTTCATAAGATAATTACAAGATACATTTAAACTTATTATATTTAGATCTGGCCGAATCGCAATGCCAGGATTACATTTACTAATTTATTGTCATATGTAAATGTAAATAATTGTGTAAGTTTAAATGTACATAGTCTCCCACCCCCCGTTTATGTAAAAAACAATTGGACATATATCTCATGCACTTATGAGGATTGCTTGTACCAAATAAAAAATAAATGTCACTTTTGTTTATTTCACAAATGTCAAAAGTTGTAAAAGGATTTATACAAAACTTTTACAAAACATATACAAGTAAATATTTGTAAAAGGAAGGTGTAAATGTAAATGCACAACAACGAGGCTAATACTAAACGTTTACATAATTTATACATGTAAACTCTTTGAATTGGAAGTTGTAATTGTATGATTATGTTTACAGATCAAACACATAGCGTTTACATTACGTTAACATGTTAACATTTTAAATATGGAAGTGTAAATGTAAATAAAATGTAAATGTATATATTCTGTGCACTCTCTGTATATCTACATAGGGTTAACTTGTATTTGAAAGCTTACAATTGAAAACTCAGCCATTTTTATGCAAAATTAATATTTGACTGTATTTTAAAAAAATAACAAAATACATTTAATGAAACTTTATTGGGTTTCATAATTTATGTTATAAGTATTTTAGAACAACTTAAATTTATGAAAATAATAAAACAAATTTTATATAATTTTATCTCTCTAAAATAAATTGACATATAAAATTTTTTTTAAAATTATATTTAATAATTTATTATTTTTATGGCGCATTATTAACTTAAAAGTATTTCCAAAATTTAATCGAAATTTTATTATTCGTTTGTAAATTTTGACATCCAACTGTACAAAATTAGTTATGCCAAAATATAATATTTGCATTTTATAAACATAAAATATATTATTGTATTTGTATATTTATTTATATTTTTTGTTTACAAAAATCATCCGAAACTTTGTATTAAAGTATGAGATTGTAACTTTTTTGTAAGTAATCCGTAGTGATAAAAATCGCATACATTTTGCTTTCTATAACACTACGTACGTGTTTGTAACCATACATAATTCTTACGCAAATTGATATCCGTAAACGTTCAGTAAAAGCCAAAATTATTCCCCAAAATGATTACGAAACACTTACTGAACGTTTACGGTACAGTTACCACTGTAACTTTACGATTACGGAGTAAATGTACTGTAATAAATTTGTAAACAAAATTTGTTACTTGGGCTAACGGGATTTCGATCATAGCATTTTCTGCTGGCAAATTATTTTCAAAAATGTCATTCAGTTCTTGTGGCGGTGGCCGATCCATTTCTTCATCCGTTGACACATTTGATGCATCAAATCGTGCTTCGAATTCGGCCGCTCTCTTCCGCCGCATTATGTAGTATCGACCGTTTTTCTTAACATTCTTTTTCAGGGGCATTTTTTACTATTTAAAAGAACGTTAGTGAGAGAAATATATAATAAAGATTGTATCCGAGCGATTGATCAATATACTGCGCACTAATAATAATTGTCATCGGAAAACGAGATTTGCTATAAATCTTTATGGATACTTATAAACTTATACTTATTATATGTATTATATGAAAAAGACAGCAAAAACTTAGTTAACATTCGTTCACTAAACCAAATTAAATGCAATATTACATGTAAAACTCGACCTATTTAACTTAACAGCAATCAGAGAATTTTTTTAAAGTTTCAATGTTCCGTAGTTATGTTAGTTTTAGGCTATTTAACTTATTTCATGAAATAACTGTTGCAATGTCAGCTAAATTACCGCTAGCTAAACAACAGGTAATAAGTTAAATACATGTATTAGATACACTTTTGTAACTTAAATTTTCACTTTAATACATGAAATACATGTACTATCTGTATTATATGATTTTTTTTACTTAAATTTGTTTACTTAATATGTTAAATTTACTTATTAACTTATTTTTTACACCAAAAACATATTAACTATAATTTTTGATTAGAAATACATGTACACTAATTAGCTGAAACAGTTGTCTATTACCTTTTTCCACATATTTAACCAAACTTTTACTTAAATTTAACCAAATCCCAAAATGGTTCACCTAAATTTCACTAAGTGTGTTGGCTGGGATATATATATATATATATATATATATATATATATATATATATATATATATATATATATATATATATATATATTATATATATATATATATATATATATATATATATATATATATATAGATATATATATATATATATATATATATATATATATATATATATATATATATATATATATATATATATATATATATATATATATATGGCAGTACACAACCGAAAAGATATACGTCTGCAATTGGTAAAGCAAGTATGCGCAATTCACCTGCCCATAAAGCAGCATGTCCATGGTATTTGCAGGGACAACACATATATGAATCAATAAAAAATTTTAAAATACATGTTCAAAACATCTACGGATTGAACGCTAACCATGACCACGTGCAACATCATCTTGAGCACGCCAAACCGAACATTCTATTGCTTACAGAAACACAAGTGTCTGAAAATTTTCTCTTTATAGAATCGCTTAATTCCAAATATAGGCTTGAATCCGCTTTCAAACTCCATCAGGGCGTATGCGCATTCATTCAGGAGAGTGTTGCGTATACACGCTTTCCAAATTTTGAGCTACACGGTGACGGCTTCAATACAACGGTTTTAAATATTTGTCTTCCAGAAATGACTTTTTTTACAATAGCTTTTTGGTCCCCCGGTCCCCCAACAAACGTAACCCAAACTTTTTTAATTTACTAACAAAAATTGTGGACGAGATAAGAGCAAAGTCACCTAATTGCGAAGTTATCGTTACCGGTGACTTCAACGTCCACAACAAATCATGGTTGGAATTCTCCAAATAGACCGACGATGTTGACAAAAGTGGAAATCTTGCAGAAATTTTAGCCGCGTCTCAGGGCCTATTCCAAATTGTTAAAAACCCGACTTCCACTCCCCGTAATGGCGGTTAGTTTTCTTTTAGATCTCTATCTAACCACAATGCCAGATATTACGAGTGTCGATGACGCGAAAGGTAGTATTGGAAATTCTGATCATTATTTAATTTCATCAGTTATCAAAACTGATTTACTTAAAACTACAGCTCCCAAACACCGTAAAATATTTCACTATTCCAAAATGGATAAAAGTGGTCTTCAAAATTTTTCCCATGGTTTCCCTTTCGACCGTCATTGTTTTTACACTGACAATGTAAATGTTCCTGCTCAAAACTTCACAGAAACCATCCAATCTGCTATCAATAAATTTGTCCCTTTCTCCATAGTAAAACCCAAACAAAAATACTTATATTCGAAAGCTGCCAGAACGGCACTTAGAAACAAACGTAGATCATTTAATATTTGTATTCATAACAAAGGCCAAAGGCCATTCATCTAAAGGCCAACAAAATATCTAGCCAGATTATCTCAAACGAAAAGTCTGAAATTGACAGAGCGAAAGCCTCAAAACTTACGTCTATGTCTGTTTCTGACAAGAGTTTCTACAGTGCCATTAATTCTTTAAATTCTGGTACAAAATTTTCTGTTCCCCCTATTATTGATGATGATTTAATCGTCAATAATCCCGCAAAAAAAGCTAACTTGTTCACTGAACGCTTTGCTCTGAACTCCACTGTTTTGAAAACTCCTAAAGAAATACCCCAAATCCTGTCTTCAGGAGCTAACATGATACATGAATGAACTTCACTTCAAACCCAAAATAGTCGCTAAACTTTTAAAGGGGATAAACATCAACAAAATCTCAGGAATGCACAATATTCTACCCATTATTTTAAAAATCTTTTCCAAAGAACTTGCACCAACTTTGACTAAAATATTCTACCAATCCTACAAATCTGGTATATTTCCCTCGTGCTGGAAGTTGGCAAATGTCCAGCCCGTCCCCAAAATCCGATATCTCAAATTATAGGCCAATAGCTTTACTATCGATCCTATCCAAAGTCTACGAGCGTTATATTAATACACACATTTCAAAATTTCTGGAAGAAAATCATTTAATATCCGACAGCCAATACAGTTTTCGAAACAAAAGATCAACTACCGATCTATTAAACTAAGTAGCGCATTGTTGGAACAGCATACTTGATAAAGATGGTGAAACATACGTTATCGCTGTTGACATCTCCAAGGCATTCGATCGAGTCTGGCATGCCAACTTAATCAACAAGCGTATGGTTGCGTATGGTTTTCATCGTTTTCAAAAAATGCAGCACTACATTCTCTTCTAGGCAAAAATGTAGGCACTGATACTGACGATCTTTTCGATTGTTTGAAGAAACATTAGCTTTTATCATAAGTTGCTGAGTTGAGCTAAAGTCATCTATCATGACAAATTGATAAATTGACAAAGTGTATAAGGCATCTTCTTACCTGATCCTATAGTCATAATAAAGCTAAAAAGTTATTTCATTTTCAGTAAATTGGACCGAATGGTAATTCGGTATATTTTATAGAAATAAAAAATTACTTTTACTAGTAATAATCTACTAGGTGCGCTGTTTGTTTGTGGGAACTAATGATAAAACCACAATCCCACAATGGAATCTGGGCATTGCGAGGCCACAGTCAGATTCATTTCAATCGCTTATTGAAGGCAAAATGAAATGAAAGCAAAATAAAACCATCGAATAAAATATATTTCAAAACCTTTATATATTTTTTTTCAAAGGGGAAAGTATTGTGGGATTGAGATTTTGAAATTATTTACTAAATCGATTATGGTCCTAACTAAAAATTAATTTATAATCATTATAAAATCGAAAATAGACTGAAAAATATGTAAAATTTTAAAAAAAATGCAAAAAAAAATTTTTAACTAGTAGGGTAGGGTGTGACCATAGCGGCCACGCCAAGAACTTCCCGTTAAGTTAAATAGGTAACATAAAGATATTTTCTTAAAACTTTAATAAATTGAAATTCTCTTTCTAAGACTTGCAATTAATCGTCATATTTTCATCTTTTGGTTACACTGGAAAGAAGATTTTCATTGCACCATATATTTAAAAAAACTAGCGGTAGAGTCTACTTAAAGTCTACTTTGTCAACGTTGCTAAAATTTTTTCGATTTTTATCATACAATAACACCATTTTCAGGGTTTCGTACTTTGAAAAAGTAAAAACGGTACCCTATTGGTGAGACTTCGGTGTCCGTCCGAATTTCTACATAATCGATTTTCTCAAAAACTATAAGTGCTATCAACTTGAAATTTTTTACAGTTATTCAATGTATTTGTCCACGCCTACTGACAACAAGAAAATTTTGAATATTATTTTTTATCAATATTTTATGGACATTGATAAGGAGATAGTAAAACAAAAGTTTGTTTTAAGGAATCGAGTTTGGTTTAAAAAAATCAAAAAAAATCCAATCCGAAAATCCAATCCAAAAAAAATCCAAAAATCCAATCGTTGGTTGTTATAATTTCAAATGTTCATTGGAGGGGGTTGAGAGTAAAAATTACGAAAACAAAATATTTTTGGTCATGTCAAGTGGGGGGTATCATATGAAAGGTTATTTTTTTTCTAGTCTAAAACAGTTTTTTTTCTAATTTTCGAAAGCACAGTAATGGACTTATTTTAGAAAAAGTGAAATTTTAGTTTTGTCCCCCCCACTTATCTTCGAACATTACAAAAGAAAAAATTTAAAAAAAATCACGGTTGTAGGAACTTGGCAATAAAAAAAGGAAAAATTTTTTTTGGTCGTTATAATTTCAATTGTTTTTTGGAGGGGGTTGCGAGTAGAAATTTTGAAAAAAAAATGTTTTTGACTTGGACAAGTGGGTGTCATATGGAAGGTGATTTTTTTGTTGTTGAAAATAATTTTTTTGTATTTTTCGAAAACACGGTTTCTGACTTATTTATAAAAATGTGAAAATTTGTTTCTCTCCCACTCTTTATCTTCGAACATTACAGAAGCGAAAAATTGAAAAAATTCACGATTATAGACAATGTTGTAAAGATTGAACGAAAACTATAGCGGTTAGCTAATTATTTCAGATGTTCCTTAGAGGGGGTTGAGAGAAGAAATTTCGAACAAGTTGCAAAACGACTATAACATTACAAAAACCTTATGCTCTAAGTTTCAACAAAATTAAATGTCAAGACTGAGAAGTCTAAAAAAACAGTTGTTCAACGAACCACAGACATCCTCCCCGACTCCTTTGCCAAATTTTCAAAATAGCACATTTTCCATATTCAAATAAAACCGGATGCGTTTGCGGCTCATTTTAATTCAAAAGTTTCATCAAGTTTTCATGCGTTTGCGTAATGAAAATAACGCCTATTTTTCAAATTTTCTTAAAAAAACTCAAAAAGTAAGATAGCAATTGTTTATACAAATGTCATTATAAATGGCTGACATGATGAAAAACAAAATGGGAGGTAAATGATCTTGATAGCATTATTTATTCTAGTAATACTTGCAAGAGATGATATTCAGTTTTTTGGAAACCCCTAAAAAATAAATGTACCTACTGATTTCATTAGAAAAAGACTGGGCTGTAGGTTACACCAAAATATATCGATTGTGACCATTGAAGTTGAAATCGGATCATCCGTTGTTGAGAGAGCGTTGGACAAATGTTTGTCCACAAACGATGATACACACGCACATACCGACACACACATACATACTGCCTGCTAAAAATAGCCTAAACAGCTTCAGGTGGTCTTGAAACGTAAAGATATTATAAAAATTTCGATTTCAAAAATCGACCCAAAAACAATAACTTCTCATATCGGAAAGTTAATAAACAGTTGACCAGGCAATCTACTCTCGAACCTCTGACCTTTTTGTCAAATTTAGAAAATAACTCAGGTTTTTGATATTCAAGTAAACCCGGATGCGGTTGCAGCTCATTTACATACAAAAGTTTCATCCAGATATCATTCGTTTGCAAAAAGAAAATAACACGTAGTTTTTTCACATTTTGTTAAAAATCTCAAAAACTGAGATAGCAATTGTTTATACAAATGTCATTATAAATGTCTGACATGCTGACAAACAATATGGAAGCTTCATGACCTTGATAGCATTATTTATTAATCTCATGATATTTGCAAGAGATGATTTTCAATTTTTTGGAAACCACTAAAAAACAAACGATATAATTTCGCTAGAAAAGGACTGGGCTCTAAGTTACGACATGATACATCGATTGCGATCATTTTCGTTAAAATCGACCCATCCGTTGTTGAGAAATCGTTGGGCAAAAATTCTCCACACAGCGATATACACATACATACACACACACACATACAGACTGCCAGCTAAAAATAGTCTAAACAGCTTCAGGAGGTCATGAAACGTAAAGATATCAAAAAAATTCCGATTTCGAAAATCGACCCAAAAACAATAACTTCCCATATCGGGAAGTTAAAAAACGTAAATTATTGATTTTTTTCAACTTTTTTCGAGCATATAACATCCAGAATCCTTGATGGATTTTACAAAAATAGCTCAAAATGTTTGTTAGAATCTCTACTATAACCTTGTTTCATTAATATATTGAATTTGTTTGTTTTGTAAAATATGCGATCCAAAAACCGGAATAACATTTTTTTCACCGAAAAAAATCGCTTTCCTAAAAAAATAAATATAATATTCGTGTTCATCAGGTCAAAATCCAAAAGAAAAGTTGGGTTTTAGTCTGGGAGACAAAAAAATATCAAAATTTGTAAACTAGTGTAATTTTTGCAATATTTTTAAAATTTTGAAAAAGTATGATTGTAGTATTGATTTAAAAGTATGTATATCGTTTGATTTACAAGCATAACATAAAATTCTTTGTACAAGTACAAGTATTTTATCTCTGGTTAGAAATTTATTAAAAAACTAACACGAAACATCAATTCGTCACCGGAAAATTATAACAGATCATATACTAACATAATTTAGTGAAAAGATGATACACTCAGCGAACTACTCAAAAACCTCTCCATTTAGCGTTTCGTGAAAATATTACCAAATCACTAATTCATATTTCTTTCAAAATTCCAAAAAACTTGTAAAAATTAAATAAAATCAAACATTTTCAAAATTCTAAAAATATTCCAAAAATTATTACAAAATCAAAGATTAAAACGTTTTTCAAAAATTCTAAAAATATTGCAAAAACTATTACAAAATCAAAAATAGAAACTTTTGTTCTAAAAATATCTTAAAAACTATAACAAATTCAAAAATACCATGTCACATTTACGTCATACAAACAACTAATTTTTTTGACATACTTGACAATATTTTTTAGACAAACTTATAATGCAATAAAATTCTCAATAATAACAATATATCATGTTCATTACATTTCATTTTTTACAAATAACTAATTTTATTATTTTCTAAAAAAAAGAAATGAATTCACTGTAATAATAATAAAATTTCATGTCATACAAATAATTAATTTTATTTTCTCCAAAAAATTGGGTTAGAAAATAAATAAACCGAAGTAAAATCTTTCTTTTGACACACTTGACAGCATTTTTTGACAAACTTATAATGCCATAATTCTCAATAATAATAATAAAATTTCATGCCATACAAATAATTAATTTTATTTTTTTCCAAAAAATTGGGTAAAATAATAAATAAAAATCTTTCTTTTGACACACTTGACAACACTTTTTCGACAAACATATAATGCAATAATCTAGTTTTTGGTCTCACATACCAATCTCGACCATCAAGATTACTTCAAATTCAATGTTTCTATTCGTAATCACTTAAAATGAACGTTTTTTAGCAAAAAATATACAAATTTCCTTCTTTTGACAAACTTGATGATTTTGTTGGCACACTTCTGGTACAGTTATCGAACACATCGTCCTTTCGGCTCTTTCCATTGAGTAAATCTAGTTTTATAAAAAAAAAAATTTGAAATCCGTTCAGCGGTTTTCTAGATTTCGTCGGTTGTGACGGCTGGCCGGCAGGCAGACAGACAGACATACATTGTTTTTTTTGCTTTTTTAGAATCAGTTCGTCCTAAAACGTCGAAAAATGCCAAAAAAGTGGGGGTAAGAATTTCACTTTTGGCTTATGAATTCAATATGGTTTTTTCAAAACCGAAGTAATCTCAACTATACAGAATAAAGTTTATTGAAACTTACATACAAACCTTTCGATTCGCCTGTCAGATGCTTGTGCTCATCAAAATCACCTGTCAATTTTTTTTCTACTCTACAATAAATGAGCTAAATTGGAAAAAAATTACAAGCTTACATGAAAAAGTTTTTTTTAAATTTTTTTTACACTTTCAAAAATATAGGGGATGATGACGTGCAGGTCTGATGCCTGCCAGATTGTGGTTATCGTACTTCCCATTTCATGACTTATCACCAAAAAAATTCAAGCCTTACAGAACGACCGTTACCCAAAGGGTTCACTAGCTCTCAGTCTATTAGAAAAATTCTCTTTTAAGTCTTTATCGCACGATTGTTTGATTAAGAATTTACAAAATTAATAAAAATAGTGAGAAGTGTTAGTCACTTTTCAAAGAATAATTTCAGTTCAAAAAATAAACTTAGATATAAAATTTGTTAAGTTCAAATCTTAAAACAAAAGTTTTGCGTCTAATTAAATTTTATTTAAAACATATTCCATGACAATTTTAATGCATAATCAATTTTATATTAAATAGAATTTTTTATTCAACTTGGACTGCTGCGTTTGCTTCAACTTACTGTGCAGATTCTAATATTTGCTGTAAAGCTTCTAAATCCGCCTTATAACCCTTAAGAGTTGCTTGTGATTTTTTGACAAAGTTTTCTCCGGCCAATTTTGTCGAACCTGTTGATTCATCAGCATTCAATGAACTAAATTTGCCAAGAACCTTTCCGCAAAGATCTGTTCTTTCTAAAAGTTCTGGAATGTCCTTTAGATCTTCACATTTCTTTATATCGTCACCAAGTAATTCAAATCCGTCACCCAGTTGCTTCATTAAATCGGTCATTACTTGTTTATTTTCTTCTTGTTTTTCTCTTTCCTCTCTACTTTGCCAGATCCAGGCGTCAGTGGAGACAACCTAATTATAAATAAATAAATTCAAATTGCATTCCTCAGTATAAATTTATTAGAACCATTGAAAACTTACAATTACAGCAACAAATGCGAATATAAATGCTACGATTTTTGAATTCATTTTGAATTTTTTTAGCAGTTTTGTCTTATAGTAACTAACTGTAACTAATGACAATAACCAAAAACTGGCCTCATTATATACCATTTTGGATGATATTGCGGACCAGTTGTACAAACTTCATGGCTTGCAAAATCAATTTACAAATTTTAAATAATTAATACGAAAATCGGCAAACATTTGTACAAATATGTTTTTGTAATATTTCTGACGTAAATTTAAGAAATAGATAATTTTAAAAATGAATATAACAAATATTAGGAGTAGCAGGTAATTGTGTGGGTAGCGAAAATCCAAAATTCTACGTCCACGCCGTGCTACCTGGGTAACGCTAACAGAATTAGGTGGGTGTAGTTGAGAGGGGCAGAGTAAATACTGCTTATACTCAATGATTCTGCACCATGGCGAGTCATTGGCGCCATAAAACCAATGCAACTCAAGCGTCTGTTCTCCATGTTAGGGGCGGCTTTCAGCGGGCGTCTGTCTTGGATCAAGCGGCTCGCTATATAAACGTGTGAAAAGGTTGTTTCTGGTGACCTTAAGATGCAGAAGGAACCCAGCGGGCGTCTGTCTTGGATCAAGCGGCTCGCTATATAAATGTGTAGAAAGCGTCTGTTCTTCATGTTAGGGGCGGCTTTCAGCGGGCGTCTGTCTTGGATCAAGCGGCTCGCTATATGAACGTGTGAAAAGGTTGTTTCTGGTGACCTTAAGATGCAGAAGGAACCCATTCACGAAAATTTGGGTTGGGCGAAGGGCTAACACCCCATTTCCGTAAAAAATTACTTGTCTTGAATTCTGTACACAGGCCTCGGAATAACTCGGATTTATTATTGGAACAACCTCGGAAGCTGTACCCGGACTACGATTTAAAAATAGGAACCTGGAACGTGCTAAGCCTTAGAAGACCAGGAGATCTCCTAAAACTCACCCAACAAGTCGAGAGCTGCACACTGGATATAGTGGCATTACAAGAACTAAGATGGCCAGGCAGTGGAATCCATGAAACAGCGAAAGGATACACTCTGTATTATTGCGGTCATCAAAACGGAGGAGAATTTGGAGTTGGCTTTCTTATACACCGTCGCGTGAATCAGCATGTTATCGACTTCTGCCCAATTAATATGCGGTCATGCACACTGAGAATCCGCACGCAAAAAGTCAATGTAACGATCGTCAATGTTTATGCACCTACTGAAGATAAAGCAGATGATATTAAAGACCTGTTCTTCCTAGAACTCGAGGAAGTCATCAATAACATCCTGCGGCACGATATAAAAATCGTGGTAGGTGACTTTAATGCTCAAATCGGTAGGATTGCAGAACTTAAAACACATATCGGCCCTAACTGCTTGCATCATACCAGCAACAATAACGGTTTTCGCGCAGCCGAGCTGGCTATGATGTATGATCTAGTAATTTCCAGCACTTTCTTCACTCACAAGAGAATTCACAAGGCAAATCAAATGACGGAAGAATGGAAAATCAAATCGATCACCTCATGATCTCTAAGAGACACTCTACAAGTATAACTGACGTTCGATCATACAGAGGTGCTGATATGGACACCGATCATGTGCTTGTCATCTTTAAGTACAAGTGCAAGTTGTCATCTACATTTAACAGACAAGCAAAAAAGACCGTGCGCTGGAATGTCGAAGCATTTAAACATCCGGAAACGCTGAATAGATATCAGGAAATAATAACACAAAACATAGAAGAGCATGACATCTCTTCTGAGATGCCATTAAACATACAAGAAGAATGGCAAACGCTTCAATCAACCATTATAGCCGCAGCACAAACTACAATCGGAAAACGACCACCGAAATCACACAACGAATGGTTTGACGACGAGTGCCGCCAATCCGTTGAAAATAAACAAAAACTGCGAGAAAAATGGTTAACAAGGAACAACCGAAGCTCCCAAGCTGATTATCTATGCGCCAGGAAAGCCTCAGCAAAACTTCTACGTAAAAAGAAACGCGAACACATGAAGAGCTGCATCGAAAACATCAACCAACATGCGGCCAACGGAACTTCAAAAGAGTACTTTGCCAATGCACGGAATCTGATCAAAGATTTCCACCCAAGATCTACAGATATCAAAAATGTAAATAATGAACTTACAACAAGTGAACGTGATGTGCTGGCAGTGTGGCGATCCCACTTTCAAGACCTACTGAATAAGACGAACGAAGTTCATCCTATTCGAGCAATTGCTCCATCAACTGAGGAGATTTTTGTCCCTTACCCAGCAATAGAAGAAGTGGAAGCTGCCATTAAAAAACTGAAAAATGGCAAATCACCAGGTTTCGATGGTATTCCCGCAGAACTTTTGAAAAATGGAGGAGCAGCTCTGGTCTCACGTATATATGATCTGATTCTTGCAATCTGGGACCAAGAAGAACTACCTGATGAATGGAAAACAGCTCTTATTGTTCCGCTACATAAGAAAGGTGACCGTCTAAAGTGTGAAAATTATCGTGGCATCGCACTGTTGAACACTGCATATAAAATACTAGCTAATGTTGTACTTGCTCGACTCATCCCGTTCGCCGAATCTATCATCGGTGACTATCAGTGTGGTTTTCGTCCCAACCACTCAACCACAGATCAATGTTTTACATTGAGGATGATTCTGGAAAAATGTTGGGAGTACAACATCAGCATTCACCAGCTCTACGTTGATTTCAGGCAAGCATATGATAGTATCATCCGCGACAACCTCTGGTCCGCACTCATATGCCTTGGTATCCCAGAGAAACTTGTTTCTCTGTTCAAACTCACAACATTGGGATCAAACTGTTGAATAGTAATCGAAGGGTCAGTTTCTGATCCTTTCGATATAACATCAGATGCACTCGCGCCCATACTATTTAATTTGGCGCTGGAGTACGCGATAAGAAAAATCCGAATTGAGACACAAAACTGCATATATAACAAATCTAGTCAAGTTCTTGGCTACGCAGATGATATTGTGCTTCTCGGACGTAGAACAAGCGATATTAAGGATATTCTCTCTCAGCTTGAAAGAAATGCTAAACGGCTTGGATTATGCATCAACACCGGCAAAACTAAAGTGTTAACAACATCTAAGAACATACCTCCCGGAAATCTGGATACTGGCGACTATGAAGTGGAACGCGTGGAAAACTTCAAATACCTCGGGTCTTTAATAACATCGTCAAATGACATGCAGGCAGATATCAAAGCCCGTGTCTCTGCCGCATACAGAGTTTTCTACGCATACTCAAAACTTCTGCGATCAAAACATCTTTCGCGGTCGTGCAAACTCACACTTTACAAAGCATTAATCCGACCTGTGCTTACATTTGGAAGTGAAAGCTGGACACTGACTTCCTCCGATTGTAGAATTCTATCAACATTCGAGAGGAAAGTCATACGAACAATTTATGGTCCATGTAAAGTTGCTGAAAATCAGTATAGAATCCGAATGAATCATGAAATCAGACAACTTCTTGGAGGCTGCGATGTAATCGGATTCATTAAATCCAACCGGATTAGATGGTTTGGTCATGTAGAAAGGGCTCCATTGGAAAGAATGATAAAAAAGGCGTCCCAACAACAACCAGCTGGTGTTCGTCGAAGAGGAAGACCTAGACAACGCTGGCGTGATGACATCATCCAAGACCTTCGTGATATAGGATGTCGAAACTGGGGTCAATTGGTCATGGAACGAGATGATTGGAAGCTGGTGGCACAGACGGCAAAATCCCTTCATGGGATGTGAACGCCAGAGAGAGAGAGAGGTAATTTTTAAAATCTTTTTCGCTTCTTGAGGTTAAACTTGCAAGATACGCGATGCATATATGAATCAATAAAAAATTTTAAAATACATGTTCAAAACATCTGCGGATTGAACGCTAACCATGACCACGTGCAACTTCATCTTGAGCACGACAAACCAAACATTCTATTCCTTACAGAAACATAAGTTTCTGGAAATTTTCTCTTTATAGAATCGCTTAATTCCAAATATAGGCTCGAATCAGCTTTCAAACTCCATCAGGGCGTATACGCATTCATTCATGAGAGTGTTGCGTATACACGCTTTCCAAATTTTGAACTACACGGTGACGGCTTCAATACAATGGTTTTAAAGATTTGTCTTCCAGAAATGACTTTTTTTACAATAGCTTTATACCTGTCCCCCAACAAACGTAACCCAAATTTTGTTAATTTACTGACAAAAATTGTGAACGAGATAAGAGCAAAGTCCCCTAATTGTGAAGATATCGTTACCGGTGACTTCAACGTCCACAACAAATCATGGTTGGAATTCTCCAAACCGACCCACGATGTTGACAATAGTGGAAAACTGGCAGACATTTTTGCCGCGTCTCAGTGCCTATTCCAAATTGTTAAAAACCCGACTTCTACTTCCCGTAATGGCGGCGACAATAGTTTACTTCAAGATCTCTATCTTACCGCAATGCCAGATATTACGAGTGTCGTTGTCGCGAAAGGTAGTATTGGAAATTCTGATCATTATTTAATTTCATCAGTTATCAAAACTGATTTACCAAACCCCGTAAAATATTTCTTACACATTTCAAAATTTCTGGAAGAAAATCATGTCGGATATTAAGACAGCTACTCGGTTTTCGAAACAAAAGATCAACTACCGATCTATTAAACTAAGTAGCGCATTGTTGAAACAGCTTACTTGATAAAGGTGGTGAAACAAACGTTATCGCTTGAGACATCTCCAAGGCATTGGATGGAGTCTGGCATGCCATCTTAATCAACAAGCTCGTTGCGTGTGGTTTTCATCCTAATGTTGTGAAGCTGATTCAAAATTTTCTATCAAACCGATACATTTCGGTCTTCTTAGACGGATTTTCTTCTGAGTCTAAACTAATTAACGCTGGTGTACCTCAAGGCACAGTATTGTCCCCAACCCTATTTTTGATTTATATCAACGAATTGTTGAAAATCACCAGCAACACAATAAATATAGTTTTGCAGATGATAGTACTCTGCACAAGTCGTTCGAGCCCCTTCCTTCAAAAGGTAAAATGAACGAACGAATTATTGCCGCCCAGAGAGACGTTGCCATAAACGTGAATAAAGAACTAAAAAGTCGCCAATTGCTGTCACCAAAACCTGGTCAATTTCAACTCTACCAAAACACTGCTGTTGATTGTTTCCAGATTAAAGATCGAGTTCCCCAAAGATATTTTATTCAGTATGTGTGAAGAACCAATAGGTACATGTAAAACCATTCGTTTATTAGGTGTCACAGTTTCAAATGACCTACTCTGGAACGATCATGTATAGTAGCGATGGCAAAAAGCGCGACTAAAATCTCGGCCTCCTTAATAGATGCCAAAAAATTTTCACTCCATACCAATTGCTCTATGTTTATAAGTCCTATATTCGTCCCTGTATGGAGTACTGTTGTCAAGTTTGGGGTGCTGCTTCTGTTTCTATCTTGGCCCTCTTGGACTCTGTTCAAAAGCGGGCTATAAGAATCGTGTGTGATCGAGCTTTGATATCAAAACTTGATTCCCTACAACATCGTCGCACTGTTACTGACCTCGTTGTTTTTTACAAATATCACCATCAACAGTGCTCAGATAAAATCAGCGGCATTATGCCTCAAACTTATTCTTACTCTCGTTCCACTCGGCAATCGGCAATCGCAACCAGTGAAACGGTCGAGATCCCACGCTGTCATACTGGCAGATCGCAGAAAGACTTCTTTGTCCGAACTGCATACAAATGGAATAGTTTGCCGGAAAACTTAGTCTCAGGTGGCTTCAACCCGCAGAGGTTTTAACAAAGCGTTCATCAACACCTTAGAACGCTAGTTGTTGTGGGACCTAGGTTTAGACCTAGGTCTCAAACGGTATTTATGTGTTGTGACACATATTCTAAACCCTATTACACAACACTTTTTATTTAAAAAAAAAATGAGCCCTCATTTTATCTGCATACATTTTTCTCACTTTGTTTAGCGAGGTTTTGGTGTCAGGAGGTTTGTGATCCCCTGAAGCTATATGCTCTTCTAATTGAATGTTTTCAAAAAATGCAGCACTACATTCTCTTCTAGGCAAAAATGTATCAGTGCCTACAGTGCGTACTGACGATCTTTTCGATTGTTTGAAGAAACATTAGCTTTTATCATAAGTTGCTGAGTTGAGCTAAAGTCATCTATCATGACAAATTGATAAATTGACAAAGTGTATAAGGCATCTTCTTACCTGATCCTATAGTCATAATAAAGCTAAAAAGTTATTTCATTTTCAGTAAATTGGACCGAATGGTAATTCGGTATATTTTATAGAAATAAAAAATTACTTTTACTAGTAATAATCTACTAGGTGCGCTGTTTGTTTGTGGGAACTAATGATAAAACCACAATCCCACAATGGAATCTGGGCATTGCGAGGCCACAGTCAGATTCATTTCAATCGCTTATTGAAGGCAAAATGAAATGAAAGCAAAATAAAACCATCGAATAAAATATATTTCAAAACCTTTATATATTTTTTTTCAAAGGGGAAAGTATTGTGGGATTGAGATTTTGAAATTATTTACTAAATCGATTATGGTCCTAACTAAAAATTAATTTATAATCATCGTTCGTATAGTCGTTCCTAAAATCAAAAATAGACTGAAAAATATGTAAAATATGCATAATGATACATTTTGTAAAATGCCTATTGAGGGTTTGAAAAAAAGCATGTATTAAAAAAACAAGCACTTCCCAACGGATTTTAAGCTTGGACTTTAAATTACACAGTATGAGGTATAATTACAGTTATGTCTCAAACTTTTGGACTGATGGCTTCTAGAGTTATTGACCTTGAACTTTGGCCTTTTTTGAAAAATTATCAACTTTGAGACCGTGTAGCTTCTAAAGCCAAGAGTGTCCCAAGCTGTTTTAAATTTTTCTAAGTACTTTCATACATTGTGTAAGTAATCCAATAGTTATTGCTACGGGTCACTCATGGGTTTAGTAGATATTTAGTCCGATAACAAGGCAAAAAAAGCAAGGAAAACATCATTTTCAAATGACCTTATCCCTCAAAGCCATGAGTGAGCCACCAAAATATTTATGCTTACATCTACATCAAGTAGAATCCATATTAAGAAAATGTCATCGGTGAAGTAAAATGATCTAATAATTTGTATGATTTACCCGTGATTTTAAACTTTGACCTCTACTCAAGGTCAAACGCGCCACATTGAAGAGGTGGTAACTGCCCTTTTTCTTATCACAGTACTACTAATATATCCTGAAAATTTGAGGAAAATCGAAGAAATCCAAGGAGTGTCCAACTATAAAAAAATGAAAAAAAAATTTTTTTTAAAAACGTAAATTTTTGATTTTTTTCAACTTTTTTCGAGTATAACATCCAGAATCCTTGATGGATATTACAAAAATAGCTCAAAATGTTTGTTAGCATCTCTACTATGCACTTGTTACATTAATACATTGAATTTGTTTGTTTTGTAAAATATGCGATCCAAAAACCGGAATAACCTTTTTTTAACCGAAAAAAAATCGCGAATATCTTATTATTCGCGAATATCAAAAATTTTGAAAAAAGTTTTAAAAGTATATCGTTTGATTTACCGTTTATCGTTTGATTTATCGATTTCATTTGTATAATATAAAACTCTTTGTACAAGTACAAGTATTTTATCTCTGTTTAGAAATTTATTAAAAAACTAATACGAAACACCAATTCGTCATAATTTAGTGAAAAGATGATACACTCAGCGAACTACTCAAAAACCTCTCGATATAGCGTTTCGTGAAAATATTACCAAATCACTAATGCATATTTCTTTCAAAATTCCAAAAAACTTGTAAAAATTAAATAAAATCAAACTTTTTCAAAAATTCTAAATATATTCCAAAAATTATTAAAAAATCGAAGATTAAAGCTTTTTTCAAAAATTCTAAAAATATTGCAAAAATTATTACAAAATCAAAAATACAAACTTTTGTTCCAAAAATATTTCAAAAACTATAACAAATTCAAAAATTTCCATGTCAAATTTACGTCATACAAACAGCTAATTTTTTTGACATACTTGAGAATATTTTTTTGACAAAATTATAATGCAATAAAATTCTCAACAATATAAATATCATGTTCATTACATTTCATTTTTTACAAATAACTAATTTTATTATTTTCTAAAAAAAAAACAAATGAAAATCATTATTTTGACACACTTGACATCATTTTTTTGACAAACTTATAATGCCATAATTCTCTATAATAATAATAAAATTTCATGTTATACAAAGAATTAATTTAAGTAAAATCTTTCTTTTGACACACTTGACAACATTTTTATGACAAACTTATAATGCCATAGTTCTCAATAATAATAATAAAATTTCATGCCCTACAAATAATTAATTTTATTTTTTTCCAAAAAATTGGGTAAAATAATAAATAAAAATCTTTCTTTTGACACACTTGACAACATTTTTTCGACAAACTTATAATACAATAATCTAGTTTTTGGTCTCACATACCAATCTCGACCATCAAGAAAACTTCAAATTCAATGTTTCTATTCGTAATCACTTAAAATGAACGTTTTTTAGCAAAAAATATACATATTTCCTTGTTTTGACACTCTTGGCGATTTTTTTGACACATTTCCGGTACAGTTATCGAACACATCGTCCTTTCGGCTCTTCCCATTGATTAAACCTTTTTTTATAAAAATAAATTTTTGAAATCCGTTCAGCGGTTTTCTAGATTTCGTCGGTTGTGACAGTCGTGCATTGTTTTTTTTGGCTTTTCTAGAATCGGTTGGTCCTAAAACGTCGAGAAATGCCAAAAAGTGGGGGTAAGAATTTCACTTTTGGCTCATGAATTCAATACTTTGTTTTTTTCAAAACCGAAGTAATATCAACTTTACAGAAAAAAGTTTATTGAAACTTACATACACACCTTTCGATTCGCTTGTCAGATACTTGTGCTCATCAACATTGCCTGTCAATTTTTATTCTACTCTACTATAAATGAGCTAAATCGGATAAAAATTTCAAGCTTACAGGAAAAAGTTTTTTTCGGCAAACGGCTGTAAAGTTTAACTTTACTGCCGCTAGAGAGTTAGCTAAAGTGTTACTTTTTAGCCTAACAGCAAAAGTAACGTCTAGCGACAGCAAAAGTAACGCCATTTTTATTTTATATTATGGAGGCTGTAAAGAAGCATTTGTTATTTGTTAGTTTGTTATTTTTTCAAACATATTGTATAACCATGACAACAAAAAATATGTTGATTCTCATATTATGAAATTTTGAAAAGGCATGCTTTGATAAAAAAATTTTAATCATACAAATTTAAATGTTTTTTTCTCTTCTTTGGAAGTAATTATGACGATACAAATTCATATTTATAAAAAGTTTGATGCATTAATTTCATGTTTAAATAAAATTTAAACGTTTGCCGAAAAAATAGTGTATTTAATTCAGAGCTAAAGTGACTTTTTGTGTTTCGTCTATAATTGTCAAACTATAGACTCAACACAAAAAGTATCACTTTAGCTCCTAATTAAATAATGTACTATTTTTTAATTAATAAAAATAGAAAAATAGTGAGAAGTGTTACAAAATTAATAAAAATAGTGAGAAGTATTAGTCAAGTTTTAAAGAATAACTTCAGTTCAAAAAATAAACTTAGATATAAAATATCTCAAGTTCAAGTCTTAAAACAAAAGTTTTGCGTCTAATTAAATTTTATTTAAAACATATCCCATGACAATTTTAATGCATAATCAATTTTATATTAAATTTAATTTTTTATTAAACATGGACTGCTGCGTTTGCTTCAACTTATTGTGCAGATTTTGATCCTTGATGTAAATCCGCCTTATAACCCTCAAGAGTTGCTTGTGATTTTTTGACAACTTCTTGTCCGTTCAATTTTTCCAAACCTGTAAATAAGTCATTAATGTACGAAGCCAATTTTATGAGAAATATTTCGAATTGAGATATTTTTTGATCCATTGCTGGAATGTCCTCTGGTTTTGTTTCTTTTACTTCTCCACCAAAATGTATAAGTTGTTCAGGTAGTTCATTTATTATATTTTGAACTTCTTGTTTAGCTTCTTCTTCTTTTTCTTCTTCTTCAATTTTCCTTGATTTTAAATCCGCCTCAATACCCTTAAGAGTTGCTTGTAGTTTTTTGACAGATTGTTGTCTTTTCCTTTTTTCCAGAAATGATAATTCGTCAGTGCACTTGTACAATTTGCCAAGAACAATTTGCCATTGACGTATTGCTTCTTCAGTTTCTGGAATGTCCTCTTTTTTTGCTTTTTCATTAAGTTCATTAAGTCCTTCACTTAGTTGCTTTATTAAATTGTCGATTGCTTGCATATCTTCTTTTTCTTGATCACTTGACCAGGGCCAGGCTTCAGTGGAGACAACCTAATTATAAATAAATAAATTCAAATTGCATTCCTAAGTATAAATTTAATAGAACCATTGAAAAACTTACAATTACAGCAACAAATGCGAATAGAAATTCTACGATTTTTGAATTCATTTTGAATTGTTTTAGCAGTTTTGTCTTACGGTAACTAACTGTAACTAATGACAATAACCAAAAACTGGCCTCATTATATACCATTTTGGATGACATTGCGGACCAGTTGTACAAACTTCATGGCTTGCAAAATCAATTTTCAAATTTTAAATAATTAATACGAAAATCGGCAAACAGTTGAACAAATATGTTTTTGTAATATTTCTGACGCAAATTTAAGAAGTTGATAATTTTAAAAACGCATATAACAAATATTAGCAGTAGCAGGTAATTTTTAACATTTTTTTCGCTTCTTGAGGTTAAACTTGCAAGATACGCGATGGCCTTAAAGCATTTTATGAAAAAACAAACCTTTTTTGTATGATTCTCGTTTGAGCTGTTTGCAAACCACGTAATTTTCTGTTATAACAACGTTGTAAGCTTATTTCTATCTATCTTTAAATTAAGGTAACCAGACATACTTCTTCCACGGGCTCAATTCTCTTTATATAACTTTTGTTTACATAAAAAATTAGTTGTACTTCTTTTTATTGCAAATAAAAACACGATGGCTGAAAAGTTAATCAAACTGTATCATTTTCGACAATTTCGTGTTATAATTTTATTATATCCAGCACCAAATATAATTCAGATTTTTCTGTTAAAACAGCCCAAACTCGAGTTTTCAGTTAACCATATATAAAAGCTGTAATAATGTCGAGTCATCAACCTTAAACTTAAATTATTTTTTAACATGTGGTTTCTAGGCGTTTTACTTTAAGTGGAATTGTCCCAAGAAATGGAAGAGATTTTTTAAACTATCTTAAGCATAAAATCTCAAAAAATATTTGAACACGACTATATAATCAGGTTTTGGTATTTCCAATTTTTTCAATATCAATAGACAAACAATTGCGTCAGAAACATTACAAAAAACTATTTGTTCAACTGTTTGTCGAGTTTGGTGTTTATATATTAAATTTTCGAAATGATTTGCAAGCCATGAAGTTTATACACCTGGCCCTCAATATCATCCAAAATGATATATGAGGGCAGTTTTTAGTTATTGTCATTAGTTACAGTTACTTACCACATGACAAAACTGCTAACACAATTCAAAATGAACAAGGGACATTAAAATTGAATTTTTGTAACAATTCGGAACAGTCAATTAGTGAATTAAAAAACTTGCATACAAAGATCAAATAAAAACGGGTTCTTCTTACAATGGATTTGGTCCAGATCTAAGTACTCCAAGTAAACTTGATAGGTAAAATTGTATGAGATGCTATACAATTCGCTCGAGTAATGCAATATACTTTCCGTGATAAGGAAACCAAATAAGGAAGCTAAAGTCAAAATGGTATCGTACTAAATTTTCCCAGACGCCCCCTAGAAAAATTCTTTGTGGTCTAAAAACCACAACGGCATTATTTTTTTTTTTTAAATCAAAAGAACACGTGCCGCAAAATCATCGAAGTTTATTTTTTCATAAAATTGTTAATATCTCATAACATATGCAGATGTAAAAAAAAATCACATAATCATTTTTGTAGGAAATTTAATTTTCTACAAAAAAAGTCTAAGTCATTTTTTTCCTAAAACCTGTATTTCTGAAGATATTTTGAAATAAAACTTGAAATTCTACGAAACTCGTAAAACCAAATGATGAAAATTTCGACGAAAAAGTACTAATTTTGATTTTTTTTGTCACGATTATTTTTTTATACATTTCATTCTAAGCATAAGAAGAAAATTAGAACTTTTTCGTCATCTTTATTTTTTATGTTTTTTAAAAATTACGAAAACTTAAAAGTTCATTTTGAAAATATCGGGAAAAAATGACCTAGGCTTTTTTTGTAGAGAATTAAATTTCCTACAAAATTAAATATGATATTTTTTGACATCTGCATATTTTATGATATTGTAATAAACTTCGTCCAGAATGGGTTAATTTAATTTAATCATAAATAACCAATACATTCCGCCTAAATGTTTTCTACATTCTATGGCAAATCAAAAGTTAACTCCCTTTAACAAATACATTTTGCATAAATTAAATTTGAGTTCGCTAATACAAATGCAAGTATGAATGAAAGCAGGTGTGGCCTATTCAAGATGTACGGACTACGTAGTATCGATTTCTAGTGGATTATAGAAGTTTCGATTTATTTATTTTTCGATATAAATAAGCGAACAAAAATATCAGACAGTCAGTTTTACTTTTGCAATTAAAAGTGTTAATAAATATTCGCAAGTATAAGGAATAATCGGTGGTACTTGAGCCTGGGTACTAATAGTGAAAGAATCTGAACTTAGTGGAATAGTAAATACAGATTTTACGATTCCGAATATTATTGATTCAAATGCTGGAAAAGCTGTGAAGTTTATCGTACATAAATTGGAGACATTGGAATTTATTGTAAGGAAAAACGGAAGCTGCTGTAATTTGATGACAAATAAAGTTTGAGATTCTGTTAACTAAAGATCTGTCTTTTACTGTCGTGTTTGTTCAATAATCTAAAAGAACCAACGAAGAGTCGTTACAGTGGTGTCAGAAGTGGGATTATTGAAACAATGGTCAAGACAGTAAATATTAGTGATCTCAGCCAGACCCAGCTGAAGGATGAGTTGAGGAAAAGGAATGCTCCAACCCACGGAACGAAGGCAGAACTTGCATTCCGGCTGCGTAAAATTTTAGAAGAAGCAGGTGAAAACACAGAGGTCATAGAAATAGAGCCGGAGGAAGTTCCGATTCAGAATGCCCCAGCAATTGATCCGATGATGGTGTTGATAAAAGAAATGATGGCCCGACAAGAGAAACTGGCAGCAGAACAAAAAGTAGAGCAACAACAACAACTTGCTGATATGAAGGCCCGACAAGAGAAACTGGCAGCAGAACAAAAACTAGATCAACAACGACAACTTGCTGACCTGATGGCTCAACAAAAATTAGATCAACAACAACTACGTGAAGTAATCGAGTCACGTATATCCAGTGCGAAGGTTAAAATCAACAACATGGAAAGGGAGCTGCGGACAGTTACCGAAGAACAAGAGAAATTACGCAGACTTTCGAGTGAATTACGCCAAGAAATAGCACAAGGGAAGTCAGGTAACATGATCAATCCATCAACTAGTTCAGCTCCAGCTAGAGTGAAAATACCCGTATTTGATGGATCTACTTCGTATCAGATATTTAAGATGCAATTTGAGATAGCAACGACTGGGGTTGATCATCAGCAAAAAGCAAACGCGCTTATATTGGCATTGAAGGGACCTGCTGCTGAAATTTAGCAGACACTATCAGTGACAGAGCGTGATTACTGCAAGCTAATGGAGGCCTTAGAAGTAAGATATGGGGAAAGTCATATGCAAGCTCTCCATCGCATGCAGCTCAGAACACGGAAACAAGGAGTCAGCGAAACTTTGCAAGAATTAGAGGCTGACATTGTGAGACTGGTAAATCTGTCATACCCGAACTATAACGCTGAACACCGAGACGAACTGGCAGCTGATACATTCATCAATGCTCTTCAAGATGTACAAATGAGAAATCAGCTGTATCTAAGCGGGAAGAAACTACCGGCGGAAGTCTTAGCATTGGCCTTACAAATGGAAGCTGGAAAAAGAGCGTATGGCTCAGATAGAGTACGTCAGATGGAAGTTGCTGAGGAACCACTGAAAGCAGCGCTTGATGAAGTGATCATGCGTGTCAAAAGTTTGGAAGATAAACCTGAACGAAATCAACGAAAAAGATCTAGCAGAGTGAGATGCTGGAATTGTGGACAGTTAGGGCACATTAGACAGGAATGCAAAACACTAATAGCTACAAAAGAAGGAGTAGTTCCAGTCCGGTTGATGAATTTTTTAAACAAGCAAGTGGATGTCAAAAAGGCAGGAGATTTCCGCGTTGGACACCGTAAGAAAAGGATACAAAGGGAATGCAAAACACTAAAAGCAGCAAAAGAAGGAGTAGTTCCAGTCCAGATGATGAACCTCTCAAACAAGCCAGTGGAAAGGGATTTCCGCGTTGTACACCGTAAGGGAAGGATACATTGTAACGCTGATGATCTTTCAAGAAGACCCTGTATTGAGGAGCGCAAGTCATGTAGCAGGACTGAGAGAAAGGAGGCAATGAAAGTGAATCAAATTAAGTTCCAAACTCCTGAAGATTGGTGTACCGAGGCAATTAAAAGAGAGCAGCTAGAAGATCCAGCTATGGCTCCAATATTGAAATGGAAAGCTGAGGGAATGCGACCGGAGTGGAAAGAGGTCGCACCTTTAAGTACGGAGGTGAAATGCTACTGGGCCCAATGGGACTCACTATTTATGGACAACGGGATACTGAAAAGAAAATGGGAGTCTGCTGATGGAAAGAAAGTGTTGGAACAGCTGTTGTTGCCATCAAGTCGAGTGGGAGAGGTACTGGGAAAGCTGCATGGAAGTATTTCTGGAGGACACCTGGGAGTCAATAAAACCCTAGCTAAAGTAAGGGAGAGGTTTTATTGGGTAAGGTATCGAACCGACGTAGAGCAATGGTGTCGGCGATTTGATACTTGTGCGGCGAGCAAAGGACCAAAGACTAGAACTCGAGGAGAGATGCAACAGTACAATGTGGGCGCCCCAATGGAGAGAATTGCTATAGACATCGCGGGGCCATTTCCGGAAACTACAAAAGGTAACAAATACATCATGGTGGTCATTGATTACTTTACAAAATGGCCGGAAGCTTATGCAATACCGAACCAGGAAGCAGTTACGGTCGCTGAAACATTAGTCAATGACTGGGTTTGCAGATATGGAACACCGCTCGAGTTGCATACCGACCAGGGAAGGAATTTCGAATCTCAACTGATGGAAGAGCTGTGCAGAACACTCGGCATTAGAAAAACACGAACTACACCTATGAACCCGCAGTCGGATGGCATGGTAGAACGATTCAACCGAACCATGGAAGAACATTTGTCAAAGGTAGTAGAAGCCAACCAAAGAAATTGGGACAAGGATCTTCCGTTATTCTTGATGGCCTATTGTAGCGCAGTGCACGATACGACAAGTGAAACGCCGGCGAATATCATGTTCGGAAGAGAACTACATCTTCCTAGTGACATCGAGTTTGGCATCCCTGGAGGTCTGGTATCCACGAAAACAGATTATGTGGGACAACTAAGGGAGAAGATGAATAAAATCCATCAGCAGGTTCGAGACCACATTAAGATTGCCAGTGACAAAATGAAAACCAGGTACGACATAAATGCAAATAGTGGCGGTTTTCAAGAAGGAGAATTGGTATGGCTATACAACCCCAGAAGAACTAAGGGAAGATCACCCAAGCTGCAGCCAGATTGGGAAAGCCCATATAAAATAATCAAACGAATTAATGATGTTATCTACCGCATACAAAAGGGACCCCGTACCAAGATGAAAGTGATACATCTGCAAAGGTTGGCACCGTACCAAGGTAACAGCACCAATGCGATAGCTGATATTGTTCGGGACGAACAAAACTAAATAGAGGGCAGTGTAATAAACTTCGTCCAGAATGGGTTAATTTAATTTAATCATAAATAACCAAGACGTTCCGCCTAAATGTTTTCTACATTCTATGGCAAATCAAAAGTTAACTTCCTTTAACAAATACATTTTGCATAAATTAAATTTGAGTTCGCTAATTGTTCGCGCCTCTGACTGGCAGTGGACTGTATTAATTTTTACTTTTCTGATGATCGATGTTACAATAAAAAGTCAGAGGCCTCACAAGCTGAATGAAATTCGTGGATAATTCGTGCCTACATAAAGCACGTTTTGATGGGTATCTTGAATTATTATACGTTGATTAATAATGCGTGCATACACAAAGCACCTTTGATGAATGTATTTACTAATAACCAATACAAAATACGTTTGATGAATATGTTGAATAATTCGTGCCTACATACAGCACATTTTGATGAGTATATTGAATGGATGTATGTTCAGTTAATGCGTGACTATACAAAGCACATATGATGAATATATTTACTAGTTTATGCCTACATACAGCACAAATGATGAATGTATTGAATAATGCGTGCCTACACAAAGCACATTTTGATGAGTATGTTGAATTGATGTACGATGAATTAATAATGCGTGCCTACATCAGGCACGTATGATGAATACGGTTAATAATTGCCAACACAAAGCATATATGATGAATACTGTTAATAATTGCTAACACAAAGCTTATATGATGAATACTGTTAATAATTGCCAACACAAAGCATATATGATGAATACTGTTAATAATTGCCAACACAAAGCACATTTGATGTGTATATTGAATTAATTCGTGCCTACATGCAGCACATATGATGAATATATTGAATTGATATACGATGACTTAATAATGCATTAATAATGCCTACACAAGGCACATATGATGAATACTGTTAATAATTTCCAACACAAAGCATATATGATGAATACTGTTAATAATTGCCAATACAAAGCACATTTGATGAATACTGTTAATAATTGCCAACACAAAGCATATATGATGAATACTGTTAATAATTGCCAACACAAAGCATATATGATGAATACTGTTAATAATTGCCAACACAAAGCATATATGATGAATACTGTTAATAATTGCCAACACAAAGCCCATTTGATGAGTATATTGAATTAATTCGTGCCTACATGCAGCACATGTGATGAATATATTGAATTGATGTACGATGACTTAATAATGCGTGCCTACACAAGGCACATATGATGAATACTGTTAATAATAGCCAACACAAAGCATATATGATGAATACTGTTAATAATTGCCAATACAAAGCACATTTGATGAATACTGTTAATAATTGCCAACACAAAGCATATATGATGAATACTGTTAATAATTGCCAATACAAAGCACATTTGATGAGTATATTGAATTAATTCGTGCCTACATGCAGCACATATGATGAATATATTGAATTGATGTACGATGACTTAATAATGCGTGCCTACACAAGGCACATATGATGAATACTATTAATAATAGCCAACACAAAGCATATATGATGAATACTGTTAATAATTGCCAATACAAAGCACATTTGATGAATACTGTTAATAATTGCCAATACAAAGCACATTTGATGAGTATATTGAATTAATTCGTGCCTACATGCAGCACATATGATGAATATATTGAATTGATGTACGATGAATTAATAATGCTGCCTACACCAGGCACGTATGATGAATACGGTTAATGAGGTTATGCCTACATAAAGCACATATGATGAATAAATTTACGTCTGTTTGCCTAAAAAAGGCAAAGAATAGATTAATGTAATGCACTAATAAACACATTAATGGCCACCCAAAATGTGGCCTTGCACTTTAACACGTAGGCAAACCAAAAGGCACAGAGGTTGCCTTCCATCAATGGCGACGGCGTGGCTTGAATCACACTTCCTTTTCCCCTGTTTTTAAATCATCTACCCTTCTTTGGATCAGGATCAATACTAGCTGAATTTTTCCTTACGCTATAGTCCAGAGCACGAACGATAGAAAATCCAAGGTTTATTTTTAATTTAGTGATCACAAGATCTTTATTTTTATTTGTATAAAAAAAAGTTGTAAGTTAAACAAAAACCTTAAATGCACATTGATTTTTCTAGCAAGTTCGATCAACTTGACAAGAAGACTAAAAACGAAGAGAGCGCCCCGTCTCAAAAACCACCAATTAAATAACAAAATAAATTTAACCTTTTCCCGCTAGCAGTGCCAACATCAATTATTGGAATTAATTCAAAGAAGACTGCATTATCGATGAGTGAAAATTATTTGATGTTGACTGCTACATCGACAAAAGTTTGTTATGTTTAAGTGTCAAAATGACATAAACAAAACAAAAACAAACTTAAGGCATAGACAAATAATAATATATTATTATTTGTCTATGCTTAAGGTTAGTTAAATTAAATTTGAATTCTAATTATTTGTTTTGAATAAAATTAACATTGATTTCATTTCAGATTATGGTGAATGATTTTCCTGGTGATTCTTGGAACGTATGACGCTAATTTAAGTTTTAGTATTTACAAAAAATTGATAAATATTAATTAATAATTTTGTTTTCCCTTTGATTTCAGGGTAAAACTAGCAGCCTCAACAATAATGGCTGAAGAACATCGTCGAGACTACTTTGACGAAGGACAGAGTTAATTATTTGTGAGTGTGATTATTTACTAATATTATTGTATTTTATTTTAGACAAATCTGTTCATCGTCAACATATTCCCGCTTTTGAAAAATAGATTTTATTTAACTTATTATAGACTATTAGTTGGTTAAAAACTACTAACTTATTTGAATATTCAGAGCTTTACCAAATTGGAATGAATATCATAAGAGTGTCACATGAACACTCATATTTTTAGTTTCAGATTAATTTTAATTCGGATAATTATATTAATTTTAATTCAGATAATTGTATGCTAGTTAATTTTAATTCAGAAAATTTTGTTACTAAAAATAGGTTTTATACTTATTCTATTTTTTAAACAATTATTCTTGACAGAAAGATATTTGTTATATGTAATTAAATCTTCTAACAATTATTTATTTAATTAATTATTATTTTTTATTTAAACACAAAAAACATGAGTTTTTTTTGTTTACTAAAATGAATTTTTTGAATAAATATATTAACAACAATTGTTGGAATAACATGTATTTTTTTCTTTATTTAATAATGAGCATAAAACATCAAAAGAGATGCCAGCTATGACAAGATGTGAAGTTCAACGGTTCGCATTACCGTAAGTATCAGTGGACTTTCCGCCGTTGAGGTTGGTTGAATATTATACAAGAATGGACGCTGGACAGTTAAACAGGTAATGACCTTATGGACCCGATATAATATTATAGTTGTAACATGACGATAATGACAACGACTCAAGTGGAAATGACGTTGTGAAGTGCTGGTACATGAGTAACGCGAATTGATTACGGATTGGATCTAACTACCAATAGGTTCTGGTTCCCAAGTGGAACAATAGATGACGTAAATTAAAACGATGAACATTCAGATCATAAAAGCCGTAGACTCGTATATATTTTCGAAGAAGAGTCAAAACGATGGTATTGATAAAAATGAAATTTTTTTTTTAAAATATGAATTAATGCAGAATCATGAAGAAGACCAAAATGTTTAATGAAAACCAGAAGGTTTAATCATTGAGTATGCATAGCAACCGAAGATAAATGATTAACTCTGGATTATGCAGAGCATTGACGAAGACTAAATGTTTAATGATTGAGTGTGCGTAGCAACCGAAGAAATGAATAATTAAACCTGGATTATGCAGAGCATTGACGAATATCAAATGTTCAATCATTGAGTGTGCATAGCAACCGAAGAAGAAAAAAAATAATTGAACATTGATTATGCAAAGCATTGACGAAGACTAAAGGTTTAATCATTGAGTTTGCGTAGCAACCGAAGAGAAAAGAAAAATTAAACATTAATTATGCAAAGCATTGACGACGACTAAATGGATAATCATGGTGATTATGCAGAGCATCAATGAAACTGAAGGTTTGATCACATTTAATAACATGTTGACGAGACTGATACCAAGAATATAATGTAACTATGATGCGATAGTTTGCCAACTTTACTGATATAGTTGTAAACCGACGATAATAAGTAACAGCCGATCGAGGTTGTAAATTCTTGATCGCGTTGCACTTTGAATTGTCTTTCGACCTTTAGATTTCTTATGTCAGTTTTAGTGATTTAAAGTTCACAACTCTTTTGCACTGTGAAGACTCGAACCAATGTTTTCGTTGGTTAAATTCTCTTCACGGAACATTAACGAAAGTGTTGGTTACGTGAGAATGCTCTTCACAGATAGATGAAATATGACGTTAAGAAGTGATGTGAAAATGAAATCCAAGTCTCTGTTTATTATACAGACGAAGATGACAAATGATTAGGCTGGTTAGAATAAATTTGGATGATATTATTAATTAGTATTAGAATTAATTGATCCAACTTCAATTAGGTTGAACGATTAATTGGCAAAAGATCATCTGATAACAATGACCTATATGTAAGTATGTTTTTGTCGTTTGTATTCGATACGTGAAAAGAAATTAGATAATCTTTGTCTATGCGGTCAATTGTAGCAACAATTGTAGCAACAACTTGTTCCTAACAACAACTGTAGTTGTTTGCAGAATTGACAAGGTTTGATTAGCTGCAGGATTTAAAACATAAACAACTCATCGCTACTTAATTTATAAGTGGGGAGAGTTTAAAAATTCTGCTAGTGATACGGTGTATGTGACATCAACAAAATAGAAACAAACTCCTATTGGATGCACATGTAATGACATAGGTTTGGTGGTTCACTTATAACAAAGTGTCATCAAGTTAGTAGACGGAAAATACGAATGATTTTAGTCGAGGTTATATTAAACCGTTTTGATGATGGTGCATCTGAACGCAAGTTATGTAACGACGAGCATGATACTTAGTACCGCCTTCGTCGATCTTGTTTTCATCATGAATTGGTAGAACACTTATACGATTGACAGCTCTTTTTAATTCTGACAGTGCTGTCTTGACTGTAACCACACGAGTGATCCCGTCTTGTCCAGGATGTAACGCTGTTATGCGACCTAAATGCCATTTTAATGGTGGTATATTATCGTCTTGGAGGATAACTAACGACCCTACTTGGAAGTTATGTGAGCCCTGACGCCACTTGTGTCGTCGTTGGAGTTCCGATAAGTATTCTTTGTGCCACCTTTCCCAAAATTGATGTAAATTTTGTTGGATTCGTTGCAAGCGTGACAACCGGTTGCTGGACAAATCAATTAATGATGGTTCTGGGATTGATGTCAAAGGAGCACCGATAATAAAATGACCAGGTGAGAGAGCGGTCAAGTCTGATGGATCACTAGATAAGGGCGTAAGAGGTCGAGAATTGAGACATGCTTCGATTTGTGAAATCAGTGTAAGGAGTTCTTCCACAGTAAGGGCTGCATTGCCAACTGCGCGTTTGAAATGATGCTTAGCACTTTTGATTGCAGCCTCCCATAAACCCCCAAAATGCGGAGACCGTGGAGGAATGGTTTTCCATTCTATTTCGTTTTCGGAGCAGAATTTTACGCTGGTGTCTTGAAATGAATGAGAAAGAAATAACGTTTTGAGCTCCTTCAGTTCCGAACGTAATCCGACGAAATTGGTGGCATTGTCCGAATAGATGCGAATGCATATTCCGCGTCGAGCAATAAACCTTCGTAAGCAAGCCAAAAAGGATTCAGTTGAGGCACTCATCACAAGTTCCAAATGCACTGCTTTGGTGGTGAAGCAGACAAAAAGACAAATGTAGCATTTAATTCTTGTTCTGGCTTTATTGGTTTGGATATATGAAAATGGCCCACAGAAATCTACTCCGACGATGAGAAATGGACGCTCCACGGATTTCACTCTATCAGATGGCAACTCACCCATTACTTGATTGCGTAATTGCGGTTTTATTCGATGACAACGAACACATTGATGGACGATTGTCCTGCATAAGTTGCGTCCACCAGTTATCCAATATTGCAAGCGAAGGTTATATAAAAGTGATTGAGGCCCAGCGTGTAGCAATTTTTGGTGCTCATGTCGTACGATTAATACACTGAAGGAATGATTACCAGGTAGTAGGATCGGATGTTTCTGATCCTCTGAAATTATTGCGTTATTCAGACGACCGCCGACTCTTAATATATCGTCTTTATCTAAGAATATCGCGAGAGATCGAAGTGAACTGCTAGGTGAACAATTCTTGGTCTTTTTAATGCACCGAATGTCGTCACTAAAATTACTTCGTTGAACCATTCGGATCAAACACAGTGTAGCATTTTTAATATCGTTAGGTAATAGAAAAATGGACGCATTATCTTTTCGAATATCTCTATGTTTTGCATTGTCAGTAAAACGAAGCATATAGGCAACAACTTGAATTAGCCTCGTGAGAGACGAAAATCGAATAAAAAGAGAGTTATCATCTGTTGTAGAGTGGACTAAACCACGATCGTTGGTTTTACGCACCTCCAAGTGCACAAATTCATCTGGTAGATTGATGTCATGTGAGATTGACCAGGCTGACGAATGGCTCTTCAAGAACTCGGGTCCTATCCACCAAAGTGATGCCGCAGAAAAGGACGAAGGCATAAGTCCTCGAGACGCTAAGTCCGCTGGGTTTGCAGCTGTAGGAACGTAATACCAATCATTAGCTGACGTAAGTTCTTGAATCCTTGAAAGACGATTTGCTACAAATACTGCATATTTTGATGGCTCTGACTTAATTCGATGCAACGTGATTTGTGAATCTGTCCAAAGGTATACCGCACTAAAATTCATTTTCAAGACAGACGTAACTTTCTGAGTCAATTCTGATAAGAGTACTGCTGCGCATAGTTCCAACCGTGGGATCGTTTCCTTCTTCAACGGTGACACTCTTGTTTTCGCACAAATGAGATTTACTTGATATTGGTTTGTTGAGGAGATAGTTCGAGTATACAAGACACACCCGTATGCTCGCTCGGAGGCATCGCAAAAACCATGCAGTTCGATCTGATCAGCAACGGGGGACGTAATTAACCGAGGAATGTTGATCCGTTGCAATGCATTTAATTCCTGTTTGAAATTAGACCAGGTTTGCGCGGTATGAAGTGGTAAGGGATCATCCCAGCCCAGAGTTTGAAGTTTCCAGATGGCTTGCATTATGAGTTTTCCGGTGACAACAATTGGAGCACAAATACCCATAGGATCAAAAATCTGGCACAATTCCGATAGTAGCGTGCGCTTGGTACAAAGAGCAGCAGTAGAAGGTAAGTCAAATACCATTTCGAACTGGTCAGATTTCGTATTCCATATGACCCCCAATAAAATGGTAACGGTTGTTGCGTCGTGATCTTGTGATGATAGTTGCTTCATATTAGAGACAAACTTTCGTAGTTCGAAGCCACCACGAGCTAGAAGTTCAATTAACTCTGTCTTCAGTTGGCTGGCCTCTGACATGGTTGATGCTCCTGTTAGTACATCATCTACATAAAAGTCACTATCGAGAATTTTACATGCCTCTGGATATTTGACACGTTCGTCAATGGCAAGCTGGTGTAGCGTCCGAGTGGCCAAAAATGGGGCACTTGCAGTTCCGTATGTGACAGTGGCGAGCCTGAAAATTTGAAGACGTTCGGAAGGGTTCATACGCCAAAATACTCGTTGAAGGTCTTGTTGATCTTCTCGAATTCTGATCTGCCGATACATCTTAGGGTGCACTGAATGCAACGATATGTTTCCGGAAGCGAAGCATTATGGACACGAGATCCTGTTGAATTGTGGGGCCTACCATCAGACAATCGTTTAGAGAGACAAGAGACGAAGATTTAGCGGACGCATAGAATACTACGCGCAACTTTGTAGTCTCACTTTGATCCTTTATAACGTAATGATGTGGCAAATAGAACTTGCAGTTACCTTTGTCGTTTAGTGCAGCGGTCATATGTTCCAACAGATGGTATTCATTCATAAAATCTTGATATTGAGCGTAGATTTCAGGTTTTCCCTGCAAACGAGTTTCTAGGGCATAAAACTGACGACGCGCTGACAGGTCGGATGAACCTAGTTGGTTCAATTTTGGATTTGTAGGAAGTGCGACGGTGTACCGGCCATCCACAGATCTCTCGACATTTTCCTTGAAATGAGATTCACAAGAAATTTCTTCTTTAGACCACACAGGTTTAGACGATACTGATTCCAATTCCCAAAACCGTTTTAGTTGAGCTTCGAGGGATTGAATGCTGCACAAAGCTATATGAGACTGAGACTGAGTCTTTGCAGTATGTGAAATGTTCGTCTTGCCACTAACCACGTAACCCAATTCAGATTCGTAAAATGGAGGTAAGTCGCGATGAAGTTGAATTGATGACCCCTTGAAAAGACAGTGATAAATCTCAGCACCCAACAGGATGTCGATCCGATTTGGTACATTAAAGTGAGGATTGGCCAATTTTATATGATCAGGTAAGGTTAGCTTGGGAAGCATAACTCTTATAGAAGGTATTTCATGGGTAATGGTGGGGAGAACATAACATTTTAACGTCGTAGCAAAGGTCGAGACACACGAAGAGATTTTTAAATAGATTTTGTGTTTGATCAACGTTTGTGATCCAGCAATACCGGTAATGGTTTTAGATGTAACGTGTTTACGTGCCTGTAACAATTTGCATGTTTGTGTAGTAACAAAATTGATTGTTGAGCCGCTGTTTAATAAAGCTCTGCATAGCAGTTGGATGCCATCATTAACTGATGCTCGTACTAAAGCAGTGCCGATAAGAATGACCTTGCTGAACTTGGTTGATGTAGTCTCTGATGAGACTTTCAGACTGGTTCCCGCAGCACACGTCGCTTCACTGCAATCATTATTGAGTGACTGAAATTCGGAACAGTTAGCTACAACTGGTTGCATTTTAACCTCCGGCAATTGATTGCTGCGTTCGAAATGTAATAATGTATGGTGTTTGAGTGCGCACGTTTGACACGGCGGTTGACGACATTCACTAAGTGGATGACGACCTCGTAAACAATTTCCACAAAGACGGCGATTCTTGATAAAATCATATCTGGATCTTGGCGTGAATTTAGTGCTGGAGAATTCTGGACAATGAGCCAACAGATGGTTTCCCAAGCAACAACTACATTTTTCGGACGAACTTGCCGGCGGTGTGTGAGTGACATTTAGAGTGACTGGTTTGTATGACTTATTCACTCGAGAATGAGTGTGAGCTGATGTAGATGCTAATGTCTCGAGCACTCTGACTCGGTTACGCAACAATTGGATTAATTCGTCAAACCGAAGCAAATCATTTGGCTTGGTGTGTTTTACCACATGGACCCTAGATGCCGTGTCCAATCGTTGAATCAGGTGGTGAACTAGAATTAAATCCCATTCAGAAACAGCTACCTTTAGGGATTTTAATGCTTTATAATGTTTGAAGATCTTCTCAACAAACATTTGGAGAGCTTTAGCTGAGTGCTCCTGAGGAGTTCGGGCGTCATAGAGTTCCCGGGTATGGTGCCGTTGAATCGATATTTCGTTATTATATTTGTCGCACAATAATTTCCAAGCTACAGTGTAGTTGGCCGCAGTTACGGGAAGATTCTCGATTAGTGCAAACGCAGACCCTGCTCGAATACTTGAGATTAAATATAAGAACTTAACTGTTTCATCCAAAGCCTTCGTGTGGATTAAATCAAGAAAAATGTCTCGAAACGATAACCACTCCGATTCCAAACCACTAAAGAACGGCAGTGTAAGCTCTGAAAGAAACTCCGGCAGAGACATTGGTATTAGGATTTAGCTCATGCTGAGACGTATTGTGAAATGAGGTTGACAGGGAACTGTCTTCCGATTTTTTGAGGTCGTGCAATTTATGTATGAACAATTTTCAAACCATATTTTTCTTTGTTCCCACCGGCTAATTATGTTCCATTTGACTCGAATATGAACTATATCCAGTTTGATTGAAATCGGAAAATAATTACCCACCGCGCTTTGGCGTCGAAGATAAGAAAAGTAGCAGAATAATAGGATTTTTTATTTTTATCAGATATAATCATCTTAAAACATAATATATCTCATAATTTTGATTTTTTTATTAAAAGCTAATTAATAAACGATTCCAACGAGCCTAAGTATGTAGAAATCGATCTTAGGAAAGCGATTTATCTTAATTTTTCTTCTTACATATTCGAAAATTCACTAATTCATAATAATTTTTTCAAAGAGAAAAAATTAATTTTTATGGTTAAATTTATAACAATTTTTCATTCAAAAGCAACATTTTTCCAAAAGAAATCAATAAATTAAATTACATTTATTGTATGATGGGTATTTGCATCTGTAGTTTTCGACCACCTGAATGGTGTATTGTGTACCTTTCTCGTCTTTCACTAGAATGTTGTTGTATTCCTTGTCATCAACTTAACACCGAGTTCGGCGGTATCATTAACAACATGCAAACTTTGGCAAAACAACGTGGCTTTGACGAAATCCTCATTCCGATGGGTCATGTAGCAAAAAATCAATACAAATTCTAAATCGATTAAAAAAACTCTGAGTTTTTTCTGTGACAAAATCACTAATGTTCTTATTAGCAAAAAGTTGCAAATGTTTGACTGCGCCAAAATCTTTTTGCGAGTTTGGGGGTGCGATGGGGATGTCTCGTGCTGGGACCTCAAGGCTATGAATCATTTTTCGTTTTTCATCAAACGAAATCTCTGGGTCGAAAAAAGTCAAGCCAATATTTACTTCCGTTAAATAGTGAAGATGATAACAAATTTTGCTCAACATTTCTTCTGAAACTCTTTGGTCAATTTTTTTGAAAGCGATGGCCGGTTTGATGAAATCCAAATCCTGCTATACAACATAATCAGAAAAATGTTAAAAAACGTCTCGAACTTTATTTAAATCTCCAACTGCAATATCATACTGATTACGAAACATAAGTATCTTCAGGAGATAAATGGCTTTAGCCATCCAGCGGGCGTGGCTTGTAGGACCTGGGCGTTTGAGTTTGTAATTCTCAATGGGTTCGCCAAGAAAACTCAATGTAACTTCCGAAAATTCTTTATAGTCGCTGCGTGGGTGTGACTTTTCTTCTTCTTTTGTGGGTGTAATTTTACCATCGTCCCATGCCTTCTGAAATTTGTTGAACAGCGAAACATCGGGTGCTGTGGTCTTTCCAAATTTGAGATCATAAACAGCCCGTAGTTTAATCTCCTGTATGTGATGACGACATGGGAATCGAATCAAGTTGTGGCCAATCTTTTTTTCCACCTTTTTCTGGTCCAGTGTTACTTGATGTCGTGTCGTAACACATGGCTTCGACTTTATCAGTAAGATCCCATTCTTCAAGGCATTCATATATCGCATTCGCAATCGATAAGCTGCCCCCTTCTTCGCATTATGGAACCGTTAATAACTTCTCAACATTACCAAATGTTACTATGGTTGGCAAACGATCTACTTTACCATGTCCAGTTAATTCTGCTAGCAATGCATCCCAAAATAAAAATTTGAGTTACTCAAACAAAGTCTAAATCTAACATAAAAATTTATGTTTTCTGAATTTTCGCAGAAATTTGGATTTAAGAAGAAGAAATTCAATAAAAACGCTTTCCTAAGATCGATTTCTACATACTTAGGCTCGTTGGAATCGTAAAGTAATTAGTTTTTAATAAAAAAATCGAAATTTTGAGGTATATTATGTTTTAAGATGATTACATTTGATAAAAATAAAAAATCCTATTATTCTGCTAATTTTCTTATCTTCAACGCCACTGCGCGGTGGGCAATTATTTTCCGATTTCAGTAAAACTGCATACACTTCATTTTCGAGTCAAATGGAACATAATTAGTCGGTGGGAGGGATAAAAATAACAACTTCATAAGTTAGGTCATGTCTAATATATATATATATATATATATATATATATATATATATATATATATATATATATATATATATATATATATATATATATATATATATATATAAATATATATATATATATATATATATATATATATATATATATATATATATATATATATATATATATATATATATATATATATATATATATATATATATATATATATATAAATATATATATATATATATATATATATATATATATATATATATATATATATATATATATATATATATATATATATATATATATATATATACATATATATATATATATATATATATATATATATATATATATATATATATATATATATATATATATATATATATATATATATATATATATATATATATATATATATACCCGACAAACAATTTTGCTATTTGTAACCGTAAAAAGACTGAAATGTTATCGGTGACTGTTATCGGGCACAAGTGGTTACGTAACTGATTTGTTACCATATTTTGGTCAGACAATAGGCGGTAACGGTAACCGAACGAGGACCGTGTCGGTTACATTTCAGTATTCGTACGGTTACTATTTCAGTTACTTTTCAGATGATTTTAGTAATTTGCTGGGTATAATTACGGTTAAATTACAGTTACTAAATGGTATTTGTGTCGGTTACATTTAGGTTGCTATTGGTAATTTGACGGAAACAATACGATTATATTTCAGGTATTTGGTGATGTTTTTTTCGGTTACATTTTGGTAATTTTTAGTCATTTGACGGAAACAATTTTGGTTATATTCAAGGTATTGATCGTAGTTGTGTCAGTTACATTTCGGTTGTTTGTGGTAATTTGACATATAAATTCTAAAATATTATTATTATTTTAACATCTTAATATAAGATATATAGAATATAATAGAATTTTAGAATTTATATTTAGAATTTATTATATATTTTATAAAAAACGTTTTAGAATTTATATGTCAAATTACCACAAACAACCGAAATGTAACTGACACAACTACGATCAATACCTGAAATATAACCACAATTGTGCCCCTCAAATGACTAAAAATTACTTAAATTCTTATTCTTCTTCTTCTCTTAAAAATGGTTGAATAAAACCAAAATTAATTGCGATATTTTTATTAATTTAAAATAAATATTAATATATAAAATAAAACAATTTTTGAAATTTAGAAAAATTTAAAACCGATATTATTATAACATGTTTTGTCAAGGAGTAACATCTGCTTTGTCATAACTCATAATATATAATTAAAACTGCGTTTGTGTTTTTAAACTATATAATTATAGTGAGGAATACAATACAATACGTACAAATTACAATACACTACTATTTTTAATCTCGGGACATACTCGGGGGTATTTCGATAATTTTCGTTGTTTGCAAATGAGAATTTTAGCAAAGATGAATATGTGCTAGTGATATTTAAACTGTTTTTATTTTGT